>OX387223.1:11220000-11820000 GCA_947561695.1 Tyria jacobaeae | reverse complement strand
CGTATGTTGATTGTAAAATAGTCGGTTGTAGAAAGTTCTTTATTAAGATTGATATTAAATAAACTTCCCAATACAGTCAATTTCTTATAGTGTGAATATACTATTAATAAGAATTATAGGTGAAACTTTTAGATTTAAACTGGCATAATATCATTGTTATCTTATATGTAAGTATAATAATTGAGGACTAAAAGAAAAATATAGGAATTTAGGATATCGTACAATGATTCATGAAACGTCAAACATGACTCGACTATACCCATTTATTCTTCGAGTTATTTAAACCATTATGAAAATTAAAATCAGCTCAAAAGCAAAGCGTTTGATGTCAAAATACTATTTGGATCATACATAGTGGTATGGTATGTATGTGCAATAATTTTGACATGTCAACAAATACAGTTATTCAACTATAATACTTATTATACACAAAGCCTTTGTTACTATAGTACAATGTCAAATAACACACGCGGTCTTGATACTTTATATGTATAATAAAACAGTTTATGTCAAAGAGTTACGTACCTACATACATATGTCCTTGGCGTTTGACTTTGTCGAATGCGCAAATATTGTATTATGATACGTATGTATTACTATTGTTTTACTTAATTTGTTCCGTGTATGAACAAAGCAAAATGTTACAACAGTAAATATACAATTTGGTAGGTATGATTTTTTATATAAAGTACGACAAATATATCTCGCGAGTCCATCGACAGACGCTGACCAAGATCTTGTGTAAAAGGTTTGGTGAGTGTAGAGGGAGCTCGTGAGGTATGTAAGGACAGAAGCCAATGGCGGGCTGTTGTCACTGCTTACCAGGAAAGGAGTAAGGCGTGAGCTTATGTGTATGCACAGAATTCGTGTAATATCAGTATGGTTAAACGTTGTAGATACTTGTAATTAAGTTTATACAATAATATCTTAATTTAAATGATTTGGCTATAAAGTATGCTTGTTCCTGTTTCATTTTATCTTTTTGGACTTCAATTGTTGTTATACAGAAAGTTTTGCAATGATACTGTAAGTCAAAAATATAAACATACTCTGCCGCACATTCATAGTTTTAGAATTTATTATATTGTATTTATAATTTACGTGTTCTATTATAGCGTTACAACAAAATCATTGGTCAAATAGTTAAACGTGTATCAAGCGTAAAGATAACGGGAATACGTGTTTATTAGACAATAGAAATGTGCCAGGACAATAGCGTAACCATCGACCTATCTCTCAATAGGCGGTAACTGTAAACACACGCGACGTTACAGTATTTATAAAACACGTACTTACCTATTGTTTTTTTACAAGGGTATTGGTGCGATGCGATAAATCAGATAAAGCTCTAAGTGTGGTTATCCCAACTGATGGGTATCACGCGCCACGACATAAGCTCTGTTTTACAAGCAACGCAAGTACAAAATTAACATCCAGACTCGGGACACAATCAAATATTCCTGTCCTTTCATTGCTTCCCTTTTTCCGCATTTGGAATAAGTTTGGTGTCGCGTGGGGCGAGTTTACAAACATTTATTCAACGGACGCAAAGAACACCCAGACTCGGGACAGCTATTTGTAGATCACAAATTTTTATCCCGTGTGGGAATCGAACCTACGACCTTCATGCAGCAGTCAGGGTCAATAACCAATAGGCCTGAGGTTCTCACCTTTCTTTTGTTTACCATTTAATAAGTAGTATTGTATAATGTATGTATGTGTGTTATGTATTGTATATACATATTACATTCATATGTATGTGATCATATGTGCAGATGAGGTAATAATAGGTTACACTGAAATAAACCCTAATCCAGAATTCTAGTAGATGGATACATTCGTCTTGTAAGTCCAACATAAACCAATAATATGGCTATGACATTTTTATTTATAGAAAAGTGTATATACACATAATTCTTGAAACAGTGACATGGCTGACATTATCAATAAATCATTATAATTTCTAAATGTAGTTCAAGATTACTTTCACATCTTAAAACATTAAATTTACATGTTCTTTTACGTACGTGTGTGTGTTTGTGTGACATTGCTTACAAATAATCAGAACTAAAACAAGTTTACTAGTTATTCGTTCAGTTTCATTTACTTACTTTATGACTTAATTAGAGTTGGAGCATCTCGTAATGTGATCAACTGCTAAACAAAGCCTGCCTTTAGTGCGAGCCTGCGAGTCTTCGACGACTAAATATCTTGCCGCCTCTGTCCATCAAATACATCAAGTCAACTTACATGTGTCCTACCAGTTCTTTATAGGAAATTCTCGTAAACAAAATAGATTTTATTGTTGTCATTTGAAATCGTCAGTTAGTCGTTTGTCTGGATCAGTATCAGCAACTTAATTCTCTGCTTCTATTTTTAGCGATCTATTAATTTTGATTAGTACCTACATGTGTTTGCATAAGAGGCAACTTACTAAACTACTATAGTTTATCACTACTAAATTAAAATTCGTGCCTAATCACTTATTTTGTACATGTCAGCTTTATTTATTGGTCCTAGTTTTGTGGCAAAGGAGTATTTTGTAACGGCTTTCTTACTAGACAGTGATACTTTTCGCGGCAATGCTTATTCAATATCAATAAACTTTGAACAACTTGAAATTGTATCCTAATATACTACCGTCTATAAATCGCTATATATTTGGTTAAGTACCTATAAACATGTACGTAGATACCTTTTTTTAAGCAGCTATTTTCATATACCTCCTTATTTATTCTTATACTTATCTAGTTCATTTGTACCTGGTTGATAGGAACAGCTGCAAGCCATTGTAATCTTTACTACTTAAGCGATTATAACTAGAAATGTAAACAGTTATTGTTTCTTTTGCTAGTCGTAATCGTTGTTTTGGTCTGCTATGTCCATTCATTGTAATTACGGGTTTCAAACATCCATATTAAAATTACAAGTTTGGCCTTGTTGTGTGTCCATTTTACTGTCCTTGTAATGGTGCGAATTTATCTACATTTTCTGTGTCTGAAAATAAATTATTCATCTTGTTACGTAGTTATCTGAGTGCCTAAAAACTATCATCATATATAACTATCATAAATATTTCATTAGGATAGCCAGTTTATAAGATATATATTGGCTATTATCGAGATTTGCCAGATTAGTTTAAATATAGCAGCTCTAAGTTTAGAACAGCCGTCAACTGACTTACTGAAGTTAGTTGGTAACTTAGCTTAGGTAAATCGGAACGCGGCTGGAGGCTCCACGTGCTGGCTTTTGTTACCATGGAGGCGCTCCAGCCGGTCATCATCGAGTGGGCAGGGAGGCAGCATGGGAACCTTTCCTTCCGATTAACGCAGGTGCTTTCCGGGCACGGCTGCACTCTGTCGGGCTGTTATCTGCACTCGATTGCCAGGATGAAATTGAGTCCCGTCTGCCACCACTGCAACTGCAACTGCAGTGAGGACTCAGCCCAGCATACCCTTGCGGTTTGCCCTGCTTGGGTGACGCAGCGTCGGACCCTCACTGCAGTCATTAGACAAGATCTCTCACTACCGACTATCATAATCTCTACGGTCGGTAATAACAGTTGTTTTATCGCGGTCGCAGCCTTCTGCGAGAATGTTATCTCGCAGAAGGTGGTGGCGGAGAGGGTCCGGGAGAAAGACCTACGCTCGGACCCGATTCGTCGCCGGCGAACTGGGCGACGGAGGCGCGCTTACCAGCGCCTCATGCCGCCTTGAGTGTGACCCCGAGTGGTCGGGGTGGGTTTTCCCCCTCCACACGCTATTGTGGCCAGCCGCGAAGACGCGACATCCGCGTGTGCCGGAACGCTGCCTAATCTGAGAGGTACCTGAAGAACGTGCCGCGCTCTTGCGAGCAGGCGCAATGTGGCACACCGTGTGGTATTAGTCGGTTCGATTCCAACACACCGTCCTATCGAAAACCCCGATGGTATGACGGCCCGAGGGGTTTCCACACGTAAAAAAAAAGGTAAATCGGAGCAGCCTTGAAACCATTCATTTATTTAAATATCGATAAAATTATAATTTAACTTCTTTATTTTTAACTTTTATTTATATTAACACACTTATAATTGTTCAATATTCGATTTGGTATTATTATATTTGATGCATCCTAAATGTAAATTAAATTAGTTTATTATTTCACCGCTTTTCTGTAATCGTGTTTTATAGTATAAAACAGGCTTATAAGTTTGTCTCTTAATTATATTTCTCCATTAGTTTGATATTCCACTTTGCTATTCCTGGTGGTCTGGTAGAACTAAAAAAAAATCACACCTTGCTATACCTGCGTATCAGAATTATAATAAAGATATAAAATTTCTTGATTTATGGTGAAAACGTCTCCAATACTTTCGATTTCACTCAAGGCATTTCTTATCGTGCGAAGCTGAATGTAGTGTAATATCAAAACAATCTTCTTATCTACATCATAAAAATCGTTATTTGAAAACATAATTTTCTGTATGAACGATATATTTGAGAAACATTTAAATTAGCACACTTATGATTGCTTTATTATAGTAGCTTACAGTACTCGTAATAGATATCTCAGACGTACCTCCGACTGCTAATAAAGAAATTAGGATAGTAAAAGGTTACGTTTGACTAACATGATAGTTTTGTTTTAGGTAGATGGATAGCGAAAATAAGTCAACTCTCATACCAAGATAAAAGTAGACATTTTTTTAAATGTGGGCTTAGTTGTAATGTATGTTTAATATGTTAAATACCTTACGTTCAGCCTCCAATTTTCTATAAATAATTATAAGCAATGATATCTTCTAGTAGTATGGGAGGAAGTTTTCATTTATTTTAATAGGTAGGGCCCGACTTGTTTGTTTGGACTGACAGGACTGTTAACTCCATTTCATAAGATGAGTTAAGATGTCATAAGTCTTAAATATTATAGAAATATGTATCTATATATTATGTACCTAGTTCAAAGAATTTTTGGTGTGTTTAGTCTTAGGTTAAGGAACGATGTTGTTGAAATGTCCTTATTAGATCAAAAGACCGAAATAAAATAAAGAAACAAAAAAAGTCCCATTTCATGTGGCAGTGTGTGGCAGGAATTCGATGGCCATGGTATAGGTACCATGGCCATCAAATACCTGCCACCAACCACACTAGATCCATGTCATTAAGTAAGCTGTTCTAGTGCCCGCTACCGGGGGAATTCTAAATTTAAATAAATAGAAACTTTAACTCCTGTGCACAAGTCGTTACGAACGTTACATTCATGTCACACTCAAATCCATTATAGGATTTATCTTCTCGGAGGTAGGTTTACACAAAAATGATCAACAAGTGATTAACCACTTATGTTTCCTCAACAGAGGGCCGAGTGGAAGTATCTCGTGAGAACAAGTATCTCAGTACTATGGCTCCGGGTAAGGTGTTCGGCGAGCTGGCCATCCTTTACAACTGTAAACGTACGGCCACTATTAAGGCAGCCACAGACTGTCGCCTCTGGGCCATCGAGCGCCAGTGTTTCCAGACCATCATGATGCGTACCGGCCTTATCCGCCAGGCTGAATATACTGACTTCCTTAAGAGGTAAGTTTTTCTTAATTTATCGGTGCTCTAATAGAATTGCCCGTACACCTATAAATACTGGTGTTTTGTTTCGTATTCTTACAAGGGGTTTCTTGTCATGTCAGTGACAAAAAAAAACTATTTTAGCATTTCCAATGAGATTCCCATACTACGGATTATATGATGTAAGCTTGTAAGTCTGGTGGTTAGTGACTCTGACTGCTGAGCGTCAAGCTCAAAAGTCAGAAGTCAGAAGGGCTCAAATTAAAATATTTTCGATATACTTAAAAAAAAAATTGTTGATTTTTTTGGCCCAGTCTAATGTATATGTTATTTCCTCAATCGTTTTTACCAGAGTTATGATAGCATATTTATGGAGAAGTCGATAACAATGACATTATCTGTGCAGTATTACTTACAACTATTTCCGAAGACGAACAAAAAACTTACGTGAATAGTTCTAATAACTAAAAAACTTTTTTTTCCTAAGTCAATAATGAGAGCTTTTATTATTATTTTTTATTTATTTAATTGGTGTTAATTAAAATTAGTTGAAATTAAATACTAGACTTGGAAATGATAGGCTAGGCTAATTTAAAAGAAAACATCTCGAATGCGAACGTGAGATTGTTATGAAGTTTCTTCATGAGATTATTTAAAATTCGAGCTCCCCAGCTCCACTTGTTATTTTAAACAAATGTTGTGAACACATGTTCACACACCAAGGTACGTTATCTCCTTTCTACAAAGTTCACATATACTGACGTCACACACTTCCTAAGTTATGTAAACTAATCATCATTTAGTTTTCGCAAGCTGCTTAAAATTGCATTGACTATAGAGACTCCATCAATTACAATACCACAAGCGACAAACCAAATAAATGATTACATTTATCTATGTTTATCGCATGATTGTATATATGTAGATTACTACATATATACAATCATGCATATATCCGCGGAGGGGAAGGCAGAGGTGAGGCCCTGTTTTTGCTAACCGCAATTCAGTCCCAAATAAGAAGTAGGGGGAAATTCTGTTGCCGTCATCCGGGCACTTTATACACAGATTTTTAGACACACATTTCAACCAAAAAGGAAACTTATGGTCATTGTTATAAACGTTATATTTGTAGGTAATGCCAAGATTTCCTGATTAACTAACCTATGAATGAGAACAACTTTACGACCCATATTGTTTTATTCTTATTTCTTTAAAAGTAAATCATAGATACATTTCCTTGACGGTTTTTTATTATTTCCACATCAAAGCAAATTACTGACATAGAACATATTTTAGAATATAATGTATCCTGTGCGATAGGTTTTATATGTAGTCTCGTTTGTTTACTTTAGTTTTTACCCAACTAAAAAGAAAGGAGGTTCTGTGTTCGACTGTATGTATAATTCTATTTATTTTTTATGCATGTTAATCGTTTTCTCGCAGTAGTAGTAAGCAGTATACTTCTGCGGTAGCCCTATTGTAACCAAATCAATATTTATTAATGGAAGCCCAGGGAAATCAACGGAAGCCCTTCAATTGACTAGACACTAACAGTGTATTTTACATATATCTTTTAAAGCTATTAAGATACTTGCGTCTCATGTTGCTGAACTGAGGGCGGAAAGTAAAACTATATAACGGTTAGTTACTTTTTTATAATTCGATTATAGTTTGCCGCTTACCATCAAGGGAGTTTCGAATTATGTTATATACCTATTAAAAATGATAAGATATAGAAAAGTGTAATAAAAAAAAAGTGAAAATAAGTGAAAATTGGTTTATTCGTTTAGGAGGTGCGATGCCACAGACAGACATACCGATACACAGACAGACACGTCAAACATTTGACAGGCCCATTTTTTTGCGTCGAGAGTTAAAAATAAACGCTACTTCCAATGCATTCATGTTTGAAACCGGACTATAGCGTGTTCTATAAATTGTTATTGTTTCAATATACGTTTAATAGCAATAGTTCTACCTACATTTGTAGAAGCACGCGACTTTATAAAATGTGTGCCCTACATACATAAATAAAAACGCTAATCATTCGTTCTTGGCTCAGAAATAAGAACGAACTTCAGTTTTTGTGTAAGCTTTATTTAGATGGACTGATTCAACTTTCCTTCCTAATAAGAAGCGTTGTTTACAATCACGAGGCTACTGACCCCGTTGTAACTCACTCAACTGACACGATATTTAGATATTTTGTCTTCATCTTTGTTATGTTGAGGCATTTTTAAATACCCTTATTATGAAACTTATCTATGACACAATGTCATTTATTAAGAGACTGATAACAAAGATCATTTTATATTAATTCCCCTATTCATGACGTCAACAAAAAAGTTTCATTGAATTTGTAGTAAAATCATCTGTATGAGTATGAATTTTATATTCTATGTATATTTAGTGTCACTTGTCAGTCGTGTACACTCCTGCCGGAGTGGTCGTGTTTCTGGATCGTCGAATAAATTCGCTGCGGTTTTTGCGAGACTTCTCCACGTTTCTCTCACTTATTTTAGTGTACATTCTTTATTTTGTTGAGTTCCATTAACTACCACATCATAGACATGTCATACATTACGGGTTGTTGGTAATTTACTAGACAATAATTACACCTAAGATAATTACGGCCCGTATGTTAACGACACCGAGGGGTCTGCATTGTGTATTTACATTTTACAATTTGCCGCAAAACTTATTTATCTTTATGTACACACTTAATTATACATATATACATATATATATATATATATATATGTATCTACATCACGAGAGCGTAAATCAGATAATATAATATGCTATTTATTGTTAGAATATCCATTACTTTCTTTGAAGGGGAATTTATTTTATTCAGAACTTTATTCATATAAGTAGTACCTCCACACGTTTCCGTCACAATTTCTTTATGAATAGATTCCTACGTCTGTATTTAACGTGCACAACAGTAAGGCGGTACCTCAGAGTGTATAACTGATGAAAGGAAAGGATATTGACCTCAGGACACTTATGCAAATGCAATGGGCCCATTCTTCTTCTTTCATGCTCGCACTTTTACAAAAGCGACTACACTCGTATTATACGGGTCTTGTTGTGTTCTCTTTTGTAGATTGCACTGATATAATGGAAGGCAGAATCTTATCGTTTTGAAATGATCTAGTTTGAAAGAGTTGCAGTTTATTATGACAAACTTTTTAATAACCCACACAGTAGGATTGAAATTCTTGCAAACTATAAGGTCAGCGAAAAAGTATCGTATTTTATATACAAATTCAAGACATTTTTTTTTTTAAGTTTAATTACATTTAATTTGAGATTTTCTTGGCGAATTTTTTTACTGGCATTGTGATTACTCTTCCAATGTGATGGTTGATGTTTGTTTTATCGGTATTTTTCGGTATTGCAATTTTGTTCGGATTGTCACTGACTGGTATCCCAAAGATGGAAGGGAAGCAGGGAACGCCAACAAACAAGATGGGAGGACAACCTTAACCTTACGGCTGGACGTCATTGGAGGAGGGTAGCTCGTGATAGGACTCATTGGAAAATGTTGGAGGAGGCCTATGCCAAGAGGCAACCTGAGCTTCGGGACATACTTTGAAATATTTTAAAATTTAAATTCATTAATTACTGTAAAGCTCAGAATAAACAGGCTCATCAGCATCAACAATTACATTTAATTATCACATATATGTGCCATTTTGTTCGATAACTTGTTACTATCTTGTAGGTAGTGGCATAATCCCGTAGTTAGTAGAGATGTTTTTAAATTTAAAAAAAAAATACGACAAGTAGTTTTGACAGTCCTCTTTTGATTTAACCTAACACTACCCAAAGAATTCTGAAGAGACCAAAACAGGTGAAAACCTGATTGTGCAGGACTATATGATGAATACATTAACACTTCCCACCCAAGCTCTCTCAATTTTTGCTGAGTGTTAACAACAAACAATTGATAAATGGCGGGAAAGTGTTGTTTACTTTTTATTTTTCTTTTTTAATTGTAGTGAAATATTTGGATAAAGAAATAAAATATTTGGATTTGTCTCACGAGATGGTCGATATGTGGAATATCCATTCGGCAATAATTGTTCTGATAGTCATATCTGCGCACGGATTAATAGCTAAGAGCCTGACCAACACCTTAAGAGGCTCTTGTTAGATGGTTGAATTAAGGGACTGATGCAGAAGGCAGTTTTTTTTCAGTTCCTCCGCATTGTCAGGCGTTCCTATCTTTGGAGCCATAACCACCGCTGTCTTTGTCCCCCGTACGCGTCGTCGCGGCGGTGGTCTACTATTTTTTAGAGTATATTTAAAAATGGAATTTGTTTGTATGTATTAATTTAAAAGAAAATAAGTTTTTCTTTTATTTCTAATAATATTGTTATTACAATGGTGTTACACATTATATAACGTGCATAATATTCTGCTGTTTCCAGCATACAAGTATTTCAGATATCAAATTATTTATAAGTATTAGAAGATTATATAAAAAATAGTTATGTATCTATATATATATATATATATATATATATATATATATCAATTATTAGGAATGAAAGGGAAGTCGTCATCTAATTTAAAGTTTGAATCAAGTTTTTCGTTTAAAAACTCAATATTATTCATTTAAATGTTCTATATTTATTGATATTTAAACAAGCCATACACAAACAGTAGAGCTAAGAAGATTTTTCTTCAATTTTATACAAACTAAGTATTAAAAGACTTTTCGACCGACCTATTATATTATGGTTTTGGCATTCCGTATTTAAATTTGAATTGTAATACGTTAACAGTTTATTGGTTATGTGACAATTGTGTTAAAGGAAAATACTGTATATGTGATCATGAAACTCATATCATCTTGTGTCAAGATTACCAATTCATTGTGAAAGTGAAGTAAGTAATAAAAGGTATATAAACCATGTCATGAGGACAAGGACTAAAAATATATTAATGACTTACTATTGCTACTACTAAATAATGTACTAATCATCTTAGTAATCGATAACCTACTTGCGATTTGAAAAGGAAACTGTATTGTGTACCTGAGTTTATATATCAATAACAAGAAAGAAATCTTAATTTTATTCTTCCATGAGAAGAATCTTACGAGTACCACCTATACTTAAAATGTTATGTATGTATGTCTTGAGCTGTTTAATGTAACTAGATCGCCTTCCATTTAATATCAAGGGTGTCGTGTTATAGAATTTTAAGTATCTGTTACTTTATATCTTCTGCGAAGTACAGCGAGTACTTCCTAGCTTAGTGATCCATCTTAGTTAAAGCCATCATACTCAAGATTAATGCTGCGATGTGATGTTAATCTAATTTATTGCTTTATTTATGAACGTGACTGGCTTCGTGTTAAGAATATGGACGACTCGTATATTTATCGTCCGATCGTTCTGAGAGTTAAAAATAAACATGTTTATCTTAGGGGTCAGTTTAAGTTGTAGAGTACTGAGTCTTCCTTTTATTCGGCAATAGACGTTTATAACGTTTATCATAGTAATAAAGTTGTCGCCTTCATATATCCAATTCAAATGTTAAAGCGATTGGCAACGACAATTTCATGGCTATCATTCGAATGGTTTACGTGTACAATGTTTATTCTTAGATATATTAAACTGACAGTAAAACAAAGCCATTGTTGACGAAACTAGTGTCAACGCTGTTACTTGTTGCCCAAGGCAGCGCGCACAATTTACGAAACTCACTAGCCCGACACGTTTACAAGTTGACATTTGAGACTGCAATCCTTTCACTACAACGACGTAATATCTATTTTAAGAAAGCACTAGAAAACTTGAGGACATAAATTGTTGGGGTTTGTTCTCAGTTGCAACGTTGCTAAAAAGCACCTACCTAACTACTTTAGTAGTTAAGTGAATATATTGATTTATTAGTTTGCTCTGATTGTTTGATTGCAGAATCATCGGTGTGAGTGGAATCTTACAGTGGTTTGTTTCATATTGCAATACGTTCCTTATATGTATGTACGTACAATGTACATTTATGAGATGTTTAAGTTTTCTCAGTATCACTATTGAGTACAGTCAGGATTTTATTATTTAACCGTTTACGTCACTCAATATTTTATAAATTGAAGTAGTGATAAATTCATTGTATATAGGTTTTATATTCCTGTATCATTTGTTATCAATATCGCTTTTCGTGGAATCTTTATAACACACATACATACATACTAAGAATATAAATAACATCCCTCGTGAAATAGGTACACTTGAAGGCATAGACTTATATATACATAATATCACGCCTCTTTCCCATAGGGGTAGGCAAAGACCACTTCCTTCCATTTGCTACGATTCTGCCATACCTTGCTCGCTTCTTCAACTTTCATTCCGTTCCGCATACAGGCTCGTCGGTTACAGGTACTTTTGACTTCATTGAGACTCTGTGGTTGGTCATAATAGTATGCAATGCGCCATTGATTGCATTACCCGCACTCACTCTTCGTGCTATATTACCATTATATGATATATGAATTCAGCCACTTGTTCCACTTTTTTACCAACTATCATAATTTCACTAAGCGTTCTATTTTCATCACTTTAAAAAAACACACGTCTGGCTTACATTAATTTTCATACCCTTTTTTTCTAATGCCCCATGCAAGCTTGTTACCATTTCCTGTAACTCCTCGGCTGATGCCGCAAGTATTACATGGTTATACGCATATAGGAGACATTTGACGAGTAACCCATTCATACTCAGGCCACATTCTGTTCCCATCATTTCCTTCAGGCTCAACATCAACGAATAAGTTAAACAGCCATGGCGAAGCTCCACATCCCTGTCTAAGACCTTTCTCAATTTTAAACCAATCAGTGTAGGTTAGGTCAGTCAACCAATAGAGATTTCACCATTCGTGTTCACCCCATACACCGATAAAACCCACCACAATTCATACCTCTCCACTCGATCGTAGGCTTTCTCCAAATCCACAAATATGGAGTGAACTCTTTGACTTGGTCCGTATCCCATTCTTTTCCTAAATCCTGCTTGCACATCCGTTATCCTTTCATGAGTTTCTTTCATTACCCTTTCTATTAATACCTTTGCATACAATTTTCCTACCACGCTTAGGAGGCTGATACCCCAGTAGTTTTTGCACTCTTGCTGTGACCCTTTTCCTTAAACAACGGCACGATTACAGCCTTGCACCAATCATTTGGCACTCGGCCGTTCCTCCAACAAAGGTTGACAGGCGGTACAGGTGGCTCACAATTACACCTTTTCCAGCTTTGAGCATCTCGGTTGTAATTCGGTCACACCGGGTTCATTGCTTTCACTATCTGTAGGTGCAAAAACACCCAAAATGAACATTCGGATGAGTCCAACTTTCACTCTTATCCACAGCCTAGTATGCCGTATAGATTCAATGTTTCGTGGAGCCACATCCCTTCCGCTTCGTCTCGTTTACACACAACACATCAATTTGTCTTTCTAACACAGCAACTAACATACATACACCCATTTATCTTTCATCTCTCCTCTGACATTCATCGTAGCAAAGCGTCTTTCCGTGGGCCACTCCGCCTCCATGGGAAATGGGACGTGATGGGTTGTGAACCACATCGCCGCCATATTTTTTTTTTTTTTTTTGAAACATTGCGTGGTACCCACGAGTAGCTAGGGAAATTTTGTCCATCCCAGCAGAGCCCCGCATGCAGGCGGATTAGGATAGGAAAAGCAGATGGAAGGAGCAGGGATAATACAGATGGGATATTAGGGGAGGTGGGTACTAAAAGGGGTACAGGATAGGACAGACAGTAGCTCGGGAAGCCGGGTTCGCGTACCCGTACATTTACGACGATGACTCGTGTTCAATTATTTTTTTTTTGTTGTGAAATGATACCGGCTTGTTATCATGTTTACTTTGTATATACTTTAAATATTTACGTTAACGGATCGCACTGATAAAATAACATTTTAAAAGATACTTATTTATGTTGCTATCCTCAACAACTTCTTTTAAACACAATAGAGGTTTTTTTTAACGCAATAAAATGTATCTAGCAGTGCCTATGCTGGTAAGAAAATGGGAAAACGAAAAGAAATGGTACGTCATGTTTACTACTTTAGTTTGTTATCAACCTTCGTAACGCTTGTGACTTCTTGCATATAATTTAAAGCGAAACTCATTTGCAATTTCCCTTATGGGGTTATATATATTCCCACCAACAATATTACCGAATTTATATCTTGAATGTTGTTATTTAATAACTGTTTATCGCAAAGAATAGAAAAATGTGTTAAATAAGGTCGTAGTAGCCATTTAGTAAACAGTTGTTTTGTGACAAGTGCTTATTAGTGCATTTTAAGCTTTCACATGTAATTACTTTTAAGTTATAGTTCTAACACTACATATTATATTATATGATGTCATATCAGGGTTCTTGATATAGAAATATATAATTATTGCATGTTCAGGGTAATTACTAATTACATGAACGGTTTTGTCAATGTACTTATAATGGTGAATTCTATTAATTTACTCAATTGTTGGCTCTACTTTTTTTCTACATATAATAATATCACTAGTAAGGTATAAGTGTCTCATACAGTAAACCAAATATGTGGTGCTTTAATGAAACGAAACACTATCATTTTCAGATACTCGCTTCATATCCTATCTTGTTGGTTTGCGAGTAGTTTGCTGTAGGATATCAGAATTATGTAGGATATGTAGGATATAAAAGTCCTTTCCCACTAAGGGAACTCAATTCTAAGATTCTCCATACGTTACCTGGTCAAAAAGGACAAAGTCTAAGGTTAACTGTAACCGAATTATATCGATACACGTAAATTATACTATCTGAATTTCAGAAGAGCCTTTAGGCACATATATAATTTAACAGATGATAGGTATACAATCAATCATACTTTTACCTAAGTATTGTTCATATGCTACTAATTCTTGTGAGGCGGGGGGGGGGGGGGGGCTTTACAAACATTCAATCAACGCACACAAAGAACACCCAGACTCGTGACAACTATTTGTGGATCACACAAATTGTTGAGCCAAAGAGAAAGAATCGATCACTCGACATACTCACTCCGCCTTTAATAATGCTCTCTATACCAATAGGAATATCCTATTGGTATAGAGAAGAACGTATTCGTAAAATAAAGATACAAGAAGATGTATGTACTTGGTCTGGTTATTAATTATCGCTTTGAAAGAAAGAAGAGAATCACGTTTTCTCTCTAAATATACTTATTGTACGGTACTAGTCATTTCTAGACTACTGTACGGCTTTTTCTTGGTGTGCGAATACAGACTAATTCTAGTATAATTCTATAATTTGTCGAGATAATTTAGAATTATAATAGCACGCTGGAAGAACATACTTTTTGCCAAAATAAATATAAAATGAGATTTCCTTTAAATAAATAATCTGCTTAACCATCAAAAATTTTCTGTAAATTTTTTGAAGTAGAAACTTGAACTGATACACCACCTTTGTCCGTGAGTATCAAGTTACGTGATGTTGCAAATTATAATTTGCAATGTTACAACGGAACAGATATCAATTTTCTTTGTTATTAATGTTAAAGGTTTACTGTAGGACTAACTCTATTGTCTGCAAGTAACTAGGAGATATGTACTTACTCACTTGCGGTGGTGTCTTTCAGGTTGTCGTGCTCATATAATCGAATAAAGATATTCGTTACAATAGAGTTATAAAAATCATTATACAATACTTACTTTACCACTACCACCACTACCACTACTTCTGATTTAGTTGCAAATGTAAATTTCAGAAACTATATGTGACATGAAATTAAAGAACATGACTTATTTAGGTGGACTTCTATTATTATCACTATTATAGGTTCTTCAGGCCGACTATTTTATATACTAACTAAGATACCAAGTAACGGCCTTGTTAAGATAAACAGTTATGGCCATGTTATGTTATGGTCAATAAACAAGATGTCACTTTGGCTTTGCCATCCATATCCCCTCTCCCTTCCACGGTCCTAGTGTGGCACACCTCAGCAGAAGAAAAACATCAAAATGCTAACAGTTCCTTTTAACTAGTTTAGTGCGGTACTCGAGGAGCTTATAGCCTTAATTAATCAGCCCAAATTAATCAAAAGGCACGTTTACTTTTTTATAATTACAGGTTACAAAAATCAATGCGATCTACTTCAGTACGGAAACCTCATAGATTTCGCACACACATCAAGTTAACTTCCTTTTGCAACACACGTGTATGAAAAGCCTAAAATTTAAAGAATAACATTCCAGGGGAGTACTGCACAGAAATCTGCAGTCTGCACTTATGAGACAATTAAATAAGTCATCAGTGCATTGACTACAATATATTATTATTATAACAGTGCGTCACAGAGAGCGCAAACGAAAATTGCTACAATCAGACACACATTTTTTTTACATCATTTTTCACGGTCAGTACTCCGTCAGCCGAAAGTCTATTGTATTAATATTGTTGTGCTGCTGTGTGGGTGACGACACGTTTGTAGTTTTATTCAATTGCGTAATTTAAAGAAATATTTCCATTCAAAAGTAAAATAAAAGTGCAATAACTTGCAAGGCAAGATTTTAAAAGTAAAACAAATGTTAATGAAAACACATTGCTTTTTGTTAAAACGAATATCTTTCTATCTTTCTGTGATTAAACAAAAACGTGTATCTTCTCGCACTAGGAAGTATTCCCGTGTCGCGGGGACTAAACAAACATACAAAGAACGGACACAAGGAACACCTAGACTCGGAACAACTATTTGTGAATCTCACTAATTTTGGTCCCGCATGGGAATAGAACCCAGGACCTCCGGCTCAGCAGTCAGGTTCACCAACCACTAGTCATTCTAAAGTTTTTTGATACTAGTAGTTATTGTTTTTGATACATATATTGCACACTAGTAGATTCTTGTCTGTAGAAACGACAAGCAAGACGAGTTCCAACTTTCATGAGGTACAAATTTCCTTCTCCCCTCATCCCCCCTCTCATCTTTTTTACCTCTTCATCCCCACTCTCTTCTTTCCCCTACCCACATCCCACCATCCCATTCCATCCTTCTCCTCCTCCTCCTCCTCCTCCCATCCCCTCATCATCCTAAAAGGCGGGCAGCGCACTTACGACTCTTAAGTTGCAGGTGTCCATGGACGGGGGTTGTCACTTACCATCAGGTGACCCGTCTGTAAGTCTGTCCCCCTATAGTATAAAAAAAAGGTGCAACCTTTCGTTTAAAATACACAAGTCAAGTCACTTACGATGCTTTAGTCATTAATAGTCATTAAGTATACCACAATAATTTTGATATTATATATAGAATATATTTTTCTACTTTATATACAACTAGCACACCTGTTGACACCCCCGCGACACCCCTTGTGGGTGGAATTTCGTAAAATCCGTTCTTAGCTGACCTCTACTCGGCGAAAGGAATATTCCTACAAAATTTCAAGTCTCTACGCCTTATGGTTCCAGAGATATCGTGATGAGTCAATATATCGGTGGAAATCTCTTATATATACATATATATAGATAATAATATAGAATATATACTGTTCCACCGACTACTACATACATCTTCAAACCTATTTTTTTTTTTAAAGAATTGTATTTTTTTTACTAAGCAATCAACATTAGTACATCATATTTGTAGTAATGATCTAATTACCATTACATTAAAATTTTATATTTTACTTACTTAACAATAAATTAATTTTAACAGGATTTTGTTAAACATTAAGTATTAAACATGATATTAAGAAGAGGAAAAACTTGTGTCCTGATGCATGAATTTTTTTTTTTTTTTTCAATTTGACCTCAAGGCAAGGTTTTGAGAATAGCAGGAATAGTAGACTGTTCCGCAATCATCGATGTATTATTTATGCTTGAATGTTAGTTGGACAAGGTTTGAGACACATATATTTTATTACACTAGTTAAATTATACTTTTTAATGCCAGATATTATGCTTCAAATGGTAAGGTCATATTGTGTTTTTATTTTGGAAAGAGATAGAGGTGATTTATATATTGGTAATAAACCTCGCCCCGTGCACACTAACCACTCGCCCATAAGGCTATCATCATTATTATGATCCTACATGGGAATAAATATGAGCCTCTTCAAAGGCAAAACTATAAAAAAATGTAACTACCTACATATATCTATAATCGCCTGCCGTATTTATGGATACGACCTTCAAACCTTCAAGAAAAGAACCACCTAAAAACCGGCAACGCACTTGCGACCCTTGAGTTGCAGGTGACCCTGGGAGGTGATATTCGCTTACCATCAGGTGACATATCTGCTCGTTTGCCCTCTACCAATAAAAAAATATTATGTTTTACTATAACATATACTACATTTAGAGTGGTGATTGACAGTGAAAAAGTATTTGACATACATACATCTCTTTTTAATATGTTGTAAGAATTGGGGTTTAACTATATATAACTAAACTGAATAATCGTTTAAAAAATTAATTTAAAAAATCTGATGAAGTTGGCTTGTCTTGTGTGGATGATTGATCTTGTTTATCGTAGATGTTTGATATTAAATAAATAAGTGTCTCCACTCGTTTAGTTATTGTAGAAGGTAATTTTAAAATCGAATTAAGGTCATTATATGTACGATCCTTTTTCGATTACACATTACCATAATAAAAAACAAAATCTGTTTCGAAATTTCCACATTTCTTCATGTTATGGATCATCGATTCGTTTTCGTTAGATTTAAATCATCCCCTGATCTGTTTACTAGCACTTTATCGCAGACAGGTCTTAATTTAATTATTAATATTTGTGTTTGATATTCCATAAATTATCTTGAATTCTTGATAAAAACATTAAAAGGTGTTATAAAATTTATTTATTGTTTTAAATGCACAGTACAGACTGCATCTATAACAGTGAGTACTGTGTATTTAATAAAATAATAAACATGGACTCATGTTCTAACAGGTTAATGTGACTAATAAACCTGCAAATTGAAGACTTACTTCTTTATTTTGCGTTCTATAAATTCGTTACGAAATAAACACTTACCATTTACAAACGTAAGTTTGTAACCTATTTTTTTTGTATGACGTAATGCCAATGGCCTAAAATTGCTTTTATTTTCGTCTTTTTAGCGTGCCGATCTTCAAGAATTTCCCAGAAGATACGCTGATCAAGATATCTGATGTATTGGAGGAAACTCATTACCAAAACGGTGATTACATTATCAGGCAGGGAGCTCGTGGTGATACCTTCTTCATCATATCTAAAGGACAGGTATGTATATTTACACCCTGCAAAATTTCATTTAGCTCATACTAAGTAACTTTGAAACCATAATCTTCTTCGATAATATTTAAATTGATAATCGAATTATGATGCCATCAGTTGTGATGTAAAAATTTCGTTTCTCGGTCAAACTCTACGCCTTAAAATGTATATAAAAGATATATAGAAGGATAAGGAAAATTAAAATTTATTTCTTTTTGTTTTCATCTATCAGGCTTCATATACAGAAGTAAAAAAAATATTAGTAATACTCATTTATAAAACATTTTCGGAAAGTCCTTTAGAATGGCTTGATTTGCTTAAAATTATAATAAAAAGTATATTCTGACCTTACATACTTAGGTCTCCACCTAAGTATGTAAGGTCAGAAAGAAAGAAGAACTGAGAGTGTAGATGGAAATCAAGCAATCAGCAAGGAAATTAATAAAAGTATATTTCGTTCAGGACCCAATTGTCTTTATAAGCATTTAAATTTTATTAGTCTTAAATTATTTGATTACTATTACAGAAGACAAAAAGCCCCTTTTTTAATTTACTTTAATCATTTATTAGTGAACATAATGGTTTTATTATTTATTAAACAAGTTTTAGCTTTGATATCTTAATGACTTTCTAATGTGGTGATTTAAAAGTAATATTGTGTACTTTTTATCTCATTAACATTATTCCAACAGTATTTTTATCTTGTTTCTAATAGCTTTGTCTTCTATGGGCATTCGTTATTTACAGATCATTTATTTCAATGACAGAAAGGTCAAAAGAAAACTGTCTGTAGGTTATTAAGATGAGTACAAAACACGAAAGTTTTTTCATTTGAATTATCGTTCGACAGTCAAACATTTGAATGAAGTTTGAATGAACAGGAAATCGAATAGTGTTGTTTTGTTGTAGTTTTTAGTATGTATTTAATATATTTATTCTTCATTTCGTGCTCTTGATGTGCTTTATTCCGGTCTGTCTCTTTCCATTGTTTTGTTCCTAGTACAGTTGTTGTTTATTTTGTAGGAAAATTGAAAATTACTTTGCTTTTGGCTTTTTTTTTAGCAAATAGCAGAATAATTGGTTGCCGTCATACATTTCAGTTCTACTTCTAGTTATTTTTTTTTATTAAGATCCCAAGGATCCGTAACTGCTTACTTTAATGTCGTTAACTGCTGTAGGGCGTTGATTAGGTAGCTATTTTCTCTGTAAAATAGTAAAAGTTGGAAGACACATTCTCACGCTTTGCTTGTACAGGAATGTTACTTATAGCAGACTCCTAGTTAGCTGTATTTAAGGAGTAGTACCTGTTTAAGGAGCCTTCTTGTTTGCGTTTCGGATTTTGTCTATCAGGCGTGTAAATTTGTAGAAGTAAAAAACGATTGCGTATTCAAAATACAAATTTTGATGGCATAATTTAAATATATAATATATATAATAATATAATATAGTATATAATATAATAATAATATAATATAATACCGTGTTCGGAGCTTATACTTATTTACTTCATAATATCTGCAGTTCCTCACAGTTTCACCTTCCTTTATGCTCACTGCACCGTTCCCAAGGGTTAAGTAAGTAACGGGTACGCGTGATGTTTTGTATTCTATATTGTCCCTCAAAAATACTCTATAAAATGCAAAAAGAAACATTTTAATCTGTAATAACCTCTTTAAACTAAAACGTTGCTTCCTCTTTATTAGTAAAGATATAAATTTTAAGTATAGATTGCTTTGACAAGCAATCTGTGGTAATTTGCAGCTACAATTTGGTATTTCATCATATTTAATATAATATCTCATAGTTTAAATTATACATATTGTCTTTGTGTTTGTGGCAGTGAATTGTATAACATTTAATCTGTAGACGGTGACGGTTCAAGAAGTTCACCTTGGCATTTAGCATTAAGTCTCCTCAAACATTTATTAGTTTGTACCTGTTGACACTACCATAAAATAATAATACAGTTAGTTTAAACAAAATATGAACCCGGATATGCGTTCT
Source organism: Tyria jacobaeae (assembly GCA_947561695.1). Classification (NCBI taxonomy): domain Eukaryota; kingdom Metazoa; phylum Arthropoda; class Insecta; order Lepidoptera; family Erebidae; genus Tyria; species Tyria jacobaeae. The sequence goes on along the minus strand of OX387223.1, from coordinate 11,799,175 downwards.
ATTAAATAGGTCAAGTATTTGAAGAAATTACTGATTAGTACTGATTACGCCCTTTCATACTTTGTCTTGTTTGAACGTAATGTATTGTCTTTTGAATGTTTTCGTCCATTCACATTACTTCCAGCTAATCACAATTGATCTAAACTTCACAAAACAATCGTTGTGGCTCAATTTAAGCACGGAGTTCGTAGAGGCCAAAAGCTATTGTACCTACAAGGTCAGTGCACCGAACGCAGGCGTGAGGATTATGCGTACAATATTTCGAGACCAGATATTTGAACGTTTTGCTGGAAAAAATTAAGCTATTCACTCTTATTGTCTAAAAGCATTTATTATTTTGTATGCATATATTATAATATATAACCCGCAGTTAATAGAATCATAATCTTGAACATTTGCGTAATTAAAGGGAGAATGTATAAGTATTATACCTTTCTGTATTCAACTCCAGTTTAATATTTTATAATTATTGTTTTTATTTGTATCTCAAATCGAAGCAATTTATAGCAAAGCAATTAGCGGTTGGTATTGGTTGTTAAAGTGTAAACAAATTGATTGCGGAAACAATTTGTCTTGTATTTCAAATTCGTCACATTACCTAACACTTTAGTTGCAATGTGACATCATTGTTGCTACACCTGCAATAAAAATCATCAGTATATATTTTTTGTATTTGTTAGACGTAAAGTATATGGCCACTTGCACTTGCAACTCTGTAAGGTTACTTCAGCATTGAGGGCATTGTTCTTGAAGCTGTGAAGTACCAAAAGTAACGAATAAAGTCATAAGAGTGAAGTAATGTTTCTATTTATTTATTTATTCTTTACATTTGTAAGTATACATTCATACATGTATATGATAGTTAATATTTGTATGGATGTATTTTGTTTTTAAATCACAAAATCGTTTTCTTTTGTTTTCATGTTAATAATGTAAATAACTAGTTTTAATATAACTTATAGTCTCCTTTTAGTTGCCGCAAATAGCCAAGTAAAATCCATTATACTTTGTGTGAAAGAATTCACAGCCTGTGTTCAGTCCGCCCATTGAGATACTGTACCAGTTTATTGGATCCCACTCACTGCTTTTGTTCAATTTTGGTGTGCAGTGAACTTTATCTATCTATCCATTTAAAAATTAAAAAGGTGTATGTTGTAATACCAAAATAATCCTATCCGTAAAATTATTGCCTGGTAGATATTACATATCGTTTGTCTTATGTACTTGATCTTGATCGTGTTTGTGTTACATAGATTATTTATTACTTACTTGGTTTAACTACTTTTACACGCGAGTGAAGGCGTTTATGTCAAAGTCACCTAAAGCTAGTGTTTATAGTATATTGTTTGTTGTTGAACAGTAACTATAAAAAGTATTATTATTGTTGGTAGCAAGTATGTAATATATGTTTATAAACAATCGTGCTTTTAAACAAGCAAGTCTGTAAACGGAAAAAAACCGGTACCATTTGTTTCGTACCATCTCTCATAAATGGCTATCGTCTAATTCGTTACAGCGAATGATCGTCTGAATTTGTAACAATTCTAAGAAACATTTATAAAACAACAACTTTTGAGAGCGTTGAGGTGTGACAAAGGTGTCCGTTTTGTTGATCTTATGAAACTATTTGGTTGATACAATGACGTCGTCTGTGACACTAAGTTACATTATCTCGTCTGTTTCCGCTGTTATCTCACCGTTTCTGTGTTAACTCACTTTTTTACCTGTGTCAGTAAATATAAGATTTCTTCAAAACCAGTCTAAGATATAACGAATAATATTTTACTGACGTTTTTTTTGGAATTCAAACATAATTTATTTATATTTAGTTCCTTTTTCCAAAAGATGATAATGATTTGTATAAATACACATATGTATATACATACATGTGTACTTTTGTCTAATGTTTTGATCGCTAGGAGTTAGGGGATAATTATTTAAATTTTAAATTACCGTTCCGGTACTTCTTTAAATTATGTTTCTTACCATTTGTTTTTTATATTTTTAGTCAATTATTAATACATCGTATTATTTTAAAATACATCTAAAAATATGTTTTAAGAATTCCCATATTTACTTTTTTATTTGTTTTTAAAGTTAAATAGCCACAGGTTGAATTGTATGATTCATTGACCACTGTTAGTTTTTTTTTTTATTTAGTTCTTATCGCAATTTCTATTATTTGAATTTAACAGTTATATGTGGTTCTATAAATAACCACTCGTGTAACTGTCATAGTAATATTCATAGAATAATATTTGCCAACTCGAGTTTTATGGGAATCATAAAGAATTGATAGTGTCTCTTATCAACGGTTGAGGCTAATTACTAATTTACGTAAGGGAAATGGTAATAATTCGACCATAACTAAATTGCTTGGCACATTATTGTGGCTACGTAAGTGCACGTCCAATGGCTTGGCCCTCCGTCTCGTACTTCACTTGTTGATCCGGATTGATCTTGATTGTAATGACAACTTTCAATGAACTGTAATCATCCATTTCTCAATTTTATGGCTTGAACATTGAACTGATCAAACCTGACATCCACCACTAGTAATATGACAAATAATATTTATGTTATACATATTTATGTAATAATTAATTACTTTGCAGTATTAGCTAATAGTTATGTGTATTTGTTTTTCAGGTGAAAGTGACTCAGAAACCACCTAACAGTAACGATGAGAAGTTTATAAGAACTCTCACAAAAGGCGATTTCTTCGGAGAGAAGGCATTGCAAGGGTAAGTAATGCATACCGGTGTATGTTATAGTATGTATTTTATAATCCCAAAATTCCATACTAAATTACTTGTTGAGTTTGCATTGAACGCCAAGACTGCAAAATCGTAGGTTTGTTTCAAGGTCTGTTGCAGGTAAGTTAGTTGATTACGAAAAATAAGAATTCAGTCAGAAACACGTAGGATATTAACCTACGTGTATGTTGATTGTGTAATGGCTAACATTCTAAAGACTTGCATGAGATGATTGCCATCACTACTTTCTCCACTCGCACCGCTCGCCACTTACAAGGAGGTTAACCTTATATTTTTTAACAAGGAAGTCCTCCCAGGAGGTTAGTAGTTTTTAGATAGTAGAAATATCTTGTCATTTCTTTCCCTGAAAACGTCAATACAGGATATTTCGGTAGGGGGTTTAGGGGTTGTTTTTTTAACTTTAATTGTCTAGGGTCTAAATTACAATCCGGAGGAACGTAGACTATTTGACATATGTACGTACGTACTACAATTTTAAATTACATCTTTACATACTGCTCGATTTTATATTACTCGTTTAAGATTTAAAATGTATGTATGTGTAATATATATTTAGTAGAGTACGAGTCTCACCGTCAAGGTGATTTTGTCATCGTCGGTTTTATTAATGCTGTTTCTGCGTAAACCATGAGTCACTATCTAAAAGAAGTCTTTGAAGACCAAAAAACTGTTTGTATTTTGACTTATAAAACCAAGGCACTGACATTTAAATATTGTAGAACAATGCTCGTTTCTTTTGGTCAAGTTTTTAATAATCGACTTCATAATTTCTCTAATATTTCAGAGACGATCTTCGAACGGCTAACATTATCTGCGATGCTCCTGAAGGCACAACTTGCCTTGTCATCGATCGGGAGACCTTCAACCAGTTGATATCGACCCTCGACGAAATCCGTACGAAATACAAGGACGAAGGAGAAAGCAGAGCGAGGTGAGACAACCTACCTGTCTTGATATTGGTATTCAACACATAACCTGTGAATGACTTGTTCATTAAAGTTCTTGTAATAGTGGTTGAACTAGTTGCATTTATGAAGAATTATAATAAAACTAACATTTTAACTAACTGATTATACCAGTATGCTTCTATTCTGTATTCTGAACAGCATATTGGCTTATTACATTTAGTATGACTTAATCGCCTGAGAGCTTTCCATGTCGCTAGTTCACACAGCCGTAAAATGAGTCGACTACTATAAAGTTATAATCCACTATATTAATGCAACAATTGTATTTGCACACCTTTTAACACACTATGATTGCAATATGATTATGAATTTGTTTTCACCTTCGTCGTTAATCCATTCTATCTATTTTTTTGCATACAACACGGATTTCACACTTTGGTAAGTGTTATTAAAATTAAGTAGTTTTAGAACTTTCTACTCATCAATGTCGAATTTAATTATCAGTGGAAGTAAATCGGTGATTAACTTTCCTTCTTTGACGTAGAAAATGTGTTTACTGCGACATTGAGAGCGATAACAAATAAGTTTCCCGCGTTTTTATATCACAGGTTGTGAAGGTGATATTCAAACAATAGGCTCATCTCGATAGCTTAGTAATGATTCACCGCAAAAACAGAGTCAATTCAATCAAGTTTTTATAGGAAAGTTATTAATAAGTTAATGGTCGTGATTATTTATACCGAAACAAAGTAATTAGAGAACAGAGAAACTGGTTTCGTTTAATTGTTTTTTTTTTATTGTAAGATGTGTCGATTTCGTCGATTTTTTTGTATGTTCTACTGATGATTCGAAGACGCCTTGACCGAAAATTATTTTTTGTACATTTCCCAAGTAAATCCCTTGAAATATTCGAATTCTATTAGCGTACTTGAAGTGATTTGAGTCTTTTATTGCCTTACGGTTGCGTCCCACTTAAATTTCAAAAAAATAATTCACCACTAAGGTGTAAAATTAGGGGATTAAGAGCTTTTTACAATTTTTCATGATGGGTGGCGATCAAAGTAGCTTATCTACTTTTTTAAACGTCAGTTATTGTAGGTATATTATTTGTTAGGCTACCAGTTCTTGGATCTCGTGGATGTATAAACATTAACACTTATTAATGTATAATTGTATGTTTTCACCATATTTGCCAGATTGACAACTTAATACTAAGTTACTTTACAAAAATACTAATCGATTGTATTGTAAAATCATTATTAATTCTTGATCCCTTATAGATATACTTCTTTTTTACTGTAAGAAGTTAATAATATTTTTTGAATTGATTGATTTGAACTGAATTCGACAGTTGGACTATTTGTCAGGATATTTAGCGGCACTGACTGCCCAATATCGACTGTCATAGGTGTTAATGACAACCGGTTTAACGTGCTCTCCGAAGCACGGGGGTGTAATACTCCAAACTTGAGAATTTCCTATTAGAAAAACCCAATAGCAGTTTTATGGCCCGATATTGGAATAGAACCTGAGACCTCTTGATAAAGCTAACCGCTAGACCAACGTGGTAGTATGTTTCACATTCCATCTTTGTAAAATACTAGAAAAATATTTAAATACTTTTCAGATTAAACGAAGAATTCGCGAACTTGCGTCTCTCAGACTTGCGTATTATCGCCACCTTGGGTATCGGTGGCTTTGGCCGAGTGGAACTGGTACAGATACAGGGCGACACCAGCCGGTCCTTCGCCTTGAAACAAATGAAGAAAGCCCAGATCGTTGAGACAAGGCAACAGCAACACATCATGTCAGAAAAAGAGATAATGTCGGAAATGAATTGCGAGTTTATCGTAAAATTGTACAAGACGTTCAAAGACCGGAAATACTTGTATATGCTGATGGAAACATGCCTTGGTGGCGAGTTATGGACTATTTTAAGAGATCGAGGTGAGTCGCGAGTACCGAATAATACTTTACTTGTTAACTTTCTCCCTGTTTTATGTTTCATGGACGTCATCAAGCTTATTCAAAATGTAACTCCCACTTTCAAGACCCTTATACGTCAAAAATAACCCCCCTTAGACGTCATTGGGTAAAAAACGAAAATAAAGTAGACAGTTGGAAACCATTTCATTTTTCGCTGCTTTAAAAGTGTATTTTCATTGACAGGTCAATTCGACGATTCAACGACCAGATTCTACACAGCTTGCGTGGTTGAAGCCTTCCATTACCTACATTCTCGAAATATAATTTACAGGTAAGATTGAGTAGAAAGTCCAAAAAAATTAAATGGACATTAATTTTAATTAATTAATTATTTTTTTATAAATTGCTTGATGAGGAGTTCTCAGATTTTGTATGTGTATTATATTTATTGGCATTAATTTAAAATAAGGCTGTTTCACAGTTTTCCTGTTAAGATTTTACCTGAGAGCTTCGCCGTGCAAAGATGCCCCAAAGAATGTTAGTTTTTTAATTCCATTTTAAACCCCATGTTAAGTGTGCCAAAGTATTTGTATAAAAACAAATTACACACAATTTTAGTTCTATAAAATTCATAAATATATATTTTTGACACTCGAACACCATTTTTCACCAGTTCTGCCGCTCTCCTGTATAAATAATAAGTTGTGTATATTTGTTTTACTTTATACATAAGAGGTTAAGTTCGTAAACGTATTTAATAATTCCTTTAAAAATATTAATACTAAACTTAATAATTTCAGGGATCTAAAGCCTGAAAACTTACTACTAGATTCCAAAGGTTACGTGAAGCTAGTGGACTTTGGCTTCTCGAAGAAGCTGCAAGCGAGTCGCAAGACCTGGACTTTCTGTGGTACACCTGAATATGTAGCGCCTGAAGTTATTATGAACCGAGGTCACGATATTAGCGCAGACTACTGGTCTTTAGGTAAGATTATGAAAATGTTTTCAATTAATTAAAATTAAAAAACAAAAATTAAAAATAAAATGACATGAGAATTAATAAAAATTGCTAAATATTGTATATATACTTACGAATACATATATGTAACCTGACATATATTTAAACCGAGGTGGATAGATGTCAAAACCAAAAACATAATTTTCTCTAACCTTAGGCGACCTGTGAGGACTCTCAGATTGAGAGGCTTCATGCTCTTAGTCTCACAGACATGTTGTGATATAGTGGCACAAAATATGGGCTCGCCTCATCAGAAGAATATTCGAACGTGTCAGTGGCTATCAAAAATAATAAACTATTGCATTTTACTTAGATTGCACTTCGAGAGATTTTGTAACCACGAGCTTGTTATTAGTATTTGCGGAAACTCTGTATCTAAATAAAACTATATCAAACATAGATTCAAGGCATTTAAATTGTTTGTGTATATAGGTAATCAAGGTCTTTCTTCATTTCAACTTTTTGTCGTCATCTTATAATACCTTGCTTTTATACATTATGAACTAATTTCTATTGCACAATGTCATAACTCATACATAATTTATGATATAATAGTTACACAACTGCTTAAGTAGCGAAGACCGTGTTGACTCATGGTCACGCGTTTTTTATTTTGTAAGTTTTTGTTGATGAATGTGAACGTTAATAAAATGTTATATAAAATATATATATTTTGCTTATATGTTGTAGTCAAAACCTGGTTTTAATAAAAGGCTAGTTACATTACCTGCCATTGTTGTTAGCTCCTGCTGGGCTACATTTTTAATTTGGGCCTCTCAAAAGCTATTCTGTAAAATGGATTTTAATTATTCGCATGGGAGTTAACTATTACCGTGGTTATAGATATTTTTTTTTATGCGATAGGGGGCAAACGAGCAGACGGGTCACCTGATGGTAAGTGACTACCGCTGCCCATGGACACCCGCAACTCAAGAGTCACAAGTGCGTTGCCGGCCTTTTAGGTAGGAGTACGCTCTTTTCTTGAAGGTTTGAAGGTCGTATCGGTTCGGAAATACGACAGGCGACAATTTGTTCCATAAGCTGGTTGTGCGAGGCAAAAAGCTTCTGGAGAAGCGCACAGTGGTGGAGTGCCAATCGTCCAGGTGATGGGAATGGATATTTTGTCGCGTATGACGATTGCGGAAACCAGCAGCCGGTATAAGTCCGAACAATTCCTCTGAACACTCCCCATGATACAAGCGATAGAGGATGCAGAGTGAAGCTACATCTCTACGTAACGCCAAGGTGTCACGTCGATCAGAAATATCTTGGCAGTCGATGATGCGAGTCGCTCTCCGTTGAATGAGCTCAAGAGGGAGAAGTTGGTACTAGGGTGCACCTGCATAGGGATGAGAACAGTATTCCATGTGCGGCCATAGGAAGGAAGCTTCTCAAGGAGCGCTTTGTGCCAGACCCGATCGAAGGCCTTTGCCACGTCCAAACTAACTGCCAACGCTTCCCCCTTGGTCTCGATCGCCTGTGCCCACCGGTGAGTTAAGAAAGCAAGAAGATCACCAGCCGAACGACCCCGACGGAAATTGTCGATCATTGAGGAGCTGGTGGTCTTCTAAGTACCGGAGGAGCTGGCAGTTAACAATGGATTCCATTATCTTGGAGAACAAGGAGGTGATGACTATGGGTCTGTAGTTGGACGGATCCAAATGATCTCCTTTTTTAGGGATTGGGTGCACTAGAGCTGTCTTCCATGAGTTCCGGACTACGCCAAGAGAGTAGGAAAGCCGATAAAGGCGCGTTAAAACCGGTGCCAACTCTGGAGCACACGTCTTCAGCACGATAGGAGAGATTATATCGGGCCCACTCGACTTAAGCACGTCGAGGGAAAGAAGCGCTTTACGCACTGCCCTTTGTGTAAACCGGACTTCCGGCATGCGGCTCTCGCACTGCGGTATGGTCGGCGGTGCGTTTCCCCCGTCGTCCAGAGTCGAGTTGGGCGCAAAGAGTTTGCCCAGAAGATCGGCTTTTTCTTTAGCGTAGTGGGCCGACGAATTATCTCCTATGTGCAGAGGTGGAAGGGATGGCTTACAAAAGTTCCCCTGGACAGCTTTGGCAAGAGACCAGAATGCACGAGTTCCGGAAGGGAGACTCACTAGTCTCTCTAAATCCGATGATCGTCTCCAATTCTGCCAATGTGAGCCGACTTCGCCCCAGCAATTACTCTTTTGAGGGACCTGGAGGCAAAGTTATATTGTTTCTTTAATGTGCTGGTCTTTACATCCCGTGCTGTCGCTCCATTAACCCATGCTTGGTAACATTCCTGCTTTCGGCGGGATGCCGCTTTGCAGGTTCGACCAAACCAGGGCTGGGACTTGCCACCTGTGGGAATCAGGGAGATTGGAATGAAAAGTTCCATACCCTGAAGCACAACATCCGCGACAGAGTCGGCAACGACATTGGGATCATCCGGCGAGAAGCAAACCCGCCTCCATTGGTAGGATGCTAAGAATGTTCGCATTCCATCCCAGTCTGCTGACCTATAGTGCCATACGCGGCGACTGCCTGTAACTCGCGGCCGCAGCGAGTGAACGAGTGGCACTATACTCCTAATCAGGCAATGGTCTGAAGAGCCAAGAGGGGCCCCAACGGATACTTTGTAGCCGCCGGGATGTGAGGTCAGCAGAAGATCCAACAGTGAAGGCACGTGGCTTTCTGCATCTGGGATTCGCGTAGGCGTTGCTGCCAGCTGCGTCAAGCTATATGCCAAGGCGAAATCGTGAACAGATCTTCCCGCATGATCGGTTTTGCGCGAACCAATACATTCGGCGTGATGGGTGTTAAAGTCGCCAAGAATCACGATCTCTGCGGATGGGACCTGCTGGAGCACTAAGTCTGTAGCCATTTGGACGTGGTCGATGAGTCGGTCCGTTTCGGCATCACCGCTATGGGACCTGTAGAGGCATAGGTAGATGCGGGGATGGTCGTCGCAGTCTACACGTAGCCATAATAAGATGGAGAGGTCCTACCTTCAAGATTGCCGAGGCGGCGAGAAGTGATATCATCTCTAACGTACATGTAGACACCAACCTTAGGAACAAAGGAGTGTTCCAGTCCGTACCCAGGGTAGCAGAGGTAGGATGTGGCCGCTGGAGATGATATCTGCGTCTCGGTTAAAAAGAGCAAGGCCGGCTTTGCTGTCTCAAGGTGGTGGTGGACAGTGTCGAGGTTAGAATGTAAGCCCCTGATGTTACAAAAATCCACGGTAAACGTGACAGGGGGTGCCATGGTATGCCTTCTCTTGCCCCGAGCAGATTTTGAGAGCGCAGTTGAGCCCCCCCCCCCCAGAGTACGAGGGGCAGCCTGGGCGTCCACGCTCAGGTATAATCCGTACTGAGGGTGGACGTCCAGGGGGGGACTCTCCAACGCTAGCGCTGGTACCCCCCTGGGGTATCCTTTTTGTTAACAGCGCTATCACTAGGGGGGGGGGGTGGGGATTTTGGGCCTCCGGAGACCTCACTCTTTTCGGGGAAATGCAACGCAAGCGTTACTTCACAACCGGTTTTCTGTGAGGCCGTGGTATCGCACCGGTCGAGACGGCCCATTCGTGCCTAAGCATGGCTCTACCACGTATAAAATTTGTGTCTAATGACAACAACATTCACATAGTAATGGTTATAAGGCTCCGATTCCGCATTTAAGACTCACGAATGGACCCCCATTATGCGTTCCGGACGGAGCACAGAAGCCTCCCGCGGCTTTCATAGATAGGAGCGACCTCGCACCTGTAATGTACATATATTTCAAAAGATAATTAATGTTAAAAAAGATCAAAAGTCAATGTAGCCGAAGAAATAAAGATATCAATCTTCTAGGACGATCTTTTCATTAAGAGGTGGTACGACTTGACAGTATGTAATTAATTGTGGTCTCATTTGGCTCTTTTCTAGGTGTCCTAATGTTCGAACTCCTTACCGGCTCACCGCCATTCACGGGTACAGATCCTATGAAGACGTACAACAAGATCCTGAAGGGTATCGACGCCGTGGAGTTCCCACGATGCATCACAAGGAATGCTGCAAATCTCATCAAGAAATTGTGTCGAGACAATCCGGCCGAGAGGCTGGGTTATCAGCGGGGTGGCATCACGGAGATACAGAAACATAAGTAAGTATCTTGTTTTATAACAAAATGTTATTTATAAATTATTATGTAGGTGAGGTCCTGAATGTAAACTGGTTCTTTGTTTGCAAATTATCTTCCCAACAAGCAAAATTATTTAAAAAATAACAAACTCTCCTTTGTAACTTCCTCTCTATTTTTTTAACCTCGAAATGTTTAACCCTACATATGTTACTACCACTATCAAGACCATTCAAATGAGACTTATCACTTCAAAATACATCTAGCCGTCTGGGCTCTATGCCGTGACAAAGATACATGTGTACATACAAAAACAGTAGCTAATAATTAGCAGCATTTTAGATGTCTATATCTAATGTTTATAGGCTCCACAATGTTTTGGTATAAGGGCCGATTCCTTTGGAAGCAAACGAGCTACTTATATATAGTAATATTTGTTTACTGTATTTGCAGGTGGTTCGACGGTTTCAACTGGGAGGGTCTAGCTCAGCGTTCCCTAGAGCCTCCGATCACACCGGTAGTAAAGTCCCCACTCGACACACATAACTTCGACCAGTATCCGCCCGACGCAGACGAACCGCCACCCGATGACCTATCTGGATGGGACAGTAATTTCTAAATAAATAATATCGTAAACATAATATATAACTAATGTTTCTTTTGAAAATGGGTTAATAATCCATTTTGCCTTGCTCTGAGTAAGACATATAATCATTACTCAAAACGAGACAGCCTGCTTCTGATATTTTAACACATTCTGTTAAATCATTATTGTGTAATCTAAGATGTTACATCTCCACAGAAGTATAATATATATTCGTAATTAAATTTAATATATACAATTAAATTAATAATGTTTCGTCTATATTGTTATGTTAATTTAAACGAGTAAACTGTTATCTCATGTCAGTGTGATTGTTTTAATGACGGTTGAAAGTTTTAATGCCATTTAATATATAGTTGTTAGTTCTTGCCAGTTGCTCTGCAACTGATAGAAGAAAGATTTAATTTTGATTTTTAAAGTTATAGTTGGAACAAACTATTTTGAATATCAAAATTTGAATGTAATTTAAATATAACTCTGAATGTATTTAGGTATTGTAAATAAAATGAATTATAATCTATATTTTAAAGTCTCAACTATTATATAGGTATGATTTCATTTTAAGTAAATCGTCACATTAATATTTTAACATTATATTATTACAGTGCGTATAGAAATGTTGGTACTATTTCGTTGTACTTATTTATAGTTTACGATAGTGTGCATTTTAGCAATGCATATTTTTATATCTGGTGAGGAAGGGTACCCACGTTAGGGACAGAAAACTCGTGACGCAATTTACTTCTAAAGAAATATTTTAGTTTTAATTTATTTTGAGAGATTTGTATCGAAGTTTAATCGATTATGGGATACAAAATACTCTCATGCATTATATAATATAGTTTAATATATTAGTTACGCAATTCTAACTTGATCTTTTATCTATAAATGTCTAATAAAGCATAAATCTTCATTTATGTTGAGACACTCGTGCCAACTTAACTGGTCTCCTTTTTCGTAAGTCATGGAATATATGTTTTTTGTAGTATTACAATTTATATAGTTTGACAGAGTGACCGGAATGCCAAAACATTGTTACCAGATTTATATTGACAATTTTTTTCTCGCATTCTAACAATGATATGTGTATCATAATATTCCTGAAAAGTAACACTTATACGTCTATAGTTGTTATAATAAAAGTATTATAAACAAGTTTAGTAATCACATAGTTATCAAATGTTTTCTGAAATACCGCTCTAAATCGCCATACGACTTTATAAAAATCTTGCACTGAAAAAAGTAAAGCAATTGAAATATTGTAAAATGTAAGTTACATTTTAGGAACGTAGTAAGTACTGCTATAACTGACCAGACTTGGCGTATGACCAGCGATCAATGACTATTATGTGTACCTGCATAAAACCATATGTCAGAAAATAGTCGCAAGAACCGCCTTGACCGGTGCCTGAAGACACGCTACCTTTTTAATTACTTTTTCATTTCTCACATGCAAATTTACAAGTGTGTGGCTAATGTGTTAACCTAAATCATTACAATAAATAAAAGAATAAAGGTAAAAGTTATTGTACTCCAAAATTAGTATGCAGTCTTACAAATAAAAACGGTTGCTTCATATTTTCTTATACAAATCAAGGTAAAACATTATAGAACTATAGAGGCGAACAAATTATTTGGTTTCAAATAGTTACCTAATTGACATTACAATTTAATTGGAATATTATGTACAACTGTTACATACATTTAATTAATACATGTATTTTAATAGGGAATATTGTATAAAATATAATGAATGTATTCAAGAGTCCACTAATAGTTACTTTATTGCGTTTAGTTGGTAATGTACTAAACGGCATTCAGCTTTTTGGTAGCTATCTCTAAACATGACCTAATTTAAGACTTATCATTTAATTCATTTATAATAGTCAATTTAATGTAAGTCTTCCATTTTAAGTGTAAAACTCCGACGTTACTTTCATTGTAAATATTTCTTTAAAAAAATTAGTTAAAAAATTGTTAATCTATTGAAAGTATGAAGATTCATTTCAGTTGAAGTTCGGTGATGAAATTGAAGCTATGTAATTAAAATATGTTTTAAAATTTAGTAAAAACATTTATTTTTATAATCCTTAAGATTAAACAATTAATTAAATATTTTATTTGATTTCTGAAACTATAAAAATACAATATTTCAACGGAATTATTGTTCTTTTATTTCTAATACATATATTTTAGAAAAAGAGTGTCTTGAAGAAACTTTTTATTAAAAATATAAACTCTCCTTAGCCTTGTTATGGTTATCACAGTTGAGGTAACGGCCGGATTATTAACCAACCAATGGCCTTTTCATTTAGTCGTTGGCTGAAGGCAGCAAATGAAAGAAATCTTTAAGACAGTCATATGTTGAATAGTGGACGTCGGGAGGCTAAGGCATGATATAATACACTAGCAGGTCTTTGTCAACGGCAGAGGAAACAAAACCCGCCGGCAGCAATAGTCGACGCGTAGACGCGTCGGTTTCTGCCGTCTACCGAACACAGCGTCTGGGTGTTATTTGTGTCCTTTGTTTAAATGTTTGTTAAATCCCCCCCAGTCTTCGAAGTGCGGGAGTTGTATTTTTTATAAATTAAATAGAAGTATGTAGGTATGTAATAAGTGTATTAATGTAATAATACACACTCCAATTGCAATAATGGTGTACAATTTAAAAAAGTGTTATTTATGTATCAGTGTTAAGTTTTTATTTTCGGGATATTAGACTGTGTATGATCTTCTATTAAGTAATAGTAAATATTTTTTTATTAGTAACATACCACACGTTAATCCCTAAAATTAATACTTTCATTTGGGAAAACATACAAAAACGACACAACACGTAATGTCAAATATGTTTTCAATAACAACGGTATTACTGGAACGGTGTTACGTATTTCCTATATCAGAATCTCCGATTAATAGAATGTGATATAGTCTAACGTTAAAGTTTATCAAGTAAATACCTTCAGAATTCAACTTGCACTTGGCATTTTGCAGTTAGCTCCCGTATTTCAGATAATGCTTGGTACAAAGTTAATCGTAATTTATAAAATTACAGTTTGATTCTTAACTATTTATAAGATTTGAGAATTTGCGTATAAAGTTATCACAAACGTATTTTGACCGTGTGCGGGTGGATCGACATCCTTGTACCCTACGAATTCAACGACGCTTACACTTGTATCTTAATTATTATTGTGTGATGAGCATAAGTATTTGTTCTGTGTCTCATCCAGACGTTTCTAAATACATACTAATTTATCTATAATTGGTGCGTATTTAGAAATACTCTCAGGGGTATATTTAACTGTCCACATATCTTGAATTGTATATCGTTTGTTTATTTTAACTTCCGCTTTGAATACAAGACGTAATTTAATAAGTGGGTTTATTTGAAATAAACAATCATACCGGCGTTTTGTTGACTTCATTCAACAATAATCAGTTAAGTGTATATTTGACAGTCTCGCCTCTCGTTTTGGTGATGGATACATTTGATTTAAAACGTTGTGATAGCATTTCTTCGAATAAAACTGTGATGTTGGAGTGCCGTGATTTCATTTACACCAAAAAAGTGCCACTTGACGCAGCTGGAGCTACCAGAGCCACAGCACTTTCAGACGGTGGGTTTAGCTAGCGTCGGGTTGGACTGATGCTTGGATATCCACCACTATTCAAGATGGTGTTCGTCTTTACAGAGCGACTGGGTCCTACACAAGAAAATCGGGCAAGGACGTAGAAGGTGTACATGAGGGAGAGATGATAGTTACATCGTCTCGAACGTTCTTCGAAATCGGTTTACAACGGCTTCTGAGGCTCGTAACCGCTTGTTAGAGGTAGGAAATGTAAGTATGGGTCTAAGAACAATTAGAAGGTTAACTGACAGGGATCTGAGAACATTTCGACCAGTTCGAGTCCCAGAGCTAACCGTAACTCACAGAAGAGCGAAACTTGCATTAGCTCTAAAACATGTAAATTACACTTCGGAACAGTGGAAGGTAGTTCTCTTCTCTGATGAATCAAGAGTCGCTTTAAGAGGTCCTGATGGACGTCAGCGCGTGTACAAATGCCGGTGAAAGGTTTGCTGAATGTACTCTGGTTGGTACAGTGAGCTACGAGGGAGGCTCTGTAATGGTATGGGATAGCATTTGTTATGACGCCCGTACAGAGTTGGTCATCTTCGACAGAGGCAGTGTTAATGCTAACAGGTACGTGACAGAAGACAGAACCTCATGTGATTCCGTTTGCGCCATTAACATATATACGTATTGTTATCAGCAGTCTGGTTACCATAGTACAAGCTCTGCTTAGTTTGGGATCAGAATTCGGCCGCGTCTGAAACGTCTGAAGATATTATTATCATTTATTATTGTTTTCACACTATAATTGGTGTTGGTTTTTGGTGCAGTTCAAACATGATTTTATAAGTTACAGGGATAGTATATACATATACACAGGGATAGTTACAGTTTCTAAATGATTCTGCGATACTAACAAACCTGAAAATTTTCTATCTCGATTGTGGTAACGTTCTTATTAGTATAAACACTTAAATTCTATGTATTTTTTTTTTTATGGTAAATCAATACAATTGGTTCAGCCAGAGAAAGATCCCAAGTTGAAGTAGAACCATTCTTATTCTGATTTTAAACAACCTATGGCTTTATCATTATAAGTATTACAGCAAAACGACACAAGTCTTATTTAGCTTAGTCGTTGCTGGTGTCTCCTGATAGAGAACAGTAAGAAAAGTAATTTAGAAACATAGTAAAAAACCTTATACCTTGTACCATACGTCAATTGCATCCCGATCCGGAATTCCGCAACGAGGTCCCGCTATCTCGGAGTTCTCCTTTCCTATCCTGTCCGCAACTGCGCTTACTAAAGTTGTGGTGACACACTTTTGGGCCGGACACGAATGTTCATAATTACCTTGTAATCCTTAGATAGGGAAGCTGAATTCTTCAATTGTGTAAGTGTTTGTCTTTAAATGTTTAGATACATATGGACTGGCTGGACAGGAACATTACCACGGCCTCACAGAAAACCGGTTGTTAAGAAATGTACTACATTTCTTTTCCATTCATTTCTTTATCCATTTCAATTACTGCGCGTAGTAGTCTTTCGATACCGACTGTGCATAGTTGCCTACAATTATATACTCGCAATATCAGCCGCATTGCGCTAATCGAACCATATCATGCTAAATATCTAGCAAGCTACTCACCTGTTAATCGTTTCAATTACTATTGAAACGTAACGGATGAATAGGTATGTATTTTAAGGCGAATAGAATCAAGGACGATCTAAAAGTTAAGTGTTTTCTGTCTTCTAAAAGTTAATTTAAGTTAAGTGTTTTATTTCGTAAAAGTGCACGTGTCCGTGGTTGGTTAACCACGGATACGTGCACTAAGTTTAGGAACTTTTACGAAATAATGGTGAATCTATGCAGTCCACAAAATCCTCGTGATGGACGAATTTCTTCAACCTACACTATCTATGTTATAGATTTCAACAGTGCAAGCAAGTTAACGGACAATCGGTAGCCATTCGTGACACAATTAAAAAAAATGGCTACAAATTATTTGTATTTAAAAAAAGACATCAAATTATTTGTGGAATATTAAGTAACAAAATACATAAATTACATACATAAAAATGCGGTATCAGAAGAGTGGTGATGGCGGCGCCGGCCATACATATAGATACCTACCTATGTACATATTCATCAAATACATAACGTATTCACTTTTTTTATATATTATAGGGGGGCAGACGAACAGACGGGTCAACTATTGTGTTCAATAATGTGATAGTGCAGATTAGAATATTAATACCAATCTGCACTGTTTAATTATTTAACACAATAGTTGGAAGGAAGCGTGTAGCGAGGAAGTAAGGCATTTTCGCGCGTTGATCACTTCAATCCTGTACCTAATGGGATAATTTGGTTCCGCAATGTAGGGGCCTCACCCTCCGGTATTGGCGGAGAATCATTATATGTATTGAAAAAAGGGATAGCGGACAATTAATAACCTGGGATACGGTAAAGGTTCTCGTACTGTTGCTAATATTATTATAATATTTTTTAAATCTAAGGTACATATAATCTTATATACTTGTTGTGCAGGAATATAGCAATTCTATCATTTTTATCGAAAGGCTGAAAAAATATTTAGTAGAACTATTCAACTATTTAGGGTACTAGGTCAGGGTATGAGAAATCATCGCAAGATAGTTTAGATGATTGAACTTTTATTACAGTCTATACTGTTTAAGGTAAGTGACCCAAATAAGGTCTTCTCCACAGGACACCTTTTATTTAATAGGTTTTAACGAAAAACGTACACATTTTTTTAATGTAAATGTAATGTGTTGAAGCCATGTATTGAAATCAAAATATCAGAGAGTTGTTTAGGCCTTATTGTGAAATCCATGCCGCAATAAGGCCTTACGTATTAAAAGAAATAAAAAATATTAATTATATTTCTGTTTCTAATACAAATCAACTTAATATTATTTAAATTTAGTCAGATCCTTTAGTTATCATATTTGAACGTTATAATCTCTACCTATTAGGTATCAGATTCTTCTTATTTCTTCCTTTAGAAAAATAGTGTTCAAGCAATCTTCAAAACAGTCAAAATCTTGATCAGCAGGGGTTTGGCCAATTTTGTCGCGTGTCATCCTTTAGATCTTTTTTGCACGCTGGAGAGTATTATGATGGTTGGTTGTCACGTGAACTTGTTTTAGGCTTTCGTGATGACTTAACACTCGGCTTTTCTCTTACAGCCTTAGTTACTGAAGTTGTGAAGAATTGTTTTGTAAATGTTGCGCAGTTGCAAAACCAGTGCTTAGATACAGTTTCTGTGATTCGCTGTTATTCTACGCTGGTAGGTTCTTAGACGATGAAGGAAAGTAGACCGATTGTGATGATGGCACAGTAGTATGCGATGTTGAAGGCTCCTCTGAGGCTCTGAACCTTTTTAATTTTGAATTTTGGTGTGCTTAAGAGTTGATGTAACTGGTTTCCAAGCTGATCATCTGGTTTACGTGGAGTTTCGTTCTTCGGACGATTTGTTAAAAGCAACGCAAGTGTCACATTTTCAGTATCTGTATTTGCACTTTCGAGATCGTCCACTACGATCATGGCCTCTTCTTCCCTTGACTCAGCAGGAGATACAGTAATATTTTCACAGGATTTGGGAGTTCTGACAAAGCAGAAGGAGCAAACGTTAGTCTTCAGAAATGGCATCTGGGTTGTAGGGATATTAACCTGTCTCGTGCACCTATTTGTGATGTTACTAATGGTCATGCACTTTGGCCACACTTGGGAGAGAATCGTGTTAAAACTCGTCTTGTTTATTATCCTTTCTGGATGATAACTAATGAATTCCACAAAATATTGGTCCCAATGGTGCTCAAAAGATCGATAAACAGACAGAGAAAGTCAATACGTCAGCTCCTGAATTAGCCAGTAATGTAGCTGAAGTTCTTCTGAAACTATGTCCAGTGTAGCTCTCAGCATCTAAACCTAAAAACTTAGCGATTTCTTTAGGCATAGAATCAAATTTGTTTATACCTATAGGCTGACAGGTACATTTACCATTCTTCTGGTAATTTGGAAAGAAACGGTCATTTTTTGCTTTTGGTGAAAGCAAACTTTCATACTTCTTAACAATTTCATAGAATGGACCGTGTTTAGTGACCGACCTCGGTATTTCATTTTTCGTGATAGGTATCATCACTTTCTTTACGTCTTTTAAAGTCAAAAGTCTTTGCCCTTGTGGGGCAAGCGCCAGTTACCAAATATTTAAAATATTTATTCCAAATATTTAAGCAACCTGGAAAAAAGAAACAATAATTAAGTTCAACACACAACACGGGCTGATGTCGCGTAGATATTTAAAATTATTTTAACTAACCTTATTAGCCAGATATTGGTTAACTGGAGCATCTTTTATAAATTTGTCAATATCGTTAGACGATAAAACCTTTGATTTCTTGCTTCTAAATCCATCGGATAGTCTCTTTAAATAAGCTGACAAATTAAAGTATGTTTTTAAGTCCTCTGCATTCTTTGTTGGGACTGTACTACTACAGGTAGTCAGTATTTTGAACGTGGTCTTGTGATATTTTACTATTGAGATTTAAGGTCACTATAACTTCTTGGGCTGTGCTGTTAGAATAAGTTTATCAATGTTCAAGTCATATGCCATAGCTTATGCCTGATTGTATTACACACCGGTAGCCTTAATCCAAGCGTTGGTAGCACACCTTGCCTCTCACTTGTATAAAAATTATGTAAAATATGAAAACATTATATATATGAAAAATTAGTTAGTGTAGAATTAATATGAACTGTACAATAACTTTACCGTGTTTGATCACGTGCTTCCATATTAGCTTACTACTAACTTAGTCTGCAGCTCTGTTATAAAACCGATTTGGAACGGTAATCCTAATATGTACATGTAATAACTGAAATCTACGTTGAAGACGCAAAAATTAAAATAAGAGAAAGTAAAGGGTCACTCCAGCTATTTAGAGCTATATTACATCTACAAAACAAGTGTAGCATTATCAACTGAACAAAGGCAAACATCATTTAATTTCGTAACGCAAAAGTTAAAGTTTTGATCAATTCGCAAAGTTCTCGTAATCGAATTTCGAGTTCGGGCTTGTCCTCTTATAATGGCGCCAATAAATCACTTTGCTAGTAATCTCTTATGGCCTTACTGATAAAAGGTATTGATATTACAAGTGAGTTGTTACTACTATCTACTACTAATTAATTTATTAATAATTACAGGTTCGAGGTGCAGAAAAGATATATATTAAGTATAGGACTGTTCACATAAATGTGTTTAATCAATCTTAGGCAATTTTTATATAAATCAAATTGGTACATACTTAACGTGTTTACTCGTGCAGAGCATTAAAGCTTTTTAATTTTATTAAAGTGAAATATTATTGTCATTTAAAATTTTGTAGCAATATTGGCAGAGATATTTAGGGGCGATGGTCATTTCTTCTCATTCCTATTCTTCATTTCCAAAGCTTTTCAGTAAGAGTAGTAATTTAACTTACCTCTGAAATACAATAGAATACCTTGGCAACATGTCGTCGATGGTCAAGTTTTTATGCGTAGCTGCTCGAAAGATTGCAGTTAGTGGTTTTGGCCAACCAAAGGTTATAGTGAAAGTAATATCTCTTCAGAAGGAATTCCCCTCAACGGATTTTCCAGAAAACTCACCAACCATATAGTATTGCAAGCGGGTGCAGGCTACATTCGTCGCTTACTAGTGCAGCCCGAGCGGATAGTGCCATAAGAAATTAAAAGTCAAGTTTAGCCACTGGTACTACATTGAAAAGTCTAAATTACACACAGTCTAATAACACAATAACAGATAATCAAAAGTGAGACGTGACAACGTAAGTTTCTGCAGTGTTACTAGCTTCCACCTGCGGCATCGTCCGTGTGGTATATTCATAAAAAGTAGTCCTTCCCAAGGGTTTGAAGTATCCACATATCAAATTTAATAAAATGTTTGTAACGGTGTAGTTGTTAGAAGAATAAGAACTTCAAGCTTGCACCCTGTTCAAACAAAATATTCAATAATATTTTTCCGGTTGAAAATATTAATTATCATACACATTTCATCGGCAGGCCTGTCGGTCTAGCCTATAGTGGTCAGAGACCCTGACTGCTGAACCGGAGGCCGGGGTTTCGATGCCCACATGGGAGTTGTCTTTTTAAAACACACAAAAAATAATAACTTTATTTGCATTTTATAGATGTTATGTTATTGTTAAATTACGTATATTTACATTTTTAAACAATAGGCTCTAAAAAAATATAGTTAGGTCTTTAACTAACTGGTTATGAATCATCAATTTGTGATCGTTAAAAAAGGTTGCGATGAAAAGTAAATGTACTTACTCGTACTGTTAAATAGCTATAAAAGGTGATGTTAGTTATAAGAAAGGCATTATTGCCTGTCTATTGACAACTTAGATAATAATATAATAACACTAACACTAGTCTTAGCTTCGCTATAAAAACTAGCATAGCATGTGTAACCGGGAATAGGCAGTATAAATAATGACCAATTTTGCAGCCAACGATAATCACGCAATTATATTGTAATCACAGCAATCGTAATTTCTACGAATACGGTTGTGAAGTGTACAGTTTTACTCGCAATTCGTTAAAGAAAGTTCAGCGACTACGGTTGCTTTCATTTAGAAACAGTAAGGTTTGTTCGTGTAAAGGTTTATTTAAGTTCTTAAACATTTGATAAAACTTAATAAAATTTAAATAATAAACGCTTAAAGTGCTAAACAGTAATTAGCAATTGAATTGTTCTATTCTGTAATCGTATTACTACGAATTACGTTTAGTTTACTACTTAAAAAACTAGATCCATATTAATGAGTTGAGTCCGAGTACATAAATAATATTACATTGCGAGTATGAAGAAATTTAAAAAATTAAGTTATCGTATCAGAATAGTAGAACTCTTGTATACATACAAGAGTTCTACTTTTTTGATGATACTGAGTGACGAAAGATTGATTTTCTTAAGAATAATATTGGTTATTTTTTATATATATGTATACAGCTATAATATTTTTCTGTTTCACTAGTAACACAAAGATATGTTAACTAGCAGATCCGTGCCAACTTCGATGGCGTCAAATATTTTTACTTTTGATGAAATTATCCCGTTAGTTTTTAGTACTGAGTGTTTAGATTTTTTTTTCATGTTTATTTTATTTCCTGATTGTATAGTGCGAGTACGTTAATTGTTTAAGACTTCTCTGTTTTTATGTAACTGCCTTTGATGTTATGCTATTGTCTGGGAGCAAAATGTATTGGTTTTCTGGAGTTCCAGTTATAGGAAAGCCAACATGATAACGCCCATCTGTCTTTTCAGGGATGTATGCTAGACATAGGTGTGATTTATATTCAAGTGTTTTTATGGCACTATAAATAACATTATTAATTATAATGTAACTGAGGAATAATAAAGCTATCCACTGAGGACAGAATTTTTAAACTCATTTCAGTAGTTTAAGAGATTACTTTAACAAACAAACTCAGAAACTTACAACCTTAAAATTTTTATAATATTAGTGTAGATAGAAACTTGTATCGTTACGTTGTGCCAGATAACTTCTTATTTGGTTAAACGCTTTGTTTAAGCATAATAATATAAAAACTTTTTTCATAAAATATATATTGAATAACAAGTTTTTTTAAAGGGTCAATTTATTTAGCTTCTGAAAGACGTGTAGAGGGTAACATGTTCAACTTTGAGGACCGTTGACCTTCAGGTAACCCGTCTGCTCGTTTAACCCTATCGCATTAAAAACAAAAAATGCTCATATCATCGTCAAACGTCTCTCCTTGCCATATTAATTACTGCGGACGAAAATTACAGCTGGAGCTAGATATGTGTAAGTGTGTGTAATACAACTGCTGACACCTTAGGACATACATATATACAAACACGATTGTCAGTATAAAAACACATCTACATTTATCACATAGTATTTAGAATGAAGTGCGTACATAGCAATCAAACTGTCTAGAGCACTGATGTACGGACATGTATTTTTATAGGATTTTTGATTTCTTATAGGATTTAATGGATGTCCATTTTATAACAGTTGTATGTCACTAAGAAATAAAGGAACAATTATTGCATTCTGTTGTTTTTAACTAAAGTTTATTATTTGTGGGTTTTCAAGCAAACCTCCATAAGATTTACATACTAAACCGTAGTAACAACAATGAAGCAGAGTTTAACTCTCAATAAAAACTCAGTTACTTCTGTACTAGAGCTTTTGTTAATAGTTTCTCGACATAGACTTTAAATATGATTTACATAGGTATGTATTTTTGAGTACAATTTAGTGATGATTTCGATGCATCGCAAATATCGACGCATCGAAGTCATCACTAAATTGTACATAATGAAGTGTTAATTGATAAATAACCTCTTACGTACTTTTCCTTCGTTTCATGAAATTTGTAAAAATGTGCATTTGGGGGTTAAAAAATGAATTTACCAGCATTTTAGAAATCGTTTTCTACAATGCTGGTAAATTCATTCTGGTTCATATTTATTAATCTTTCTTTTTTCTATTCTCGAATTAACAAAACATAACACATATTTGGGTTTATGATTAGTAAAAATCTAAGTTAACCAAAATATTATATTTAATAATTCAACGTGTAGTATTAAAATACCTCAGTGTTGTATATGGTTACGTTAATTATTTTTACGATCTAGATATAAAAAGTTGTTAGCATTAGGACTAAAATCAAAATATATTTCATTCATTGACCTGAAGGCCATGTTTATAACTAATTTCTTAAAATTTAATAAACGAGTGTATGTGCCCATAAAAATTTATGAACCTTGATAAGCAGCGAAAGGGTTATCTGTTTTGGAGTTAAAATAAAAACAGTTTAATTTTGCTTTTATTGTATTTTTTAAGATATTTTTTACTTTATATAAAAAAGATTTAATATTACATTACATCATGAGTTTTAGGAACATAATTTCAAGCAGTAAAACATTTTTATTGTTCACGTACAATTTAACCTTCATAATTTTACAAAAGGTTTAAAACTGATATTCAAAGTAACACAGTCATAAAAAGACTTCACTGAGTATATTTGACTGACTATGGTCAAACTAACGAGATATCTTGAAATGTTAAAACCTATATTTTATTATATTTTAAATTTAAATTGTTTATCTATTTATTTTTAAAATAAATACTTGTGTATTTTGAGTTATCCATAGCAGTAGTACCCTGCTCCGTCACAATCAGGTCGTAGCAATAAGATAAGGAGACAAAAAAGTATCACTACTTAAAATTTTAAGTTTACGGTAAACATTAAAATAAATAATGAGAAATAGATTTCTTGGGCATTACTAATTTTGCTATGAAGGTTGAAAATCTGCAAATGACAGCTCCGACACATAACAACTAACACTAACTAACAATAGTCAAATGTTAATCCATTTTTTCTATGAAACCCTTATACTTTTTTAAAAACGATAAAGTGGTAATAGCCTGGAAGATTTCTATGTCACGTTCCAAGCGTGGATGGCATTACACAAACAGGCAGGGGTTAAGCCGTATCTAACGGTACCGTGAGTTAAGCCACACGCCCCAGTAATTAAATTTTCATGGAGTATTTCTTCACTCGCTCGTAATGGGGATGAGTGACAGGTCATTTGCATTTCACGTCGCTCTAGTGGTGGTTTTTAAATTAATGAGTGATAAATTATTGTAGGGTAGTACGGTACGGTGTTGATTGGTGCACTTTCCGAATTTAATAATATATAGATTCATTATAAGATTAATATATGTAATATCATATGGTGGTCATCAAAGCCATTTTTTTATTATATGTACTACATATATAGATAAAATAAAGAAAAAGTTATACCGACTATTACGACTACATCAAAAAAGTATCGACTTCATAATAAAAGTACTCGATACTAACATTATCGATACTTTTCCGTGTCCAGTTTATTAATATTTTTATAATAGATACATTAAAGCACAGACGTAGATAATGTTATGAACATATATAAATCGACTTTATTGCGCCACCTATCCTGATATGTTCTTTTAACTGTTTGCTTAGACTCGGTTATTACAACAAAACAGTTGGTACAATAGAAAGGACCTCTGAAACTAAACAAATACTTTTATTCATTTTATTGATGGTAAGTGACAACCACCGCCCTCTGACACTTCCAACTCAAGAGTAATAAGTGCGCTGCCTGTCTTTGAGGGTGATGAGGGGTTGAGGGTAGAGGAAAAAAAGGAGGCGGAGTTGGGCCTCCGCTACCTTATCTCACCAGGCAATACCATGCAAAAAAATTGTGGGTTTTTGTGTGGCCGTTCTATAACTCCGGTCATGTCAGCCCATTCGTGCCAAAGAATGGATCTCTCATGTTAAAAACAAAGAAAAACAGTGTAGGTATAATATATATACGTAAATATTAAGCAACATATTACATTATACATCGACTGGCCTCTTGATCTTGTGGCTAGTGACCCTGACTGCTAAGCCAGAGGTCGTCAGGTCGATTCATACCCAGGACAAATATTTGTGTGACGATCATGATTGTTTGTTCTGTGTCTGGGTGTGATTTATTTAATACAATTACATTCTATTATGTTTATCATCTGTCTGGTTGCCAGCTATGGTATCCTAAAATATCCTATGGTATCCTAAATAATAATAATATGAAACAGGCTCTCCTCACAACACAGCATAAAAACGTAACACACCACACTCCACATTTACTTGGTTCCCACCCGTAAATGTGGTTAAAACCGGCGAAAGAGCTGAGAAAAAAGTAAATAAAAGGAATAATAATAATAATAAGCCCCTTAAACAACCACACGTCCTGATTGACCATCTGATCACGTGGGGGGCGGACACACGAATGAGAAATTACTGGCGTGGCTAACGTGGCTCTGGAAACCCATTCAATATGAAGACGCGTTCAAAAAGAAAACGTATAGGACCGCTGCCCAGGGGTGATCACCGGGGCACACCTGGAGCTGACGCTGGGTGTCTCAGCATGCGAACCGTCAGTGGTGTAGAGTTGAACAGGCGGGCTCCCACCAACAAAGATACTACAGGCGAAGACACTCATAACACTAACACACTTACAGATAGGACTGACACTCCTTTAGAACCATATAGCCCAAGCACTACATCTTATACACCATCCAGATTATCATCACCGACAATAGTTTCGTTAAACTCTAGAACATCATCAGCCTCCATTGATAACATAAGTTTGCCCACTCCAACTTTGAATGTTGCGCTTGAGGCAACTACCTCCTTACCCGCGTCCATTAAAGCAGGGAAACCTAGAGTTCGCATGAAATGGAACAAAGAAGTAAATATATTCATTATGCGAACTTACTTCTACATCACCAAATTAGAGACAGATATGCAAATTATATATATAATTAGAGACAAATTAGAGACCACCTACAGGATAAAACTACATAAAATATTTACACGACAATATCCTGAAATCACAGTTACTGAACACAGAGTCTCCGATCAAAGACGAACTATAGTCAGGAATAAACTTCTATCACAAGAAATAATAGAACAACTAAAGAAAGAAACACAGACACAACTTCAACAAACAGAAAACAACATTGCCAGTAACGTCACTACGTTACTGCAAAATATAAGTGAATTTACTGCAGAACAACAACTCAACAGCCAACCTTACACACAAAACAACGAATATACATCTGACACACAAGCATTTATACAAACGTCACACACTTCCACACAAACAGAAACTATTACATTAGTCCTTGAAAATGATATCCAGACGGTAACAGACACAGATATAAACCTGATAAATAATATGGATACCAAAGACACCTATGATACATTTACAAGAACCTTAGCACTATACTCTGGGATGGATCCCTTACTTACTATAGACCAAAACTACCTAAACTGAGATATAGTCCTAATCTAAGCCGTTTAGTTAATTTATTTAATGATAACATTCTAAAACCATACAATGACACACAACTTATAGACTTACATACTCTTATTTATTGCATGGCATTAGTTATATCCGAAGAACTTAACTTTAAAATTACAGATTGCACAGGAAAAACAAGACCAAGACACGGTAGCAAACCTCCATGGCAACAGAGACTGGAGATCGACATTGAAATGTTAAGAGCAGACTGTGGCAGACTTACGCAATACATCAACAATAATAGGTCAAAAAAAGTAGTCAAGAGAGTTGAAGCCATATTTAAAACGAGATTAATCCACACTAGACATGAAAATAACAATAGAAAGCCTGAAGAATTTCTGGACACCTTAAAACAAAAATTAGCACTTAAAGTTAATAGACTCAGACGATATAACGTAAAAATGATAATGCTATATTTTCTACCAACGAAAAAGTATTTTATAGGAACCGCATATTGAATCAAATGCAGAGAATAACATAGACATACCTTCCCAAGAACACTAAGAAACCTTTTGGTCTAACATTTGGGAAGAACAATCACTACATAATGCCACAGCATCCTGGATAACAGAAAAAGAAACAAAATGGGGTTCAATAAATTAAATGGAGTTTGAAGAGATAACAGAGGGTGATATCGCATACATAACAGGTAGATTACACAACTGGAAGTCACCCGGTTTAGACAAAATACACAATTTCTGGTACAAAAATTAACTTCGTTACACAAACTTTTACCATAAAATTTAACAGACATAGTATTAGGCAAACAACATATACCCCAATTTATTGCAACAGGTATCACTTACATGCTACCAAAGTCAACGTACTCACGACAGCCTTCCCAATATAGACCTATAACATGCTTACCCACAATATACAAAATTTTAACATCAGCACTTACAGCAAAAAACAACTCGCATATCGTACACCACAATATAATGGCAGAAGAACAGAAGGGATGTAGACGAGGCCACATGGGATGCAAAGAACAGTTAATTATTGATTCAACTAATTATAAACATGTCACCTCCAAGAACAAAAACCTTCATTGCACATATATAGACTACCAGAAAGCTTTTGATAGTGTCCCGCATTCCTGGTTGCTACATATATTAGAAATTTATACAATTAACCCCATAATAACAAATTTCCTGCGTGATATCATGTCATATTGGAACACTACTCTTCAAATAAATTACAATGATAAAACAGTTACAACACGCCAGTTATCCATTAAGAAAGGCATCTATCAGGGTGATTCATTGAGTCCCCTGTGGTTCTGCCTTGCCCTAAATCCCCTGTCCACTCTCCTGCAGAGATCTCAAGCTGGCTTTTCTCTCAACCATACAACAGGAAAGACAACAATATCACATCTTATTTACATGGATGATATTAAACTTTACGCACAAACTAAAACAGACATGAATAAGTTAGTCCATACTACAGCAGAATTTAGTCGTGATATATGCATGCAATTTGGAATTGATAAATGCAAAACACTTCATATAGTGCGTGGCAAAATACAATCTGGTGACTATACAATAAATGACACAGAAACAATCACAGCATTGGAGCCGACTGACGTTTAAAAATATTTAGGATACACACAATTAAAAGGTCTAGATCACGTAAAAAATAAAAATACACTTACCGTAGAATACAAGAAGAGACTTAACTCCATATGCAAAACCCAACTATCTAGTCGACATCTTATAAAAGCCATAAACACCTTTGCCATTCCTATACTTACATATTCATTCGGAATTATTAAATGGACAAAAACAAATATTGAGCAGTTAGACCAAACCACTCGCAGTACACTGACAAAACATAACAACTTACACTGGGGTGTAAGTTGTTGTAATCAGCAATAGAAAGACTCACTATCAAACGACAATATAGAGGGAGAGGCAAAAACAAATAAATAGACTACAAGTATTTTTCCACGCTAAATCTGGATCTAGTAACATCCATAAAGCTATAATTTCACACGGACTGAACTACACTCCACTTAACTTAAATAGGGAAACAGGCACACAACCTACTCATAATGATGACCCGCAGAACAAAAAGTTGATAACTGGAAAAAGAAAGTACTACACGGGCGGCATCCTCATGATTTAGAACAATCACATGTGAATAAAATAGCTTCAAATAAGTGGTTGAAAATAGATAATTTGTTCCCAGAAACTGAAGGATTTATAATAGCTATACAAGATGAGATTATTAACACCAAAAACTATAAGAAATTTCTAATAAAAGACACAACAATAACAAATGACGCAGATGCCACAGTCAGTCGGAAACCATTCAACACATAACTGGAGCATGCCAAGCACTCAAACAAACAGACTACACTCACAGACATAACCAAGTAGCAAACATTATTCAAATATACACGCATACAGGACAAAAAAAAAACACCCTATTACAAATACACACCACAGACTGTCTTGGAAAATGATACCCACAAGCTCTACTATGACCGCGCTATACGCACCGACAAAACTGTACATTACAATAGACCCGATATAACGCTACAAGATAAAATAAAGAAAATAACATACTTAATAGATATTGCAGTACCCAACACACACAACTTACAGAAGACAATCACTGAAAAAATAAGCAAATATGCAGAACTTAACGAAGAAGTCACTAGAATCTTTAAACAACAACAAGTATATGTAGTACCTATAGTCTTCTCAACAACTGGTGTTATCCCAAATCATCTCCTCCATAGCCTAAAATTATTAGACCTTAAAGAAAATATTTACACAACCCTACAAAAAGCTGCCATCTTAAATACATGTAGAATAGTTAGAAAATTCATGCAGATTGATGAAAATTAAACAGGCTCTCCTCACAACACAGCATAAAAATGTAACACACCACACTCCACATTTACTTGGTTCCCACCCGTAAATGTGGTTAAAACCGGCGAAAGAGCTGAGAAAAAAGTAAATAAAAAGAAGAATAATAATAATGTTTAGGTATACACTTTATAAAAGTTATACCGACTATTACGACTACATCAAAAAAGTATCGACTTCATAATAAAAGTACTCGATACTAACATTATCGATACTTTTCCGTGTCCAGTTTATTAATATTTTTATAATAGATACATTAAAGCACAGACGTAGATAATGTTATGAACATATATAAATCGACTTTATTGCGCCACCTATCCTGATATGTTCTTTTAACTGTTTGCTTAGACTCGGTTATTACAACGAAACAGTTGGTTCAATAGAAAGGACCTCTAAAACTAAACAAATACTTTTATTATTAAATTAGACAACCAAAACAAATGCTATAAGTGTTTTTTTTTTTTTTTTTTTTTTCCGACTTGCTTGGGACCCCGAGGCCAGCCGGCTTCGAATAGGGCACCCGCTAACGGTGGTAATGTGCATCGCATGAGATGGACGACATCCATAAACGAGAACGTCATGCGAGCATATTTTGTGGCTACAGAGGGAGGAACCAACCTCACTGCGTATCGTAATCGTATGCTGCCTTTGTTTCAGGAACTTGAACCAGCTGTTTATGTTTCGGCACAAAGACTATCGGATCAAGTACAGGCCATTCAGCGATGTCATCTGTTGGATAATTCCGTGCTTGAGAGGCTACGCTTGGACTTACAAAATAGTCTTGTTGCCCCCCCTCCATCACAAATGGAGACTCTTATTGACGCTGGACTACTACCACCTAGTCCTATTGAGGGAGGGGAGGATAATACTGCTTTAACTGTAAGTACCCAATATAATGATAAAGTAAGGAACGTGCTATTTCTCGTATCGTGCTTTGGAAGGTGCTATTCGAGAGTATCGGCACGTGAGTTTTGATGATAGACCACGTTTACCGCGTTTGCCGATGCATAAACGAAATAAAGTGCTAGTGTGTGCCCTTGACGCTTTATTACCTACTTATTTAGAAAATAGTGAAAACCTCAGGGATACACATTCAGGGGTGCGAGGTCCGGAACCTCCACGTGGTGCACCCTGGGGAACGAAGACGGCAGCGCCTCTCCCGTTAACTAGGAGAGACGCTGCCGCCTACGGCCAAGTCCGGCCGAGGTGGGAACTGCCCTCCTGAGGGTTGTTTG
This sequence comes from Tyria jacobaeae, assembly GCA_947561695.1. Lineage (NCBI taxonomy): Eukaryota > Metazoa > Arthropoda > Insecta > Lepidoptera > Erebidae > Tyria > Tyria jacobaeae. The sequence continues at coordinate 11,768,176 of OX387223.1, read as the reverse complement.
GAAGCTTTCTGCGTGTCCCTCCGTTTAGCGGAGGGCACAGTGGAGAGTATCAGGGGGCGGACGGGTCCATCACCGCTGGCTCTGACCAGAGGTTGTGGACATTGGTCTGGTGCAGACCACCGTCCGACCAAGTCGTAAGCCTGACTGATAGCAGTCAGGAACGACGGCTCTACGTGGGCTACGAGGAAGGAAACCTCTATAAAAAATCTCGGGCGGACGGATCCGGTCTGGTGCAGACCCCGTCCGGCCCAGCCGTAATCCTGAACGGACAGGACCGGTGGCTCTTCGAAGCCGCGAGGACGTAAACCTGTATAAAAAAAACTCCAAGCCCACGCTTTGACGCCCGGCAATGAGCTGAGTCGCTGGAGGGAGTCCAGTGCCGAGGGCGTCCTGTTGTCGGAGGACATTAAACTCAAAAACTATGGCATGGGTAAACAAAAGGAAAAACCTACCCAGGAGGGTCCCAGACGCACTGCGCCTGGGGAGTCCCTCCCGGAGCCAAACGGCTCCGGCAGCTCCCAGTCGTATTCTGGGGGGAGCAACCACTGCCAAACCCGCCCGTTGCCGAGCGGTAAATCCGGTGACGAAAGTATCGCGAAGGACGCGGATAGACGTGGGGCAGTATCAGATACTGACACTGCCTCAGAAATGAGTGGTGCGAGCACCCCGATAGTGTCAGCTGCAGATCGGTATCAACGAGGCTCGCAAAATCGAAAGAGGCCCCAGCCCCTCCCAGTGGACATAAGCACTGCTTCAAGTGACGAGGGCACGAAATCTACGGGGGGTACAAACCGCCGAGGGGCCCGTACTCGTAGCGTAGGCCGCCCTCCTAAGACAAAGGCAGCAAAGAAGGCCAAGGAGGAGCTCTTGCTCAAGGCCCTCCTTGAAAAGGTTGAGTCTGATAAGACGAGCACCTCTGACACGAGATGCGGTGACTCAACGCTGGAAGAGCTACGCATCAGAGTGGGGAACCCCGTGGAGCAGATCGAGGAGGCAATACTTCAGATAAATACAACACTCGGGGGTCCTGAACAAAACACGTTGTTGACGGTTGTGCGAAACATTGTCGAGGCGGGAAAACTCCTAGTGGCTGAAAGTAGGGCCCACGAAAGGGAGAAAGCCCGCCTCGAAGCAGAGCTCGCGGAAGCAAAAAAGTGGGCGCTGGGCTCCGCTCCAACCAACGTTGGCGCCACACTGGCGTCGTCGACACCAGTGGTATCGCCCTGCCGGGTGGAGCCCGATATAGTCCGGCTCATGGCGGAAATGGAGGAGCGATTAATGAAGCGCATCTCTGCAGTAGAGAGCGCTCATTATCGTCCACCTCTGGCTCCGCCAAGAGCAACGTACGCAGCCGCTGCTAAAGCGGGCTCAGCAGCCCAGCCAGCAGCTAGCGTGGTCGGACCAGCGGCAAAAACACCTCGGAAGGTCACCCAGGGTAAGGGAAAGGAGAAAGCAAACCCAACCCAAGCTCAAACTTCAGCCCCAGCCCCGGCTGATACCGTACAGCGCCCTTTAGAAGGGGGCTGGACGGCAGTCGGGGATAAGAAAAAGAAGCGGAAGGCCGCCAAAAAAGCGGCCAAAAAGGCTAAAAAGGCAGCCGGCGCTGCGACAGGAGCGCCGAGGAAGCTCCGCACACCTCGCTCAGCGGCAGTCGTAGTCACTCTGACGGCAGAGGCGGCGGAGAGGGGCTTGGGGTACGCCGAGGTTTTGGCGAAAGTTAAGGCCAAAGTCGACCTCAAGGCCCTAGAGATACCGGGCGTTCGGTGCAAAAACACTCGAACGGGAGCCCGGCTCCTCGAAATCCCCGGCGCTACCAGTGGCCCCAAAGCTGACGCCCTAGCGGCCAAGATAAGGGACTCACTGGACGCAGCTGACGTTCGAGTGTCCAGGCCCATAAAATGCGCTGATTTGCGCATCACGGGCTTGGACGACTCTGTCACGGTAGATGAGCTCAGGCTCGCCGTGATGGAGGTCGGGGGTTGCCCTCTGGACAACGTGAAGGCCGGGGCTAGACGCTTCGGGCCCTTTGGACAGGGGGCAGCGGTTGTCAGCTGCCCCATCGCAGCGGCCCAAAAGGTAGCTGATGGACGTACCCTCCTGGTTGGGGATTTTCTGAGGGCGCAGGCACGACTCCTGCAGGCCCGGCCGGCAAGGTGCTTCCGGTGCCTGTCGGTGGGGCATGTAGGCGTCCAGGGCACCCCTCCTTTTGCCGTGGTTGCAAGAGAACGGGGTTGCGTAGCGGCGGTGGTTGGGGATATAGCGGTCGTGGCCGTTTATTTCACGCCGAACCGAGACATAACTGAGTATGAGCAATGGCTGGCTCAGTTGGCCGTCGTCGTCGACGCCTGTCGTCCTCACCCGATTCTTGTGGTCGGGGACTTCAACGCCTGGTCAGAGGCTTCGGGTTCTCGGCGCACGAACCAGAGGGGCAGAGCTCTGGAGAACTGGGCCGAAAGACTCGGTCTAGTTCTCCTAAATCAGAGGGCCGTACCCACGTTCGTGACAGCTAGGGGCAGTTCAATCGTGGACATCTCGTTCGCGTGCCCTTCGCTGGCACGCCGTGTTCAGGACTGGCGCGTCGTGGTGGGGGAGGAGACTGGTTCGGATCACCGATACATTCGGTTTGAAGTCTCCGCTCCCACGAATGGCGCGCTGGCCATACCGGCTCCTTAAATCGGGAGCTCCTCCTGGAAGCCTCCATCGTACAGGCCTGGGTCCCTGCGCCGGATGGGCCTGTTGATGTGGGTGCCGAGGCACAATGGTTCCGGGAGGCTATGACTCGTGTCTGTAATGCGGCGATGCCTAGGGCTAAGCCCAATACAGCGAGGCGCCGGGTCTACTGGTGGTCGCCGGAGATCGCAGGGCTGCGACAGGCCTGCGTGACCGCACGCCGCCGGTGGTCCCGGTTCCGCAGGAGGCGTCGCCGTCCTGCGGACGCGGTCACCCGAGAGGCGGAGCTGCTGGTGGAATACAGGGGTGCCAAGAGAACCCTTCAGGCAGCGATAAAGCGGGCCAAGAGTGAGGCCCGCTACGAGTTGCTGGAGACACTGGAGCGGGATCCATGGGGGCGCCCTTACCGTATGGTTAGAGGCAATATGCGCCCGTGGGCCCCGCCGTTGACCCGGTGTCTTCAGCCAGACCTGCTTGAGGGGGTCGTCGGCGTCCTGTTCCCATCACGGTTGGTGGAACACACCCCACCACCGATGGCTCCGCCTACGACAACTGAGGTGCCTAACGTGGATGATGACGACGTGCCTAAGGTCACTCGGGCAGAACTAGCGCTGGCGGTGCAACGGCTGAAAGCTAAAAGCACCGCCCCAGGACCCGATGGCATTCCAGGCCGAGCGTGGGTCCTGGCTCTAGATGATGAGACGCCGGCTCTCGAGCCCCGACTGAGAGGGTTGTTCAGCGCATGTCTCGAGCAGGGCCAGTTTCCGAAATTGTGGAAGACGGGGAAACTGGTCCTCATCCGAAAGGAGGAGCGCCCGGCGGACTCACCATCCGCCTACCGGCCCATAGTGTTGCTTGACGAGGTGTGCAAGCTCTTTGAAAGAGTGATTGCATGGCGCCTCGTCAAGCATCTCTACAGGGTAGGGCCGGATCTGGCGGACAACCAGTACGGTTTCCGTCAGGGGCGCTCCACCATAGATGCGATCATGCGCGTGAGAGCCCTGGCAGAGGAAGCAGTTTCCCAGGGTGAAGTAGTGTTGGCGGTGTCTTTAGACATCGCCAACGCTTTCAACACTTTGCCCTGGAGTTGCATCAGGGAGGCACTAGTGTATCATCGAGTGCCTCCTTACCTCTGCCGCATAGTCGGGGCATATCTGTCGGAGAGAGCCGTCATCTACCCAAGTAGGGCCGGTCTCGGTCGGCGTGAAATGTCGTGCGGCGTCCCACAGGGGTCGGTCCTAGGGCCACTCCTGTGGAACATTGGCTACGACTGGGTGCTTCGCGGTGCATTCTTAGATGGTATCGCCGTCACGTGCTATGCGGATGACACGCTTGTGACGGCATGTGGCGGGACGCACCGTGAGGCAACCCTGAGGGCCACGGCCGGGGTTGCCCAAGTCGTTGAGAGAATCCGGCGGCTGGGTCTTGAGGTGGCTCTGCACAAATCCGAGGCGTTGTTCTTTCACGGGCCTCGGAATAAGCCACCTGAAGGACTCAGCCTCATAGTAGGAGGCACTCGCATCGGCATCGAGCCCTCTATGAGGTATTTGGGGCTCGTACTCGACGGCCGATGGGACTTCGGATTTCACTTCCGAAGTCTGGTCCCCAAGTTGGTTGGCGCAGTGCGTGCTCCTGCAGGAGACTATATGAGGGGGTTGTGCGGTCCATGGCCCTTTATGGGGCCCCAGTATGGGCAGAGATCCTGAAGGCCAGCAATATCGCGCTATTGCGAAGACCGCAACGAGTGCTAGCTATCAGGATCATAAGGGGGTACCGCACGATCTCCTTTGAGGCGGCGAGTCTCCTGGCCGGAACTCCACCATGGGACCTGGAGGCGAAAGCCCTTGCGGCTCTCTACCAGTGGCGCAAGGAGGCGCGGGAGTTGGGTAGAAGTCTTGAACCGCGTGAAATCGACGATCAAAAATCCCAACTCCGCCAGGTCCTCGTGGAGGAATGGAGGGAACGACTTGGGCAACCGAGCGCTGGGCACGCCGTTATTACGGCGGTAAGACCCGTTATGGAGGATTGGCTCGAGAGGCGTCATGGGACCCTCTCATACCGGCTGACGCAGGTGATCACTGGAAAGGGATGTTTCGGAGATCACCTGTGTCTGATCCGCAAGGAGCCAACGCCTGAGTGCCATCATTGCGATGGCCAGACCGTGGACACGGCGCTCCACACGCTGGCAGAATGTCCGGCGTGGGAGGAGCCGAGGCGTGATCTCGTGGCTGCCATCGGGGTGGTGGTTCTCTCGCTCGGCAACATGATTGAGGCCATGTTGCGGAGCGAGAACGCGTGGAACTCCGCCGTCTCTTTCTGCGAGCAAGTTATGCTTGCCAAGGAGACGGCGGAGCGGGATCGGGAGAGGTTTAGAACTCTTCCGGCCCGCCAGGCCCGGGAACGGGCCAGGTACCACAGGCGACTCAGGCGCCGGAGATCGGAGAATGATGTCCGTCCTCCATAAGCGCAGGCCTGGGGGTGACAGATGAGGCCATCTGTCACCCTAGCAGAAGCAGGCTTGGGTGGCGGCGCGGATGCTGCGGAGCGTGCGCGCCCTTGGGATCCCCCAAGTTACGGGAGTTACGGGAACATTGGGGTTCCCACACAGGAGGGGGCCATCTACAAACCGTAGGTGGCCCGAGGTACGTCGGGGTTCCAGGGTTTTCCTTTCTAGGGTGTACCTGGTTCCCCGGTATCTAGTACCCAAGATGGCGTGCGGTTTTAGTCGGTTCGAGTCCGACATGCCACCAGAAGGTGGTATCCGAAGGGATTTCCGCACGGGAAAAAAAAAAAAAAAAAAAAAGGGATACACATTCAATTCTTTATTGTGCGGCGGTTACAGCTTGTCGAGTAGCTGGTGTTAAACTCCCACGTGTTAACACTACTCTTCGACAAAAGATTTATGTTCCGGCGTGGCAATACAGGATTGAGCGACGTATCGCTGAGGCGAGGGCACTCATTGGCAAGCTTATCTGTTTCAGATCGGGTAATACACGCCCGAGAGTAATGCGTTTTGTTAATCGTGCTTTTTCAGGAACTGATATCAGTTCTTGTGATTATGCAGTACGTGTCACAGAGCGCATTGACTTTCTGAAGCAGAAAGTTTATGCATGGGCAAACCGCATACGTAGATTTAAAGTAAAAAGTAGACGATATACTCAGAATCGTGCTTTTCAAAGGGACGAGAGGTGGGTTTATAGAAGATGGGAGCAGCCTGACTTACTGAGTGACACACATCTCCCAGATGTTGAACTAACTACTACATTTTGGCGTAACATCTGGTCGATGCTGAGGTGAGGTAGGATACTGAGGGTGAATGGATGCGAGATGTTAAACGTTCATGTGAGTCAATTAATACTATGAAGCCAGTAGAAATATCAACTACTATAGCTTGTGCGGTCCGTTCATTGCCGAACTGGAAATCAGCCGGACCGGACGGACTGCATAACTTTTGGTTAAAGTGGCTCCATAGCTCACATGTGTGTTTGGCATCTCAATTCCAATCATGCTTCATGATGCATGATCAGCTTTTATGACAACTGGCATAACTCACCTACTCTATAAGTCTGGTAGTGCCATGGATCCCAAAAACTGCAGACCCATTACCTGTCTGCCAACACTTTATAAATTATTTACGTCTATTCTGAGAGTGAAGATAACAACACATGTCTCTAAGAACAATATAATGACTTTCTCTCAGAATGGATGTAGAAGTGGGGCACGTGGCACTAAGGAGTTCCTTATTATTGACACGGCTATTAACCGACAAGTTCGACGGAACCGAAAGGATTTAGCGACATGTTGGATAGATTATAAAAAAGCTTACGACTCCGTGCCGCATACGTGGCTCCTAAGGGTGATGGAGTTGTATAAGATTGATACACTTAGATACTTTATGCACTTTCTTGGAGGCATGTATGCAGCAATGGAGAACAGTTCTTTGCTATCCAGGATGTCGACAATCTCAGGGTGACGGCAAATTTATAAATATCAAGCGGGGTATATTTCAGGGTGATAGTTTGAGCCCCTTGTGGTTCTGCTTGGCTTTGAATCCTCTTAGCACTGTGTTAGAGGGTTCGCGGCTGGGCTATCGTTTGCGGAGAAATGGTCAAGTTATATCCCACCTCCTTTTCATGGATGATTTGAAACTGTTTGCCTGCAGCAATGTCCAGTTCATAAGATTACTAGAGGTAACTGAAACCTTTAGTAAATGTATCAAGATGGAATTTAGTGTAGATAAATGTGCAGTCATGCATGTAAGCAAAGGCAGGATTGTGGAATCTGAAGGAATTGAACTTTCAGATTCCATACACCTTAGACGTCTTTCTGCAAATGAAACGTACAAGTATCTAGGTATGTCACAGGCGCTGGGTATAAATGAACTGACTATGAAGCAATCGCTAAAGGAGCGTTTCTTTGGCCGTCTGAAAAAAGTACTGAAAAGTCTTTTGTCGGGCGGTAATAAGGTGCGTGCCTATAACGGTTGGGTCATTCCAGTCTTAACCTACTCCTTTCGCATACTTAGATGGACTCAGACGGAATTGGACGCCCTGGATAGAAGAGTCCGTACACTGCTAACTGCGTACCGAATGCACCATCCACGTTCATCAGTAATGAGATTGTAGATTCCGCGGAAATGAGGGGGTCGTGGTTTCTTAAATGCACGGACCCTTCATAATCGCGAAATATGCAATCTTAGAGATTACTTTCTTTCTGTTAATGTGGAGGTACACCGGGATGTAGTGGCAGTTGATAACGGACTTACTCCGCTTGGTCTAGGAAAAGAGAACTGGCGCAGGCCTGCAATACTTAATGTTACAGACCGTCGGGAGATATGGAAGAGCAAAGAGCTGCATGGACCTTTTTATCGGGCCTTAAACGGGCCCGATGTAGATTAATTATCATCTGTGTCTTGGCTACGTTTCAGTGACCTCTTTGGAGAAACTGAAGGTTTTATCTGTGCAATTACAGACAAAGTTGTTATGACGAACAATTATCGGAGACATATCCTGAAGGATGTCACAATTACATTTGTGGGGCATGTTATGGCCCTGGTGAAACCCTCAGGCATATAATACATATAATTTCCGGTTGCGTCTTGCAAATGGTGAGTACTTGCACAGACATAACCAAGTGGCCAGGATAGTCCATCAGCAACTTGCTCTTAGATATAACCTTGTGGATGTCGAGTTACCGTATTATAGGTATGTGCCCGACCCAGTTCTTGAAAATAGTCGTGCAACATTATATTGGGATCGATCTATCATCACTTACAGGACTACTTGTTGCCAATAAACCTGATATAGTGGTGATAGACCGACTAGAGCGCCGAGCAATGATTGTTGACATTACCATTCCACATGACGACAACCTCATAAAGGCAGATAAACAAATAAAATATTTGGATTTAGCCCATGAGGTGGTCGACATGTGGGATGTGAGTTCTGCAATCATTGTGCTGCTGGGTTAAGGGCCTAATGCAGAAGGCAGTCCTTCTTGATACGGCACGTATTGTGAGGAGGTTCCTGTCTCTGGAGTCCTAACCACCGGTAGCTTGGCCCCTGTGGGGCCTCCGGTATCCTCACTCAATCGGCAATACAATGCAAGAATTGTTTCTCTACCGGTTATCTGTGAGGCTGTGGTAATACTCCGAAAGCATGGCTCTCAAACGGGCAAAATGTGTGTACACAGGTATGTCACTGTTAACTAACTGAATGACTAATATAACTACAAACATAATGTAATGCTCGCAATGGCATGTCACTGAATAAGCCCTTATATGGCGTTACTTAATTGCTACTTAAATCAATGTAGCACACTCTTGACTAAACCGATACCCACCGCTACTATTTATTGTGGGATTTCTTGTCTGCGGCTGGGGATCTTCCCATATAATTAAAACTAAGGAGACATTGTGCAGTTTGAGTGGAAGTTCCTTCCGTTGGCACTTCGAATATAATACGTACTGACGTATTATATTTGAAGTGCCAGCCTTCCTGGAGTTGGGCCTTCGGAACCTTACTAACTTTGGGGAATTGCAACGCAAGCGTTACTTCACAACCGGTTTTCTGTAAGGCCGTAGTATCGCACCGGTCGAGTCGGCCCATTCCTGCCTAAGAATGACTATACCGCTGTTGAATAAAATAATAATTAAAAAATGTATAAGTTAAGGTTTTAATGACCGTGTCTTTTTATTGTAACAGATGTAACTTGTAAGGGACCGCAGACTGGATACCTATCTATCCGTCTGTCTGTCTAAACGCGTTAGACAGACAGACGGATAGATAGACAGAGAGACTAGTAATTATATTAATTTTTACCTTTTGAGGATCGGAATCAATACATTTAAATGCCTATAAAGGAGTTTGTGAGCAGACTCGCCACGGGGATGTTTGGGCGGGCTGACCGCTCGAAACTTCCCCACCTGTTAGGTATTGCTCCGCTCCCACATCCAGACGATACAACACTCATCCGGAGGCGACTCAAACGCCCCGCTCGGGAGCTTATATCAGTTCCTTCGAGCGGGGCATTGGCTTCGCCAATGGATGCAGATAGTTAACCACCGACCTCTCGCAGGCGGCTCGCTGGACCCCTCTTCGGAGGAGCGTGCGGCGAGCAAACCTCGAGGCCGGTGAGCTAACTCCAATGACCGGCTCACAGTGGTGAGCTGCGAGGAAAATCACTATAAGGAGGCCAGAGCTCCAAATAGTCTCCCCACCAACAGGGGTGAGATGATACCAGATAGAACATTAAAATGCCTCATTTTGTCGGACGAATTGACCGATTTGCAAAGTGGTACATACATGCATATGTTTATTTAATTCAGAAGATTACTAAATTAATAATAGATCTATGAAACTAAAATTATCTTTTTATTATTATTGTGAAACTAATAAAAGGTTATATTATCTCGCAACCTACAAACACATTTGACATGTATCACTAAGAGTTGCTGAGGGTGTGGCTTCCTGTAAGAAATTCTATCCTTTTAAGACGCACCGCACACTGACACACGTTGTATTAAGATTAGTATAATGTTACAAACAAGTTTTTGTGCAGTATGATACTCGTGCCATATATGAAATGATTTGGAACAAAAAAAGTTCCCGTATCCCACGTGTACTAGATGGATAGTAAAAGAACGAGACAAAATAATAGCTTGCGACAATATCTTAGTAACGGGAAAAAAACATTTTATAATGGTTGCTCTATTTGCATTAACTTATCCTCATGAAACTAAATGAATGCTTAAGAAAGCTGTTTTTAGTTTGTTAAAATATAGTTTTATTTTGTTGGCATGCGTCATGTTTAGTGCACGGAACTAACCTCGCCCTTTTTAGAAGCCGGTTTCTTAATATGTTTATATCATTTACGTTTGTTGAAAGTTTGAAACATACGTAAATTTTTTGAAACATACTCACATATTTACAAACTTTTAGCATCAAGCCATGATAAGGCCTGTTCCATATATCCGGATTAACTTGAATTGTCATACAATAGAAATGAGGTTTCAGTATGCGGTGTGCCCAAGTAATGGATCAGCTGAAGACACCGTGTCAGTCTTCAGTGAGGCTTCAATACGACGGAAAATTACATGTGTATTGAGTAGTTCATTTATTAGAATTGTAATCATCAACTCAATTGATTGAGAATATCATGCAGTGAAGTCATGATGCGGGTTTTTCAAATTGAACGTTAAGGAAAATTAAAATTGTTTACATTTTTTACACAACAAAGATATTGTATTGAAACCTATAAAAAATTGAAACTAAACACTGTTTTCTGACCGACTTTTATCTATTACAATGATGAATAAGGGTTATCTATGCTATGTCTCTCTATTTGTAACTTTTTCACGGCTAAACGGATTCACCGAATTTAGTAAAATTATAAAAAAGTGCGGTGTTCGAAGTTCCTTATTATAAAAATACATGAAATATTTTTATAAATAAAGTAAAATAAAAAACTACTTTACAGAATTATCTTAACACCTTTATTTTATTACAATGATATATAAAAATATATAATAATAATATACAAAGAAACAGCTATTTACATAAATAATAATAGCAAACTGCAATAATAATAATAGTCATCACGTAGACATTACACACTGTATAGCCATCATACATAGATTATACATAAAAAAATACGCTTTTTTAAACGTTACGGCGTTTTAGACGGCTAGGGTACCCCGTACTTCGTTCCAATATTAAAAAAACAAATAAATTTATTTTCTACAAAATATTTACATTTTATAGTATAGAAAACAAATATTAGTCATATAAAAATTGAAATTGTATACTATAATGTACCCAAACTAGGCTGTCCCAAACTAGGCTGCATCCTGTATTTTAGGAGACTGTGTTCAGTTGAAGTAGCATATTGAAAAATCTGTTATTGACATGCCTTGAACCCTGGGTAAGGACATATGCTACATTTATATACATTTTATCTACATACCACGGGGTCAAAGCCACTGGTGGAAGCTACTTTATTATAAAATAATCTGGTATCTATCTCTAATGTGTATTTTATGATATGTGTTTAATTATCTTACAACCGTCCATGAAAGTTGATAGCTTGTTATATGGGTAAACTTAATTTTAGTTTCTTGACATTTACTATAGGTTGAGCAGCCAAGAACGTGCTATTTCTTTTACATCTACCTACGAGTATTAATCTAGGTCATTATTAGTGACGTTAGAAAATAATCCTTCCACGACTGCGTTGATTACTAACTAAACTAAAGTAAACTATATAACAGTTAAGTCATACTTTTTTCTTTGGATTGATAACTCGCAAACATGTAGAATAAAAAATAGGTTAACGACCTATAAATGGAGAAGACATTAAAATCTCATGGGATCCGGACGGCGGCTTTACTTACATTATGAGTCCTAAGTGACTTATATTGGTTAAGAGTAAATCCTGGTACACGAAATATATGTAGCACTAAAAGTAACATTTTATTGCATATTAAGAAAATCGTTATTTACAAATCTACACGGATAGGGAAGTGCATATGTATACCATTGGTGCAACATTTTTGTAATTTTTATCCTTCTGTATTTTGCAACTGTATTATTTGTAATCTACTAAATATTACCACGTTATAAATAGGCCTAATTTAAAAGAAAAATATTGAATATGCTTAAACGTCATTTCTTACTCATTTTGTTAGTAAAACCAAATTTTTGGGTATATAACATACATTTTGCACTTTAAAAACCAGCCAAGTCACAAAATACACAGTCTTAGGAAATCTTGTCTTGAAGGTTTTTTGCTCATAAGGTTTACCGAAGAATTTAGTAATAATCCCGTTAAGTACTTACTGATCGAAATAAAAGAAAAGTATGAGCAATTAATTGCTAAGTGAATTTACCTATTGTCAATAGACGCAAAATATTAGTGGGATATAAATTTAACTACTGAAATATAAATCTCAAAAAGTAATACAACGTAATCCTAGCTCCAATATACTACCTGAAACTCCTCTCTTGGGTTTTGTAAGAGACTGAGATGCTATTATATAAATGAGAGTGAAGTGTGTAACATGTTATATTGATATCCAACATATATGTATATTTTTAAAAGATAATACTGTAATATATAGTCATAAACAGGCAAGTTACAGAGGCTCAGATGAGCAGGCCTATAACTTATAGTTGACGTCGGAACTGCCAAAAACATCTCCAAGTGAAAAAGAAGAATTACATATATACATCTTTTAGATAGATGGGTGTACATGTTGATTATACTAAATAAATATGATGTAAATGAACTGATATCAATCGAACAGATGAATGGATTTTCTTTAATTATAACTATGAACACTATAAGTTCAGCCATCAAAAATAAATAAACTTCAAATCTGTCCACCTATTTAAGAGCTGCCACTGACAGTCACAGAGCTATAAACTATAAACGTATAACACCCCTCCTTTTCGCGTCGTGGCCGGGTTAAATAGTTCTATTACATAATGCATACTTTATATTTAAAGACTTAAAAAAATGTATAATGATTAAATGTGTATCTGATTTGAGTAACGAAAGTGAATCCGCCACTTAATAATAGCACTATCTGCTCTATATTGGAACAAAATTAGAAAGAAAACCTGATATACAGCCTAGTTTAGGCACCAGTGTGTCACAATAACCTAATGCTTTGTCATGGTCTAATTTATATTGCATATGTTATATTGTGTGAGATTAATAAATAAATTTTATTACTATAATTATCTCATACACATCACGGAATATTAGCGCTTAAAAGAGCTCAGAAAAAAATAGTATGCAATCGTGAATGTAAACTAATCTGCCATAATTTTTCGGTGTTCGTTCGGCGAAAATAGTAGTAACCTTACTGTAGGTACATACAGGTGACGAAATAATTTTCCACAGCAGAACGTCAAGTGTTGGTTCAATTTTCATAGGCAAGCTACGCCGAACAATGCTACGCCAGTTCCGATCGCACACGCGGACACTACGCTCGCGTCGCGTCGCTAGTTCAAACGAAATTCCAGTTACGTACGTATCGAATGTAAACAAAAGGAACATGATTTTGTCTTTTAACGCACTGTAGGATTTGAAAACTATCAATAAATAACTATTTTTGTTTTATATAGTGGCTGAATGTGGGTAAAAATATAAAAATACGTAAATGTTTGGATGTGGTGTTTTTACTGTGGGATTTTCGAGCTGGTGAAATTGTTTTCGCTAATTGACTGCTGTTTTTCAGGTAAGTAATTTATGCTTTTTATGTTTCTTTTGGTGTGATTAAAGTTTTGTTAATATTATGATTTCTTTTACTGAGGTTATGTTCGTTTAAGGGCGTTATTTTAATTGGATATACAAATTTGTTAATTTTTAGTTTCGTACAATCTTTTTAAGAGTTTATATCAAATACATCTCTGTTTGATTATTATTATTTTTTTATAGAAATAAAGAATACTAGTAATGTGTGACCCACGTTAGTAGTAAATAGAGAATGAAAGAAAGATGTATACGTTAGTAGTAACTAAAGAATGAAAGAAAGATGTATACGTTAGTAGTAAATAAAGAATGAAAGAAAGATGTATACGTTAGTAGTAACTAAAGAATGAAAGAAAGATGTATACGTTAGTAGTAAATAAAGAATGAAAGAAAGATGTATACGTTATTAGTAACTAAAGAATGAAAGAAAGATGTATACGTTAGTAGTAAATAAAGAATGAAATAAAGATGTATACGTTAGTAGTAACTAAAGAATGAAAGAAAGATGTATACGTTAGTAGTAACTAAAGAATGAAAGATAGATATAAACTCTTAAAAAAATTGTACGAACGTCACACATTACTAGCATTCTCGTGAACCCCCTCAGCTAAGCTAAATGCTTATATTAGGGGTGGGTTCACGACGCTAGTGCACTGGGTGGGGTTTGAACCCGCCAACACTTGATCGCAAGTCCTGCGCCGCTTATAAAGTTAGTTATATATTTTAAAGCGTTAAACTAAAGCATATTAGAAACTATGTATTTAAGTTTTTAGAATTTATTTAAGAAGGAAAATGAGAAAAGAAATCAAATTTGCAATTTAACCTATTGCTATAGGCGTTTTTATACAACTTTTTAATTATTTTGTTTTTAAAATTAAAATTCGATTGATACTAAAAGGCTTTTAAATAAAATTTTAAATAACTTTTAAAATTTTTATCTAAATAATGCTATGAAGCTCTGTATAGTATAGTATATTCTATGCCTCATTTTAAAACAACTACTAAATCAGACAGTAAAATCTCAGTGAAAGACGATATTTACTTAAAGAAGCCAAACTAGTGCAGTTTGGTAAATGCGAAGTTTTTAGCGTTAGTTACTAACAAGTATAAACGCTTGTTATTATTAAAAAAAAAAATGTTAAAAATGTTTTGCTTCATTTTAAAACGAAAATATAAATATTAACCACCGTTTGATAAATGACCAGCAGCTGGGGCATCTGCCCCTAGAGGGATAGAGCCTATACGTCGACCTCATATGGTGGAGAAATTGATGACAATATACATTTTGCCACGAAGGAATAGTTAGTTAGTTTCATCCTTAAACAAAAGGGCTTGTGCGTAAGATAAAAGATACTAAAAATTTGTACACTTAAATGACTTTCATGTTATTTATTTCATTAATTATATATATATATATATATATTATTCATGTTTGCCTTGTGATTGTCGGTGGAATAGAATAGGCCTTACCATCTATTCCCACGGGTGTCGTGAAAGGCGACTAAGAGATTTTACTGTCGCCTATCAGACCGTATATATGCAGTTATATATTGTCCGGCTCATGGCAATAGGCTAGCTCAGTATTACGTTACTGGAACCAAATGCTAATTGGCAAAAAATGGGTATTTACACTCCTGCGTACCCCCTCGTAGATACAAGTGTGAGCGTAAGTATATGTATGTATTATTAAATTGCTATTACTTTTATTATTATGTAACATTTATCATGGGAGCAACAACTTACGTATACACATGTTAATATCATTGTTATGGTAAGTGGGCGCTCTCACAACATGTAAGATGAAGAAAGATGTATGTAAGTATGCCATGAATTTTCTTGGTGTATTTGTTTGAAGTGAGTCATACATTCATTCTAAACTATGTATGTCGCATTACATTAATTCGCATACCTATAACACACAAGCGTATATATCTAAGTGCGTATACCTGTGTAGGTATGTACGTTTGCAACGGAAATTGCTCAACGAGTCCGCGAGCGGAAGCGACCGAGTCGGGGTGCCAAAATGAGTAGCTCGGGGGTCGGGTCCCTCAAATACGACTGATTGAGTCACCAACAGGAATGAAAATGCTTTAAGACAAATTTAAAGGTACAATTGTTTATATATTTAAAGATTTCTGTGAATGAATTAAATAATAAGCTTTAATTTAAAAAGATAATGTTGCAATTAGGTAAAAAGCATTAAATTTTATTTATGAAAGAGTGATAAAAGGTATATCGTGCATGATCTCTAAACTACATATATTTCATCTAGGAATTTGGTCTTTGGCGTTAAACACTTGAATAGTTTCTTTAAACTCTTAGATAGTCTGTATAACTCTAGATATTCTTTTGTTTTTTTTTCGTGTGGAAACCTTAACGCTCGTCACGTCATCGGAGCTGACGGTGAAGTTGTGTTGTGTATGTCGAACTCCAATCGACTAAAACCACACGAAGGTACGTCACAAATAGATCTACTGCAAGGGACCTGGGATACTTTCAAAAGGAATGCTCTGGGAACCCTGCAAACCTTGGCCGCCTTAATCGATTAGCAGGTGACCACACCGTAGAGTACCCTGCTTCTACACGTACCGGCCGACCGTCTCAGGCCTGCTTCTGCTGGGATAACGCTCAGTCGACCCGCTACCCCTAGCGCCAATGGAGGTCGGAGATCATTATGCGCTCTCCGACGCCTGGTGCTTGTCCCCTTCCATAACCGTCCCGCCACTTCTTTGGCCAACAGCAAAAACCCTACATATTCTAAGAGAAAGGTGTTGGTACTTACCTACATATATGGTAACTGCTTACCGTTTACATGTGAGGTTATTTTTATGTGCAACTTATTGATGTTTAACTCAATACAAAACGTGAACTATAATAGCTTTGAAAGTACATATATTGAATTAATGTGTAAATTGGGTCTAAATAAAAAGACAACATGTTATCAATCAAAAGAGTTTATCTTTGGATTGATATACACTATGCTGGATGACTGTTGAAAGTCAGCTAAAAAATACCATAATGATAATAAAACTGCTACGAATCATTACATATTAGTACGTATATCTCGTTTCTTTTATAGTCGATAAGATCAGATAATTATCAAGACAGAAATGAATACGTACATAATTATACCGTGAACAATGCATTGTTTATATATTAATACAGTTCAATTGGTTCAAGAGTCTCATTCATGCAATGGCACACACATGTTAATTAATCAATGCAATGTGAACTTGGTAATATACCAATACATATCTTGAAGAGTTAAGTTGACTGTTATAAAATAAAACTTTATGGCTACGGACATATTATTGCAATAATTGGCTAAAGGAACGCAAGGACGCTCCTTGTAGTTTTCAATAAGAAGATTAATAAAGCGGAAGAGATTTTTGTTTGTTCTTTTAAAATGCACAAGTCTCTGTAACTACCAGTCGGAATTGAATTATTCTTTTTATATTAGATAGAGTGTGTATTGAAACGAAATATAAAACATTCCGCTGCGACCTTTAGGAGTGTAGCAGTGAGCATGAATGCAGGTGAGACTGCGGGGAATGACTTGTACTAGATAATCTTATACATTTCATGAAACGAAACGTTACTTAACGTTTTTAAAAAATAGTTTTTAAATTTAAAGAGCTATTCCACAAAGATTTAAGATTTGTTTACGTTTGTTGTGTGTGTTGTTACGATGTTTTTTATACATTGTAATACGGTCGTGGATTGGTTATTAATTTGTTTCCTTTGCAAAGTAATTGATGCTACTCAAAGGATAACCAATAAATAGTTGTAGAACGCAAAATAATCTTGGATTTATGAGCGCTCTAAGCATCAAATAAGAAATCCATCAGAATTTCGGATATTGAATAATCGGAGACCAAAGCGGGTAAACAATACTTTTAGTTGCACAGTTGTCGGACAGGCGGCATATTTAAAATTATTTATTGAATTGAAAAAATATAACTTTGATCTGTTTCTCTAATAAAGTTATATTTCACGCTGAACTGAAAAAGTGCTTTTAATTGTATTCCAAACAATACGATATCGATATTATAAACTGGGTCGATGGTTTTGCTTGGTGTATAATTTAATATAATGTATTAAATTGATACATTAGCTTTTGCTTTTGCAGATTAACCACTTAAGAAATTTCACAAAAAATAACAAAAAATGAATCTGCTGTAACTTTTTGATATGAAAATTACCGATAAGTCATTTTGTTGGAAATGGGATAGAAATAACGAGAACTTTTTCCTTCATACCTTTTTTGCTGTCTGTTTCTGAGTTATGCATAAGGATCCTAAACTAATAATTTTTTTTTTCTAATTCTTTCTACAGATATTTTATATAAATTTCAACCATTCGTGCTTTTTATATAACTCTACTTTCTGAGGATCTATACGATCGATATAAGGATGCTGCTCTATAATAATCATACTCTTAATCATTACAATTACACCGCTGCGTTGCGAATCGTACGTTTATCACTTACCGTGTGTTTTTAACATACCTGCTCAACTGTCGCCAGTATAATGCCCCATTGAATAATCTTCCTTGTATTTATTTATTCTGTTAAGTCAAGGCTTAATTATAGGTAATTACATGTGAATCCATAAAATTAGAACAATAAATAACTTATCAAATAAAATATGACTATAAAATATACTATCAATTATAGAAATTATTAGGTAGTTTACTTTGGACCCGTCACGACTGTGGAGGTAAGATTCCTGTCCTCTTAGAATATGTAGAGTTTTTGCTGGAGAGCCCATATGGTGCTATCTCCTACCAGACGACGCAGTACTCAAAGGAAACGTCTGCTTCGAGAAGTATCTCAAGTATCTAAAGCCAAAGTCTGTGTGCCACCACTCGCTGAAGGCCATGTTTATGTGTGTGGTCCAGAGTGAGAGTGCTTAGCATTCCGCTGCATTTTTCTGCGAGGCAGTGGTGCCTGCCAAAGAAGCGATGGAAAGAACAGGACAGAATTAGTACTCTTGCGTCCCGCAGTAGATGCACCAGGCGCTGGAGATTGGAAACTAATCTTCGACCTCCATGTGCCTGAACCTGAGAGCGACAGATAGGACTATCCGTTGCCCTAGCAGAAAAAGGCCCAAGGCTGAAAACGTGTTCCTGATGCCGGAAAACTGTGCGGTTTTAGTCGGTATGAGTCCATCATATGTATGTACGGTAAGGCCTCTACGAAAAGATGACCCGTAAGGATTTCCACACAAAAAAACTTCTAGTAGTTATTTATTCTGAACTTGTGTATTACAAATAATAAAAATGGTCTGAGTTTGCATCTACTGTTTACAGTTTCACTGTAGATTTTTTAATGGGTCAATTAGATCGAGACAAATATATCATTGTAGTTTTAAAAATACAACTTAATATTATAATAATCATTAGTATGGTAATTAAAATTATTTTTTGGCAATTACAGCCACTTCTTTAAAATTTTCATATGGCCCTGTGATTAATTAATAGCTTAGTGGTAAAAACCGTTTAAAGTTTTACCTGGTTTTTTATTATGAGATAGGGGCTAACGAGCAGACCGGTCACCTGATGGTAAGTGATTATCGCTGCAAATAGACACTTGCAATTCATCAGTCGCAAGTGCGTTACCAACTTTTTAGGTTATTTTTTTGAAGCTGTGAAGGTCATAAAGGGCTTTAAACCTAGCCGGCGACATTTTATTCCACAAATAGGTTGTGCAAGGCAAAAAAAAACTTCTAAAATGTATTTGAGTGCCAATTATCCAGGTGATGGGGATGGAAGTCTTGTCACGTTGGACGATGGTGGAAACCTGCTTGCCGTATTAGTCCCAATAATTCCTCTGAGCACTCTTCGTAACACAAGCGATGGAGAACGCAGAGACAGGAGAATTAAGAGAATATTCTTTTCTGATTTTTAAACAATTCGTGTTTTAAATTAGGTTTTTTTTTATTTACTGTCAAGGTTATCTATGTCATCTCAGAAATAAGATTAATACTGGAGCTGATATAAGAATGATAATTTATGTATAATTTGTTTTTCATATTTCATCTACACCTTTCATATTTATTTCCTTCTTTCGGTGTGAAAGGTGTCATCACCTTCATAAGTATTCTAAAGGAACCAATTTGCAAAACACTCCTGTGTAAAAAAATATATTTATTTATTTTCGACCTATTGCACATATTGTACAAAGGCGGACTTAATGCCTCAGGCATTCTCTCCCAGTCAACCTTGGGGTGTGGCAAAAATAAATGGTAGTAGGTGCAAATAGGTGAGAGAGGTACCCAGTTTAATTATTATATCATATCATTTTTCGTGAGCATTCTTAAGTATTTTATGAATTGTGGGTGGTTGCTTATACTGCTATCTATTGTAGCAATAGACTTATATAGGTAGTAACTATATAGGTAATAACTTTACACATTAGTTTACACGATTATTTATAGTTTTTTTGTATTTTTTAGTAGTACTTTGTTTGTAGATTGATCATCCGATTTGAAATCGTTCAATGCCGCGCTACCAGAACTCTAAATACAAAAAGCCATAACCATGAAACTGATCGGTTTAAGTCACCAGTGCCTAGGTGCTCTTAGTAAACAGAAATAAAAAAAATAGAAAAAAAAAATTGACGTGCCCCACGGTTTTATTTTAGTCTAGTCTATGCATATGTTTATAATTCCTACGACTGTATCTATTTTATTATTTTTTGGTTTTTAGTACATTTATCTTAAACATTGCAATGTATGTTTAACATAAAACCGTTTAACTTAAGTTTTTTTACCTATTTTTATTTTCTAGATTTTAGTTTTTTTTATATTTTTTTTTACCATTTTGTTCCCACGAGTAATGGACATTTAAACGGTCGACCCCCCCAGAGGTCCAATAAAGGGGCAAGGCTATGTACAACAAGATGCGCCTGAGTCTTGAGGGGAAAACGCTAACGACATATCATTTTTATGCACCCTAATGCCATACAGTTCTCGGGGCGTTTTAACCTTTCACCTTAACTTGGGTGGTGTACCGCTAACGACGTATCATTTTTAGCCACCCTAACGCCACACAGTCCTCAACACGATACAAAATCTTGACTTGGGTGGTGGATTCAGGCTGGATTAATCAGATACCTAAATTACAGATTCAATTTCTAAATTTAAATCTTATTATTATACGCCATTTGGTGGCTGCGCCCATCTTAAATATTGAGGTTGTATAGTGCACTGTATTCTTCTTGTCAAGCCCTTTTATTTGATACCCATATTGGTGGGATTGATAAAAAATTGTTATCAGCCATTTGGTAGCGGCGGCCATCTTAGATTTCAATTTTGCATAGTAAATTGTATTCTACTTGTTGAGACCTTTCATTTGATACCCATGTTGATGGGATTAATAAAACCTAAGTTATCCGCCATTTTGTAGAGGCCGCCATCTTGGATTTTAATTTTATATAGTACATTGTATTATACTGGTTGAGCACTTTCATTTGATACCCATATTGATGGGATCGATAAAAGCTTCGTTATCCGCCATTTTGTAGCGGCCGCCATCTTGGTTTTCAATTTTTTATAGTATATTGTATTCTGCTTGTTGAGCCCTTTCATTTGATACCCATATTGATGGGATTAATAAAACATAAATTATCCGCCATTTTGTAGCGGCGGCCATCTTGAATTTATAATGATAATGAATAAACATAATTGTATTGTCACCAAAATCCAAAGTGTATACAAAATTTCAGATTAATCGGTTGACAGGAAGAGGGTGAAATTTGAATTACTAAATTTGACCCAAGAATAATAAATAAAACAAACGGGGTGAGCTAAATAAAACCGTTTAAAAAGAACTAAGGTTATTGATGATACTCGTCTGAAATGTTCGAAAATATATAAAATATATAAGTCTAGTGATTCACATCACAGTCTTTTTTAGTCATTAAATTTTTGTGTTAGTGAAGAGTAACTATACGTTACTCTTCACTGTAAGAACCACTCTTTTAAATAATGACGTAGGCTTATACAGAGTGGATAAAATTTAACTTAGGTGAAGCATAAAACAATGTACCTTATACTTACCTTAGACGAACCTGTGAGATACTCGTACGAACGTAAGATTTCTACAGGCTAATATCAACCACTGTGCCAGGGCTCAGGATCTCCTGCTTCAGTCTATGGCAGAGTGAGATTTGTGAGAGAGTTGATACATGTCGCTGTCGTCTCCGAGCCGTACTTCATTCCAGCCAGAAGTGACTGGTTGGGAGATGAAGACGGCTCGGTGACTCTCATCACCCATGTTGGGAATGGTTCTCCGTCCTTCGAATTCGTCACCCGGGGACGGGGATACGTTGCAGCCTTGCTAGGGGAGTTAGTGGTTGTAGGAGTATATTGCTCCCCTAACAGGTCTCTCGCCAAAATTCGGGCCCACGAAGAGCTAATAGAGACTTTGAACAGAGATCCATGGGGAGGCCCTACCGTATGGTGAGGGGCAAACTTCGCCCATTCGCTCCCCCATTGACCCAAAGTCTCAGGCCTCAACTAGTGGAGGAGGTAGTGTGCTCTCTGTTCCCCTCGCGGGGGCAATATACACCCCCGCATATGGTTCCTGCTTCGTACCCTGGCCATGACCAAGATTATAATGACGTGCCAGAAGTGACCTGGGTGGAACTTCGAGCGGCGGTGTTACGGCTTCAGGCCAAAAACCCTGCCCCAGGGCCCGACGGCATTCCTGGCCGTGCATGGGTCCACGCCTCGAGGTTCCTTTGGCCCCGATTGGTGAGGCTCTACAGCGCATGCTTGGAACAAGGCCAGTTTCCACGCCGTTGAAAGACCGGAAAACTGGTCTTGCTAAGGAAGGAAGGTCGCCCCGCGGAAACACCGTCAGCATACCACCCTATTGTGTTGCTGGACGAGGTCTGCAAGCTTTTCGAAAGTATAATTGCAGACCGTTTAGTCTGGCACATAACTGGGGTGGGTCCGGACCTGGCAGATAACCAGTTTGGGTTCCGCCGAGGGCGCTCTACAATGGATGCCATCATGCGTGTTAGGGCTTCAGCGGAGGATGCAGTTGGGCGGGGTGTCGTCTTGGCGGTGTCTCTCGATATCGCCAATGCCTTTAATACCCTTCCCTGGAGCTGTATTAGAGAGGCACTTCGGTACCATGGGGTGCCGATATACCTCCGTCGAATTGTCGGGGCCTATTTGACGGATAGGATCGATGCGATATGAGCGATGGCTGGGGTCGGCGAGAGACGTCGTGCGGTGTCCCACAGGGTTCAGTCCTGGGCCCGCTCCTGTGGAACATCGGCTGCGACTGGGTTCTGCGTGGTGCGCTTCTCCATGGTGTCGGCGTTACTTGCTACGCCGACGATACGCTTGTGACAGCACCTGGGAAGACGCACCGCCAGGCAGCCATTCTGGCGACAGCTGGGGTTGCGCAAGTAGTCGGTAGGATCCGGCAGTTGGGCCTGGAGGTAGCTCTGCACAAATCCGAGACCGTATGTTTCCATGGGCCTCGGAGGGCCCCACCTCCAGGATCCCACATCATGGTGGGAGGCGTCCGCATCGGCATCGAGCGCACGATGAAGTACCTGGGACTCGTCCTCGATAGCCGATGGGATTTCGGGCCTCACTTTCGGCAGTTGGACCCCAGGCTCTTGAGTACCACTGCGGCACTCTCGCGGCTATTGCCCAACTTAGGGGGGCCCAATGCATCTTGCCGAAATCTGTATACGGGGATCGTACGCTCTATGGCACTTTCTGGGGCACCAGTATGGGCAAGCACTCTGACAGCCAAAAATATTGCGATTTTGCGAAGGCCGCAACGTGCGATGGCTGTCAGAGTGATAAGAGGGTACCGTACGATCTCCTTCGAGGTGGCTACCCTATTTGCTGGATCCGCGCCCTGGGATCTAGATGCAGTTCTTCTTGCGATACAGTATCGGTGTCGCAGGGATGTTCTGGATCGGCGTGAGCTGCCAGTGCCTCGAGAAGTAGAGCTACACCGGGCTGAGCTCCACCAGATGTTAAGACCCATCCTAAGAGAGTGGCTGGAGATGAAACACGGAGTCCTCACCTTCCGGATGACGCAGGTGCTATCCGGACACGGTTGCTTCGGCAAGTACCTGTGTCGGATCGGCCGGGAGCCGACGTCACGGTGCAATCACTGTGATAATTGCCCTGACGACACGTCGCTTCACACGCTGGCGGAATGCCCAGCTTGGGCAAGCCAGCGTCGTGATCTTGTCGCGGCAATTGGTTCTGCGGGTAGTCTCTCGCTTCCGACCTTGGTTCTGTCCATGGTTCGGAGCGAAAGCGCATGAAGTGCCATCGCTTCCTTCTGTGAGGAGGTGGTATCCTCAAAGGAAGCGGCGGAACGGGTGAGAGAACGCATGGCTCAATCAGCTCTCTCTGCCCGCAGAAGGGGCACCGGGCGCCGGAGAGCGTTCGTCGATCTCCGGCCACCCTAGATAGTGGCCTGCGGGCGACGATTTTGGGGAATTCGTCGTCCGATCAGTTACAGGCCTAAGAGGCAGCACGCAGTGTTCCGTGCGTGCTTCTTGGAAGACTGCGACCGAAGGGTGACGGTTGCATCGGGTGACGAGACCCGTCTTGGGTGAGACGGGTCAATGCCTCGGGGAGGCGGAAGAATGCAATTGCGATTCTCGCTCCCCCGACCATTTGCAAAAATAGGAACACCGGGGTGGTTTTTAGTCGGTAAGAGTCCGACAGACCCCTTCATCCACCCCAATGGGCGAAGGACATCCATGAGGATCTTTCACCCCGTAAACAAAAAAAAAAAAACATGAGCAAACATATTCGTCCAGAACATATTAAGCATACCAGACTGGAGATTAGCTTTTAATTTGATGTGTTATCATTTTATTCTACACATACATACATACATAGATTTATACATATTTTACGCCTACGTAAAAGTGTATGCAAAATGTGCTGAACGATTCAGTAGTTAGGATACAAAACCAACAATTAGGAGAAAATAGGGAAGATATTAATAAGGTTAAAAATATAATTTAGGGTAAAAATAGTCTATCCTACGACAGTACGGTATTATATATCGTCTGAAACAACGAATAAGTACTAAATTTTTTATTACTGTTGTAAATTTTATGACACTCGCGATACGCCGTATGTAGACAGCGGCCCCACACTTAAAATGTCAAGTAAATAATTCAGTGTGATGTTCTTTTCAGTAAACAAGTTGATTCCAGTATTATTCAAGTTTTATTAGAACACTATTCTGCAAACGTCGTTTTCGCTCTCGCGACATCGTTCGTCATGCCTCGACTATATGAGCCCTTTCTTTAAAAAAGAAACGAATTTGTACAAAATTAAAATATCGATGGCAGACCTTAAGATAGTATGAGAGTTGCGTTAAATATAAATGAGATCATATCTGCACATCGCGGTTCTGATGATCTTAATAAGCTTGGTGCATAAAATACAAAATACACAATCAAAATGATTTACATTTAAAAATTACTTTTTCAAACTTACGTAATACATTCGAGACCTAATCGAAGTTAGCAGTTGTGATTACAACTCGGATTACGAATGTTTGAGAATATGTGAGCAACGAGATGTAACGATGACGATCGTATCTAGCACATCGCACATCTACGTACATACATCGAGAGCTTGTTTGTTTATCTTACGTGCCATGTTATCGCGACGTGACATAACATATGGAACGTGAAAACCTACCGATACATGAAGATACGGATATAAATTAATATACTCAGATATTTCGAGGTTTGCTTTTAAACTACGCTCGCTAAAGCAAAGCAAAGCTCGGATAGATAAACTTGGAAAGTATGAAATTAAAGACAAATACAACAATCAATCAGCCTGTATCAGTTTACTGCTGAACTAGGCCTCTTCTAATTTGCGCCACTCTTTCTGGTTCTCAATTTCTTCAAGTGACAAATAATATCCATCTATCTAGAACCTCAGTCAGATGGATCTTATTTTTCACTCTCAGACCCGGTTTCTACAACAGCCATCGGTCCTTAATGGACACATTTTGCCACTTCAGCATGCTTTTTACAGATTACAATAATTTAGTTAATCCAGTAAAGTTCAGTTGAAATGATCAAAATTTCATTGTTTAATATTTCTAGCCCAACATGAATAACTGGAACCCCCCCCCCCACAACTCTGATGCTTGAAAATCTTCAAAAAACCTTTCTACGATACCTATTCAAAAGGCTATTACTTCCCCTATATTTACCTAAATAATTACCTATTAAGGTTATTAATAGGTAATTATTTAGGTAATAATTACCTATTAATTACTACCTAAATAATTACCTAGTTTTAGATTTTAATTCATTCTAGGTTAGGAGAGATCTTGATCAGCTTTTGGTAGTAGTAAAATCCTTCGAGGGGGAAATGACTGTCCTAAACTCCACAATCTATTCTGTCAGCTATATGTGCCTAATAGTTACCATGGAAATCGTCAAAACCGCCATCGCAACTTGTTCGTGTAGCCGGTATGTCACAGTTGCTAGAGCAGAGTCTCCAGTATGTCGTACCCTAGAAGCGCTCAATACCCTCCTGATCAACAACCCTGACTGATCAACACCCCTGAGTGTCATGTATTTATAGACAGATAGACTGAAATTGTGAAAGTATGTTTAATATTTTGCGAGAAAATGAAGTATTAAGGTTATAAATGTCTTTTAAAATAGTGTTCCTTCTGCTTTACTTTCCACATACATCTGGTAGTAAAACATACGAATAATGAAATTAAATATACGTTACTTTATTTATGTTTATAATATATATTTATTTTAATATATATTTTAATTTATAGTAGTAATTACGACAGTAATTGAGGATTGAGGATTCTACCGGCCATGATTGTATGATACTCAATGCTAATACTTATTAGGAGTTTTCTTACTAAAACAAACTGACACAAGATAAGAATCCTGAGATTTTAAATTCCAGTTCCTAATGAAATTTAAAATTTGCGTATTAAGAAACAAGTATAATTTTGAATAAAATATTATTATTATAAAATTATATAGAACATTCTAGTTTTTTTATTTTTTGATGATGTATGTAGTATTTATTTTTTGATGATTCTTGTTATAGTTGAGTCTTTAGTATAGTGATCATTAAATAACAAGTCCATTGAAATAAAACTATAAGTTAGTCGTAATGTTACTTTGGGTCTGTACTATCTTAAAGACCTCCATAGGATCCATGATTATGTGATGTGTTTATCATAAAATTTGAATTTCAAAATATTTATAACTTGATACTTACGCTATCGTATCGCTATCGAAGAGCGCAGTAAGTCAATCTTAACATTATGTGATTAGACGATTAACACTTAACAAATTTACCGGGAAATAATAGTTATCATTATACACAGTCTCATAAGTTAATTTTATAGTAATATGAAACAGCGACTACAGCAAATTATCATTTGTAGAAAGATGGAATTAGATGGAAGTACGTCGAGGTTCAGCTGGCATCCCTCATGTGTACTTACGTATCATTTCTAACTTCGTACAGTTGACTTTGAGTTACAGCAAGGGCAAAATAAGCGGAGGACCCAGTTTAACAATTTTATAGTTATAGTTATAATATATTATATTTTATCTGTATAGAATATAGAATCTCTTTTTAGACTCTTTTACATATTCATCATGGATTTGGGATCACTATTTTTTTGTTTTAAAAACGAATTCAGAGGGATTTTCTTAACGCACATATTTCCAAGACTATCTAAGGGTGCGGCATTATTTGACGAAAATTTGTAATCCTGTATGTACTGACGGTGTCAATTTTAATTAAAGTATTATGTAAATATATATGAATACACAAAAATTGTTTCTACCTACAATGTCCGTTACAGACTTTGAAACCATGCAACCGATGTGCCTCAATCTTCATTTAGACAAAGATTTTGTTGAATTCTCAAATATCGTGTAACAAACCACAAATATTTGAAACAATTGAAATCCTTATCCTTTTTGAAGTCGGTTAAAAATAACGCGTAATACATGTCGTATTATCTGAACGAATTCGATTTTGTAAGATCATGTTTTCAATTTCTTTAATTGGCTGTTTCCATCAGTGTGTTTCACTGACTTTCAATATGTACGAATGTGTTGTCCTAGTAATTCTTGTAAAGTACAAATCAAATATAAAACTTTTACTTCGACCCGATTTAATTGCTCAAATATAAAGTAAATATATTGTAGGCATTGCAAAGTCCTCTTGACATTCTTACATGTTAGTTGGTAACTGCCTAGGTATATTGTTCGTAGCATGGATAATACCTGTGGTGCTTGTTAATAGATTATACGAGTAGATACATCACATGTAGGAATTGACATTGGTTACAAAGTTAAATATATATGAATACGTATGTTCCCTAACAGGCTTGCTACGTTTGAATACAAACTTAAACGAGAACCATTAGGATTATAATATATTCCTGGTATGTATTACTAATTCGTCAGTTTAATTTTTTAACATGTAATAAAGTTTCATGCATACATGAAATGGAATACTTAAAATTTTAGTGCAAATATAAAATATTTGTATATGACTCCACTAATTATGTGTATTTTAAAATATTTTCTTTACAAAGGTTTTACTTTTTATATAGGCTTTTCACATTTGTGAAACAATTGAGTTTTTTTTTTGTTTTTATTTTTGACAATATAATTTTCAATTTGCCAGCCATCAAGGAATACTAAAAAAGAGCAATTTAAGCAATACTAGCACTGGCGTAAGGTCCAAATATGTATTGTCTACTACAACTACATGTAATTACCCCCAATTGGCATCGTTATTCTCGGTATCATCGCGGAGCCTGGAAACGTGCCCAGTTCTTAAGATGTCAGTAGACTCGTCCTTTGTTAGATTACATCATAATAATAAATAATAAAATGTTAATATTAGTTTCTTGAAATTAGTATCTTTGATATTGAAAAAACTGTTTTTATTAATGTTTGTTAGTACTGTTTTATTTTTTATTCCTTGTATAGTAGTAGTGCTTCGCTACACTGTATGTGATTCTCACTAGTCACTTAAAGGGCCTTATTCAATCTGAAATCTGTTTTCAGGTTGATAAGGCCTTTTCCAAAAAATGTACAAAACTGTTTACATTTTGATACTCTGAAATGTACAAAAATGTTTACATTTTGATACTCTGGCTTCTTTGATAAAAAATGAAGGTGTTTTTATAGAAATATACTTCATAAATTATTTATTACTGATCAATTCCGCTATACTAGTTGCACAAAGAATAAAATAAATTAGACTCGTGATTTTGTCGACGCCCCATTGCTCACAAACAAGAGATGGCTCTTGACAATACTTTTTTTTATTATTATAAGAATCATAAAATTATGTAAAAGTGCAGAATTGTTTCTTCAATTGGAAATATTGTTTATGCACTAGCAATCCCGAATTCCCGAGGGATTGATGTTTCGTTTCGTCTAGGACAATTGCAGCCGCATAGTGATTTGCGTATCAATGCAAGTGGGTCTACGTTGTTCCCGCGTTGCAAGTATTGTATAGAAGCTCCCAAAGAACATTTATATAGCTTTTAAAGCTAATATGAAAACAAAAATACAAGCGATTTATACGAGCTCTTTTTTCCTAAGACAACGACTGTGAGAAAGGTAGTAAATAAAAAGTAGAATATTTATTAAAACAGAAGAATAGTAAATTAGAATCTGGCTAGGTACGGTATTTAAATAGAATAGGATACCTAAATATCTATTTTTGTGATGCAGCTTGTAATCATCGTCAACAGTGAATATTATATGCTTTTAACTATGTATGTGTTTTATTTTGATATATATAAATACTTTATATGACTATCTTAATATATCAGTGATGAAAATAATACACAATGTTGTACAGAACCTACTTACCCTTACTGATAAGTTAACGATTTGACCTTTTTGTGTAGAAAATTAAATGTAGTGAAATTTATCATTTATTTAGTATACATAGTTTTATACCTATATATATGTATATCACGAACGGTGTCGATGTGTTTAGAAACAGTAAATCCCCTGTCTATCGCAAAGACAGGCGCAGGCTGCTTCTATATGATATGATAAGATCTTTTATTCATAAAGAGTATAAAGATAAAATGAAGATAAACAATATCGACTATCAATGTTGTCAGGGTTATCTTTGAAACCACGTGATCTGTTATGGAATGGAAATGGCTTATCAATATTTTCTTTGCCCCTTAAAGTTGTGATCTTTATATTTGTTTATTTTTATTGTAGGGGTTTTCACTTTATTAATGTTTATATTAATAATTATACCTAACGTCGTCTTGGCAAAAAGGTCATTATTATATTATAATTGAAAACGAATCGCAAGTGACATCTTTACTGACTATTTTACAACTGCAATCGCGAAGGATTGAATGAATGAAATTTATATTGGTTAGATAATGGATTTATACGTAGGCCGCACTGAAAGTTTTGTTTTGTTTTTTTTCGTAACTTATTAATTAAACAAGTTATAAGTATATAAATATATTCACTGTTCTTCGAAGTATTCTCCTTTACATTTTAAATATTTTCAACCGAATTCAAAAAGAAGGAGGTTCTCAATTCGTCTGTATTTTTCAACCGATTTCAAAAAGGAGGAGGTTATCAATTCAACTGTTTTTTTAATGTTGTTTTTTTCATGATTTCCATTTATAAAGATGGTCCCATTTAAATTTGGTCCAGTTCAAAACCATATAAGTCTTAAATTTTGCATTGAAGTCGGTTGTCTGCTTTTTTAAAGTCCGATTATTTAAATAACTCTAAATAAAATAACACAATTAGAACTTTTCTCAAGGGGGACTACACAGTCACAATCATAGAGATATCATAAATTATATATAAAGAAATTGGTATGTATTTAAATAGCACGTTTAGCTACATAGCAAAAACATAACCAAAAGGGTATACGTTGAGTTGCAGAGTATCAGCCTACTCAGCCAATGTCCTTAACAGCATTTCCGAGCGAGATTGATTTTAGCCAGCATCATTAAGTAGGCTAGGCAATTTTAGTTTGCGAGTTATTCAGTTGAGTTAGCGTTTACAAACTATACTTGAGATATTAAAGCGGAGAAGTGAACTCACTGCTTTTCAGTTTTTCGGATGAGATGATTAGACTCTAAATTAAGACGCGTAGGTTTTAGTTAAGAAGTTTTTTTATTTTTACAAGTAATTGGTAACACAAACTAATAATGAACAGCTTTACACATACTTTCAAATGTACCCTTCTAATCTGATAGGGTCAAGATTTAATTTCATACTATTTCAAGCTGGTTCTAGTGGTCACTTCACTATGAAAAGTCCCTAGTCACCGCACCCTGTTTTAGAACAATACTATTTCAATTAGACTCCAAAGTTTTTAATATCTTAAAAGGAGTAATTACTATCGAATAATACGTTTATACAACTTCAACTTAGTTCCGAAAGATAAAGCGGTACCAAATGAATGTAATTGATGAACGAACGCCTGTAGTTTCTTATGAAATTGAAGATGAGGCTCCGCGGCTTTACTGAGAAACCCGAAACGGTACAAGACATAATGCATCCCAATAATTTCATTATTATATACCATGTAACAATTACAATAATGCTTAAGGAGTTTCTGAATGTTTATAGAAACGATAAAAAATTACAACTGTGGCTATATTTTTAGTATAGTAGTAAAGCATTAAATTGTGCTCTCCTTGCTTCACCTCCCAAATCTTCTAAACGGCTGAACCGATTACGATCAAATATAGCTTAGAACACTCAAGATTGTATGGATGTATATACAGATTATTTACGAGAGATTCGAAGTTTAACCGATAAATTATCATACCTATGTCGCAGATAGACTTAGGAATCCGCTACTTTACAACAAACGCTAGTTGTTTTAAAATAGCTAACAGCATTCACCTGCTTTACATAATATACGTATACGTATTGCATCAACATTTTGCATTCGTTAATACGGCGGGTCAACGAATAGGGTTTATGTAAACGCCGATTAGCTGTTCCACGTAACGGATCTGTTTTACAAGCTGTTTTGTAGAACAGTGAGTTCTACAACCTATCTGCGAAACATACGCATGATATGACTACATATATACAAGTACGGGTTTAAGTACATTTTAAAGTTTATTTAAAACCAGTTACAATTATATTTTATGTATTAATTGATCCGTTGTATTGGTCTTGCCATTAATCTGTCTATATACTCGTCTATCAATCGAGGTATTCTATCGACTTGATCCTTGGTGATCTCTGGGATAGTGTAACTTAATTTGCATGGAATAAAACCAATTGTCTATTTCATGGTTGGCTGGGCTCGAGGGGCTCAAATACTTAACCGATCAGAAGACATAATTATTCCATGACCTCAGTTACATAAAATTATTTAATCGAATTAGTTTGGATAGAGACAGATAGAGGATCTTTCTCTTTCCAAACTAAAAACCAAAACACCTTTGAAGTGTTTAAATCATCAAGTTTGTCAAAACTAAAGGTTAGTAAATACTTTTGGTTTCACCTTAGCCATTAAATTCACTTAAAATATCACGTATGAATTGAGACAAGAAAAAAATAATATGCGAGTTTTGAAAAGGTATCTTAAAGCGATAAGAATAATTTAGTCATAAAAATATAAATAAATGTGAAACGATTAACTATCTGAAATTGTTTTTGGAATTCAATTAATTTCATACTTTTGAACCATTTTTCAAAACATATGTTTTCACCGTGCTGATTGAAAGCCGTCACTGCCTCCTCGGAGCTTGTTAAAGGGAAGCCTCTTATCAAATCTTTAATTTTAGGAAAAACAAAGAAATCACAGGGTTCGAGGGTCGGACTTTGTGCTCGATGGGTTACGAGCTAAGCACGAATCGTGGTGTACTACCCGGCATTAACACTTTTTTGATCTTCAAGTGGGACTGTACCTACGCTCGTCGCCTCCTTTAATTTTGTCGGTCTGTTCTTGCCTTCAAACACCCATACACAAGAATGTTATTTTCTTCTGGTTCATAAGAATAAATCCAAGTTTCATCTCCTGTGATGATGTCGTAAACAGCATAAGAATCAGGTCACAACCCTAAATAGTTAAATTCCGAGACCCAAATTCGTGAACAACTTGAGCGTACTAATGAAAATCTAAGAGAACCACTTAATCGATACATAAGTTCTTGTCTTACCAAGTTTGATCAGACAGTTTACGTGTTGTACAATTTAGTAAAGGCAGGTTTGTAGTGAGGGAAACATTTGCGTTTAATAGTTTGTTAGTCCAACTTCTTCGTTCTAGAGAACCCAAAGTAACCTGTCACCTTCACAAAGTTTAACTTGAACTGCCAAGTTGTTCAAATCTTACAGACATTATTCTAATATCTGTCACTGGAATGGAACCACATTCCTACTGTTTCGAGATCAATCACTGCAAAAACCAATACTAATAAACCAATAAAATAAAATCTGGTTAAACGGTAATAGTGACCATATAAGCATCAACGTGTTATAAATAAATGTAAATTGGGACAAGCTATGATGGCAAACATTAAAATTAAAAAAAAATAAGTAACTGGCTTTTGATCGCGGCTTCACTTGCTTTAATATAGATTTTGTCAGTTAAGTGTCACTCTTTTTCTGGAAGAGTATATTCTTCAGAATTAATGGTACCTAATCTATGTACTTTTTTGTACATTGGTTGAGTAGTCAGTATATGACATTGACATGCGATTTTAACTGCTTTTTACAATAAAACTTTCTCTTAAAGTATTAGAATTAAACTGCCTGAGATAGAGAGACTGTATTTTTACGGTTGACTTATTTCGGACCCTTAATAAAAGGGGGAAGCAACCTGTCTCAAATATGTCAAGTACTGCAAAACGCACGTATGAATCCCGGTTTAAACCCTTAAAAAAGCAAGAGGTTCTCAATTTAAAATGTTTTATTTTCCGACAACAATCAAATCAGGGCAGAGTTTATTTCGAATATTGCAGTCTCTGTTTAAATAATCTAGGATTATTTCTTTTGATGTAATTTAGGAAATTTCTGTTTTAATTAAGCAGTAAGTACATCTATTAAGATAAATGTAGTTAGTTCCCAAATAAGCCTAAACATAGTTACACTAATTTTGTCTTTTTAAATCTATATTCTTATCACGTAGTTTACCACATTTACTTCACCGGCCGATTTATCTCGTAATTACTATCATATACGATTGCTTACTATTATCCCAGATAGCGACTAAGTTTAATTATTATTTATGATAGATATTGATAATATAATATGTTGTTTTTTTTTTCTAATCTCTTTAACAGTTTGGACACAATTATTGTAACAACTATCTCATAGACTGAGAGACTGGTTGTTTAGAATTTTAGTATGCAACAGGAAGGTAAGCTAACAAAGTTATAGCTATTGGACCTGTTGAGGAACGGGTGTCATGCCCTTTCAACAAAGAGGGAGGATCCTCCGACCAGTCGAGATGGCCTGGTGGACCGCGGTTCAACAACCGTTAATGTGTATATAATAATTAGTGCGAAAACTTTCATACTGAAATTCAGAATCTTACTACATATTAAGAGCAGTTGCTGCGTAGTTTTCCTTAGACGGTGTTTTCCTTAGACGCATGCATAATGCTTCTGCTGTATGTAGAGGGCTCAAACTGTAGTATGCAAATAATTGATTTACATACATCAATTATCGCGAGTTGTATTAGTATAGGCAGTTCCGTTATCATCACTTACAAAAACCAGGCAAGGGAAGACAAGACTGCTAGTTAAAGATTAGAGTTTTCGAAATAGCCCTTTATATTTTTTAGACAAAAATCTATATTTAAAAGTAAATCATCGTGTTCCAAATAACAGAAAATTTTCAGGTTTGCCTTCCACGCTAACTAACTAATATTGTTATAATAAAATAGTTCCTGAAAGCCACAACGGAAAATAAGCATAAATTTTCAAGTAGCCCTTTGACATTTATTCGGTTGTTGTCAATGATTTCACGACCCTTCGTGTCAATCTGTCGCACAGAATTTTAGGGAAAATACCCTATTTGCTAATCCTCTCCCCTATTATGGACAACTAATTGACTAATCAACTCTTAACAGATAAAGTGCGTGTATTCGTAGAAGCGATTATTTCATTATAATTTCATACGTCAATCAGATTCCAAAAGTCCCTTAGTCCCAAAAGTTTATGTGATGAGATTTTAATGATTTATATCTTTTATTGTTCGAAATATAAGTATCTTAATAACATTTGAAAGTGTCTATAATTCGACGATACACTAGTTTGGTTTTTACGTATATTACAATAGTTAAAGTCGTGAGAGACAATCGCGATATTGTCATAAACATTGTCTTGCCATCTATAGTGATAAATATGAGATCACATGACAGTGCAATATGTCTTACATTGTGTTATGAGGTGATTCTTCACACGTCTTGTAAAATTAACACCCCGAAGTAATTACCTACTACAGTAAATAATAACGAGACAAGCCATACCTAGTACCTAAACCTAAACACGTGCAAACTGACATAATTAATGTTTCAATAAACGAATATTAAAAACTTACAATAAACTTCAATAAACGAATTTAAAAACTTAATCTATGTTGTGATTTAAGAGTTAAAAGACATAAGATAGATACCAGATAAATATAAACATTAGATTGTTAAATAACTTATATTCGTGTTCATGATGTTTTTTGTTTTAATTAGAAATTGAAGTAAAATTTACTAATTAATTAACTAAATTTAACGTTATTCTCGGACGCTAACGCTCTTAAAATTGTGAGCGAATAATATATAAAATTCCAAAACCAATTTCATTATTAGTTAATTGCTTAACATTTATTTATATTTTTATGACAGAATTCTTTTTACCGCTTCAAGGTACCTTTTTAAAACTCGCATAATATTTGTTTTCAAAACAAGATCAATGCATACGTAATATTTTAAATGAAATTAATGGCTAAGGTCAAACTAAAAGTATTTACTAATCTTTAGTTTAGACAGACTTGATGATTTAAAGACTTCAAAGGTGTTTTGGTTTTTAGTTCAGTTTGAGTAGAGAATCTGCCTCTTTCCAAACCAATTCGATTAAGTAATTCTGGGTAAGACAGTCTGAGGTCATGGACTAATTGTGTCTTCTGATCGGTTTAGCATTTGAGCCCCTCGAGCCCAGCCAATCATGAAATAGACATTTGGTTATATTCCATGCATGATATTTTAAGTGAAATTAATGGCTAAAGTCAAACCAAAAGTACTTTTTTTTTAGTTTAATAACCTTTAGTTTTGACAAACTTGATGATTTAAACACTTCAAAGGTGTTTTAGTTTTTAGTTTGTGTAGAGAATCTTTCTCTTTCCAAACTAATTCGATTAAATAATTTTGGGTAACTGAGGTCATGGAATAATTATGTCTTCTGATCGGTTAAGTATTTGAGCCCCTCGAGCCCAGCCAACCATGAAATAGACAATTGGTTATATTCCATGCAAATTAAGTTATACTATCCCAGAGATCACCACGGATCAAATCTATAGAAATCCTCGATTGATAGACGAGTATATAGACAGATTAATGGACAAGATCTACAACAAATCAATTAATACATAAAATGTAATCGTAACTGGTTTTAAATAAACTTTGAAATGTACTTATACCCGTACTTGTATGTAGAGAACGGATCTTTACTAGCTGTTTTGTAGAACTCATTGTTCTACAAAACAGCTAGTAAAGATCCGTTATGTGGAACAGCTAATCGGCGTTCAATTAAATAGTCATTGCGTTACGTTTGACTACACTGGGTGTTCTTATCCGTGTGTAGTCACAACAAGAACAGTTGTAGGCAAGCTATCATATTAGACTTTAAATGAAGCTAAGGTTTACATAAGCACAATTAATATACGTATTAATTCCTTGACAAAATTGAGAACTAACCTATAGTCCGTATACGTCTATGCAAACATCATGGATTATGTGAAGCAGGTGAATGCTGTTAGCTATTTTAAAACAACTAGAGTTTTTTGTAAAGTAGTGGATTCGTAAGTCTATCTGCGACATATATTAGGTATGAGAATTTATAGGATAAACTTCGAATCTCTCGTAAATCTCTCGTATATAAATATATATACATGCATATAATATATCTGTCGTCCCGAGTTGATTTTACACGCATCACGTTACAAATACGAAATTTTCATAGGAATTCTTTATGTACGAATAATGTGTGTAATAATTAGGCTATTTTTCATCTTAATCGATTTGAGTAAACCGGAATTTAAATTATTTTTTCATAGTTAGACTCCAACTATAAAAAAATCCCAAGAATAAATATACTTGATTGTGTTTTTTTCTCGTGTATTGTTACACGAGAAAAAAACACAATGTAATTTTTTTCTTTATTTTGTATGAATTTTTATAATTATTTTTCCAAATTAAGTAAGCATAAGAAAAAAAAATATTTCAAGAATGCAGTCGTGAATGTTTAACCTTGAACGCAAAAAGAGGGGTGTTAAAAGTTTGACGTATTTACTTGTGAGTTTGTATTTTTGTGTGTCTCTCTGTGGCATGGAAGTTCCCAGACAGCTGAACCGGTGTTAAT
Organism: Tyria jacobaeae; assembly: GCA_947561695.1. Classification (NCBI taxonomy): domain Eukaryota; kingdom Metazoa; phylum Arthropoda; class Insecta; order Lepidoptera; family Erebidae; genus Tyria; species Tyria jacobaeae. The sequence continues at coordinate 11,731,135 of OX387223.1, read as the reverse complement.
GTAATAATTTTCATTTGAAAGGTAATTCAATCTTAAGTGTTCTTAGCTATATATGATCGCAAAATCGAAATCGGTTCAGCCGTTTACAAGATTTGGGGGGGTAAAGCAAGGAGAGCACAATTTAATGTTTTCAAATATACTCAAATAGGGTATTGAATGAAAGCGCAGATGTGTACATTACAAATGTGTAAGTGACATGAAAAACAGCGTAACTGTGAAAGTAGGTACGGGAAGTGTGAGTGATAATGACCCATCTAATGGTAGCAAATATTATGCCCCAATGTGCAGAAATTAAAGAAGTTCGTAAGTGCAGGGTAGGTTCCTAAGTATAAAATAAAGGGTGGTATTCTAAGGTCTTCGTGTTGAAAAAGAAGACCTTAGAATTATTATTTCGCTTGTAAGCATATGCACTAGGTGTTCAATAAGTACAATGTAAAAAGCCTGAATGAACCAATTGTTTTATAAGTGTAATAAGTATAGCTTTTTTTTTCTACATAAATGCGTACGAAGTCATGGGCACAGCTAGTATCATATATGAATAGAAAATTCTAAGCAACATGACATATGATTTCTGCATAATTATGGTACTGCCACACTTAATCACATTGGTTCGCCAAAACAGTCTCTAATTAACTTGCACATTGGGCGGGGATGCTCTTTACTTATCGCTATTTAGTATTTAGAATAACTATCTTCAAGGGGTGAATATAATAACCCCATCGCCATGCGGGTTACAAGCTTGGATATCGTTATGTGACACGGACTTAATGCTTTTTTTTATATTACCCTACCATAATTACTCCACACTGCCTGATGGAAAGCAACAAGTGGAGTCTAAGAGTGGCGGTCACCATCCTCATTGCAAGCTCTTAAGCATATAATAGTAGGATAGAAAACAAGTATAGTAATATACATACTAAAAATATAGAAACAATTGTAATTTTTTATCGTTTCTATAATTATTCCTAAACTCCTTAAGCATTATTGTAATTGTGACATGGTATATATTAATTAAATTATTGGGATGCATTATGTCTTGTACCGTTTCGGGTTTCTCAGTAAAGCCGCGGAGCCTCATCTGAATTGTATGAGAAACTACGGGCGCTCGTTCATCAATTACATTCATTTGGTACCGGTTCATCTTTCGGAAACAAGTTGAAGTTGTACAAACGTACTGTTCGATAATAATTACTCCCTTTAGGATATTGAAAACTTTAGGAGTTTAATTGAAATAGTACTGTTCTATATTTTATTAGGAAAACAGGGCGCGGTGACTAGGGACTTTGAAATTACATCTTGACCCTATCAGATTAGAAGGGTACATTTGAAAGTATGTGTATAGCTGTTTATTATTAGTTTGTATTACCAATTATTTGTAAAAATAAAAAACTTCTTAACTAAAACCTACGCGTCTTAATTTAGAGTCTAATCATCTCATCCGAAAAACTGAAAAGCAGTGAGTTCACTTCTCCGCTTAAATATCTCAAGTATAGTTTGTAAACGCTAACTCAACTGAATAACTCGCAAACTAAAATTGCCTAGCCTACTTAATGATGCTGGCTAAAATCAATCTCGCTCGGAAATGCTGTCAAGGACATTGGCTGAGTAGGCTGATACTCTGCAACTCAACGTATACCCTTTTGGTTATGTTTTTGCTATGTAGCTTAACGTACTATTCAAATACATACCAATTTCTTTATATAAAATTTATGATATCTCTATGATTGTGATTGTGTAGTAACCCTTGAAAAATGTTCTAATTGCGTTATTTTATTTAGTTATTTAAAAAAGTAGTAGTACTAATAAGTCTAAGTAGTTACGGTATTCGATAACAATATAATATATTTTTACAGCAACCAACATTTTGCACAAACTGTTCGCTTAGTGAGAAGGCAATCTGAATTTCGCTGAGCCGAGATCGGATGATGTATTAACTTTACAAACTGGAGCATATTTTTAGCCTGTCTTAAGTAATAAAGAGAAATTTCTTTATCCACAAAGTTTAAGACGGATGTTTTCAAAAACTTGACATAAAGTTAGTTTGACAGCTGTGCGATACCATATTTATAATTAGTTTTCTTTCATAACTGCAGATTAAAAAAATCTCCTCCTTTCAAAAACATTGCTAATATTGTCAGCAATTGTAACTATATCCTCTATAGATATATCATACAACCTTAAATTAACTTAATTTACTCAAAAGTAAATTAAGTAAATTATAGATCCATTTCGTTGTTTCAAGAAGGTCTTCCACTGACAGACGTCGTCTTCATTTTTAGTTTTTCTTGCACTGTTCTTCACGGAATGTAGTGTAAGGTTTAAAATTATCCTGGTTCGATAAACTAGGTTATATCTGTTATTGTCTTGACTTGCCATATCTCATAAAGGCAGGTAAAATAGGCCATATGTATACACTTACCAATAAACTAATGATCAAAGCAAGAACTTTTTCTTTTTCGAGCACTAAACAATTAATAATATAATGTATAACAAATAATATATCTTTTTACCTAGGAACAGAAGCACTTTACACTGTCAAGCGTCTAATTTGTATCTAAATTGCTATGTTAGGAGTAATGGATATAGCCATTTTTGCCTTACACAAGTGTTTAATACTTGTGATAAGTACTGATAAGGCACGTTCGCTAAAGGACATAAGTTAGATGAGAGCCCTCGGTGTCGATACTTAAGTGATCGTTTTATCTAAATATTCCGTGAGAAGGACGTTTTAATAATTTATTTTAGATATTATTTTATTACAATTTCGGAAATATAATCAATACAATATACTGTACAATATACAATATGTTGTTATTACTTATCTTGTGTCAGTTAATAAATAGTTCATTAATATGCAAGTTAGTTAGTTTGTATTAACTGACTGTTTTCTGGTGAATGTAAGTTTACGTTTTACGTCACGATTTTATTAATTGGCAGTTTTAAAACACTTGGTGTAAGGGTAAAATAATATAATAGTATCACGCATAGAATTTTCGTTTGTGCCTAGGATCAGCCGGCTTCTGATCTATGACTCTTGACAGCGTAGTATGATCACTTATTTGGCAATTGTAGCTGCTGTTACGATCCTGGCAACAACTTAGCTGCTTAGCTTAGACAACTTGCAGTTTGCTATAGATGATAATAAACACTTAAATAAGCTAATCACAGAGCCGCAATTGCATCCAGACATAATTGATGCATTTGCAGTACCTAAATACTACCAATTCTGACATAAAAAACATTTCCTTTCTTTTTAGAAGCGTTTTTCTAGGTGCAAATGGGTAAAACCTGGAAACTTTCCAAATAAACTGCAAATAATTATTTTTAAAAGAATAGCTAAAGTTTTTTGTCACATATGTTGGGCAGAGTAAAGAATAAAAATATCATCTGTTCACACAGTGTAACATTTCCACATCCTTGTTGCATAGGGTTTTTTGTTCGGTGTATGCATTTCCTAGTTTTGCACAATTTTCACTGTTCTTCAGTTTACTGCTGTTTTGTTAACATGTGCCTCGCTACACGTAAAAGTGCTTTAGTTGGTATATTTTATTGTTAATAATGTTAGCGTTTTATCTAGATAAAAGTATTCGATAGTAGAATCAGCTATCGCAGTATAAAATGATACCTAATTAAAGAGCATAGCAGATTCTAATCGTAATACCTAATATAGCAGTGAACCGATATTATTATTTTATTATTCTCGTATGTCTTGGACTAAGTGTATTATATTCTGCCGTATCCGATAAGAGTGACTGTTATTGTTGTAGACTTACATATTCTATCACACCCGATATAAAAGCGGTGCTATATTTTGTTACAATTTAGACTTTAAGATAAAATAACATAAACAGAATAACATAAAGTAAATACTACAATTTCATAGCCCTATGAATATTTACGTTCCAAAATCTAATTTTCATTTTTCATGACATGAAAACTGGTGCTCTTATGTTTTTTCTTAGTAAAGGAAATCGGATGTGTTTGCCTTTGACAATTTCGTTCCTCGAGTGTGAAAGTATTTTGAGAGCGCTCGGTTGTTAACGATGCCTTTGTTCGAAAATAACAATTATTACACTTATTGGTTCACGAATCGCAACCTTCAGTAAGCGTTTTTAACAATATTTTATAGGTAAGTCCGTGTACTGTTTAAGAAGCTGAAATATTTGATTACTGTTCTACACGTTTCTACACATGATTAGGTGCACGAAATACTTCGGCACACCACAGCCCTTTTCCTTTCGTCTGAAAACCCTAGTTTTTTCTTTATGGTTTAGGGGGCAAACGAGCAGACGTCACCTTATGATAAGGGACTAATGCTGCCCATGGACACCTGCCAGGTAACCAATTCAGTTCAGTTAGGTTTAATGTCTGGGAATCGTACTAACTATTAAATATAAGGACTCTCTGACCTTTAATTGGTTTAATCTACCTATTCTTATCAGATGGCTACTACTTTTGATTCCTTCACCCACTTGTGGGTAGGGAAAACTGATCTCATGACTTATTTTATTGCACACGTGTCCTTTCGCACCTCATCCTCTCAAAGTATTACTTTTCGTATATTTCATAAAAGGTTCTTATTTGTAATCGTTCGTAAACTCTGAATCGGAATCTGAAGTGGTGTCTCAGTAAATTACTCGTAAGATACATACATTGTTTATCCAAAAGACACCTGCAATCCAAGAGTCGCAAGTGAGTTGCTGGCCTTTTAGGTGAGAGTACGCTCTTTTCTTGTTGATTTTGCAGGTCGTTTCGATGCGGAAATATGACAGGTCGCATTTTTTTCAAAGCCTAGGCAAGTAATCTAAACTTAGCAAAATAAAACATGCAACCTCTCTGTTTTATCAATCCACCAGTATTACCGGTAATACAAAGGCTACAAAAAACTTGTAATATTGCTGTTACAAGTTCTATCCGCAAACAAGGTATGATAATAATAGTGTAATGCTTTTTTTTTTTTTTTTTTTTTTTACGTGGGGAAATCCTCATGGACTATCCTCCGCCGGGGGCATCAGCGGAGGGGTGTGCCGGACTTGACCGGCTAAAACCACCACGGTGTTCCTTCCTCGCACCTGCTGCCGAGGGCCGCGGGAACACGACATTCTTCCGCGGCCAGCAGGTGACCGTCCGGAGCGGACCCCATCTCGTTTTGAGGGGGAAATGCGCCTCTCCCCCACCATCACTCCCTGAGGGAGGCGCGCGGAACACTACACGCCCGCAACCTCGGACCTGTTAAACGATTTGGGCGGTGGACTGTACCCCACGTACACCGCCCCCGGGTCCATTTACGGAGGCCGGAATTGGGCATTGTCGGCCCTCCTCCGACGTCCGGTGCGTCGTCTGCGGATGGAGAGAGAAGTCGTGTTTTCCCTTTCCCTTTCCGCAGCCTCCTTCTGTGTCATAACAGTTTCACAGAAGGTGACCACTGCATCCCATGACCTCTCGCTCCCGACCATGGCGCGCACAAGCGCATTGAGCGAGAGGTCAGTCCCTATCTCTGTTACTAAGGCACGGCGCGGCTCTTCCCAAGCATTACACTCTTGTACCGTATGCCACGCCGTGTCTACCTCGCAATTGACGCAGTGGTGGCACCGGGCATCCGGCTCCCTGCGAATGTCCCGCAGGTACTTCCCAAAACATCCATGACCGGTAAGCACCTGCGTTACCCTATATGACAGGGAGCCGTGCCTCCGTTCGACCCAATCACTGAATACTGGCCGGATGGCCTCGATGGTGTTGAGGCCATATGACGGGTGCAGTAGTCGCACCCGCTATTCCGCCACAAGGACCCCCCTCACTTCGGACCGACGCCTCTCGTACTCTCTAGGGGTCGGTTGGTGTCCTCGCTCTCGCGCCTCTTCACGCCACTGATGTAGCGACGCGAGAGCTTTCGCTTCCAGGTCCCAGGGCAGTGATCCGGCCAGTAAGCACGCCGCCTCATAGGAGATCGTGCGGTATCCTCGCACGACTCTAACGGCCATCGCCCGCTGTGGTCTGCGCAGTATGGCGACGGTGGCTGCCGTCAGATGGTCGGCCCATACTGGAGCCCCGTAAAGGGCCATGGACCGCACGACCCCCACGTATAAGCGCCGACATGCTACGCTCGGCCCCCTAAGATTTGGAAGCAGCGAAGACAAAGCGGCCGCAGTGCTCATTAGCTTCGTCGACAGCTGGCTGAAATGTGGGCGGAAATCCCATCGACTGTCAAGGATCAAACCCAGGTACTTGATAGTGTCCTTGACAGCCATCCGCACCCCGCTGACGACGATGTGGAAGTCCAGCGGCCGCGGGTTTCGAGGCCCATGAAACACAATGGCCTCGGACTTTTCAAGGGCAACCCGTAGGCCCAGCCGCTGGATTCGTTCCACGATTTGAGAGACTGCAGCCGCAGCAAGCAACGCTGCCCCACCATATGTCGCCCCCCAGGCCGTGACTAACGTGTCATCCGCGTAACATGTGAGATTCACGCCTGGGAGGAGAGCCGCCCCCAACACCCAGTCATATCCGATGTTCCACAGGTGTGGTCCTAGCACCGACCCCTGTGGAACACCGCAAGACATTTCTCGACGGCCTATGCTGTCCTTCCTTGCGTAGGTGACGCAACGCCCTGATAAGTATGCCCCGACTATGCGGCGGAGGTAGGATGGCACCTGGTGGTATCTTAACGCCTCCATGATACATGACCAGGGTAGGGTGTTGAACGCGTTAGAGATATCCAACGAAACTGCGAGCAACACCCCACCCCGGGAGACCGCTTCCTCCGCCAGAGCTCTTACACGTTTAATCGCCCCAATTGTGGAGCGCCCACGCCGAAACCCGAACTGATGTTCGTCCAGGTCCGGTCCGAACGTGGATAAGTGGCTGACGAGGCGGTGGGCAACAATCCTCTCAAAAAGTTTGGCCACCTCGTCGAGCAACACTATTGGCCGGTAGGCAGATGGTGAGTCCATCGGGCGCCCCCCCTTTCGGAGCAGTACCAGCTTGCCGGTTTTCCAAAAAGAAGGAAACCGGCCTTGCACCAGACACGCTGTGAAGAGCTCTCTGAGTTGGGGCTCCAACTCTTTTAGGGCAAGGACTATTGCGCCGCCAGGTACACCGTCAGGCCCCGGAGCGGTTTTCTTCGCCCGGAGGCGTAACACCGCGACCCGAAGGTCTGGTTGCGTCACCTCAGGGACATATTCCTCCTCTCTCTCTCTCTCTGACTCTGCGACTATGGGTGCAGCCATCGTAGGTGGGATGTGCGCTGCACGAGCGGGGAATAGGGCTGCAACCACCTCTTCCAGCAGCTGTGGCTGGAGACTCTCCGTTAAAGGAGGCGCCCACTGGCGAAGTTTGCCCCTTACTAGATGGTAAGGTCGCCCCCACGGATCTCGATCCAGAGTCTCCAGCAGCTCTTCCTTTCCTCTATCTTTAGCAACGCTGATAGCTAGTCGCAGAGCTAGTTTGGCCTGGCGGTAAGCCTCGTAACGTTCCTCCTCTTCTTCGGGAATACGTCGACGCCGTCTCCTGTACCTGGTGTACTGCCGTCGGATCGCCACGCATTCATCGCGAAGGTGGGCGATTTCACTTGACCACCAGTACACCTGGCGCCTCCTGTGATGGGATCGGATGCGGGGCATCGCTGCATCACAGATGCCTGCCATCGCCGATCCAAACCATCGTGCCTCCTCCTCAACGTCAACGGCTCCCTCGGATAGGGAATCATGGATCCAGGCCGCAACAATGGCAGCTTCTTCCAGGACCTCTCTGTTCAGTTGTTTGAGAGCCCATCGCGGGCTGTTAGGCCTCGGGGATGCAGTGGTAAGACTATCTTCGGCCAGGGTGGAGACATCGAACCGGATGTAGCGGTGATCTGATAATGTCTCCACACCTTCCTCCACCATCCAACCTTGTACTCGGCGTGCTAGGGCAGGGGTTGCGAACGTTATGTCAACAATGGACTCCCCCAGCCGTCGCACGCACGTGCCGACCGAACCCCGGTTTAGGACAGAGAGGCCTGTGGTCAGTGCCCACTCCTCCAGAATGTTGCCCCGACGATCTGTGATGCGGGAGCCCCAAGCCGCGGACTTCGCATTGAAGTCCTCTAACACCAAAACTTGCCGAGGATGGCAACGACCAACAACTGCACCCAAGCTACTGAGGAAGCCGTCAAATTCGATAAGGCTCCTGTTGGGTGAAAAGTACACCCCGACAACGTAGATGTCGTCCAGGAGGGCGGCCACCCAACCGTTTCCCCTGGATACATTCTCAGGAACCCCACCGATTATAGCCACCAGGCCGTCAATGTCCCCAACCCAGTTACCCCTAGGGGGGATGTTATATGGCTCCGCCACGACCGCCACATCGATCGACCACTGTGCAATAGTCTGGAGTAAGAGATCCTGAGCTCTGGCACAGTGGTTGATGTTTCCTTGGAGGAAATGAATAGCCATACCTAGTGGAAATCCATTCCCTCTGCCACCTCATCCCTGGCAGCAACTTGTGCCGGTGAGCTGCCATAGTGCACGGGAGCCGTAGCATTTTGGGGCCTCTTGGACAAAAATCCACTCTTGCCCTTTTTGGGGGCAGAGGCGGAACAGGCCTTCGCGCCAACTCTATGCCCTGCGGGCTTTTCTGCGGCGTGGCACAGATTGCAGTATGGCTCCGCGGTGCATTGTCCGGCTTTGTGACCGGGTCGACCGCAGCGGTAGCACTCATCACTGCGGTCTGTGCCGGATGTGCAGAGGGCCCTTACGTGACCCTCTTGTAGGCATCTAAAGCACCTCCTAGTTCTGGGTTGCAGGAGCTTTACTTGCGCTGCTACCCACCCCACGAGTATTCGGCCGCTTGCTGTCAATTTTTTGGCAGCCGTTATAGGGCACCGCGCCCAAGCCGTACCCAGGCCAGTTGTATCTCGACGGATTTCACCTACTCTTACTTGATCGCCGGGACACTGACAGTCGCGGACTATGGCCGCTGCAATTTCAGCCTTCGTTACGGAATCATCCAGCCCACCTATGCGCACCTCCGCGCTCTTGGTAGGTCTGGAGACCCGTATGTCCTCCTCGGTTAGGGACTCACGAATTTTGGCGGCTAATGCATCCGCCGTTGGCCCGCTGGTGGCACCAGGGATCTCTAATATCATTGCACCTGTGGCCGCACGTTTGAATTTTAATCCCTGGAAGCCATGGATGCCCACGCTGGCAATGTCCACCTTGTCTTTTGCCTCTCTCAATATAGAGGCATATGTAACTCCTCTTTTTGCAGCTTCCGATGTCAACGTGATTACTACAGCTGTCGACTTTGGGGGGCGAAGCTTGGGGGCTTTGGCGTGGGCCTGGCCTGCTGCCTGCTTTTGGGCTCTCTTTTTCTTCTGCTTCTTCTTTTTATTGTTCTGGACTAATGTCCAGGAGCCTTGCTTCGTAGCCTTAGACGACTGGCTGGAGGTTGCAGCAGCTTCTGATGCTGTAGTAGCGGGAGCCGCAATAGAAGCGGCAGCAGCTTTCACAGCTGCGGTTGTGCTAGTCATGGCTTGCTGCGGTTGTGCCGTCTTCTTTCCATTTCCTCTGCCTTTAGCAGCTTTAGAATAGGAGGGAAGTTCTGCAGGGTTAGCGTTTCCTCTATTCGTCTCAGCCTTCTTAGCATCTGCAGCCAACGGAGGACGGCATGGCGTTAGATTCAGAGGGAGCAGTCTTCCCTCCATTGCCAGGGCCTCGAGCCGGGCATTCACCATGGTCCCCACCTGAACCATGATGGAACGCTCAAGTTCCTGATTTGACAGCTGGCGCACTGTGTCCGGTTCAGGCAATTCTCGTTCTCCTCGCCTATTTATTTCGGCTCTGATAGCAGCAAGCTCCTCACGCATAGCTTGCATGTCTTGCTTGAGCTGGGCGGTCTCCCTTTGGCGTAACCTGTACTCTTCTGCGGCTTCCCCGATAGCAACTGCCGCATCCTTGAGGGCCTTGATGGTCGTACCCTTCAGATGCTTGTTGGTTTCGGCTACATTCAGAATTGTTGCCGCATTTCTCCTAAGTCTCTGCTCTAGAGCATCTGTTGGGTCAACAGCCACCAAGTCCTGTTGCGCAATCGTAGCTCGGGTGCAAACGTTGCTCGCCACCTGTGCTTGCTTCTGCCTAACAGCGATTTCGAACTCTTTCTTGGCTTTATAAAGGCCAACATACTTCCCCGTCGTAGGAGGCCGACCTCTGCCGCGCTTGGCGATAACGGCCTCGTTCGGGGCAGCATCATCGCTTGAGGTCGATCCTGATCTTATTCCATCGCTGTTCCTAAAAGATTTTGAGGAATTAGCAGCACTGTTTTGCTCCGTGCCATTTTCCACCTGCATCAAGCAGGAGGAGTCACTTTCCTCACCCTGACTCGGTTTTGGCGTATCGGGACGAGTGGATCCCTTTAAAAAGCGACCATTGGCATAACGCGAAAGCACCACCGCTCCTCCACGACCCCTCCGTGCCCTTGGCATTTTCGAGACTGTTTGGCTAGCCATCCTTTTACTCTCCTCATCTAAGGAAGAGCCTAACGCTTCAGCGCTGCCCGAGGTATCGGGCTTCGGGCGCTTTTTTCTTTTAACATCCCCGGAGGGATGTGCCCCGCTGCTCCCCTCGGAAAACGAGAGGGTGACAGCCACTCCTTTCTTCATGGACTTCTCGTCCATTCCCTTTGGTGTTGTGTTTTTGTTTTCTTTTTTGTTAACCATATTAAGTCCCACGAGTACAACGGAAATATACGTCGACCCGGGCAGAGCCGTAAGTACCCGAGCAAGTGTAAATTTGTTTCCCAACCAAGGGGGTACACAGGTACCCTGGCTGGGGGTGCGCTCGTGACTGAATCCCCTCTGAGGTGAGGAGCAAAATCTGTCAGCCATTCATCCCGTCGCCGCACACCAAAACTTGAGATTCAGATAATTTTTTATAGAGGTTTATTCCTCGCAATCCGGGCAGTTAAGCCAAGACCCTCGATCCCAGCACTGAAACTGTGAACCATGACCATAACACGATACTCCTACTGGGATTGCGATTTGACCGCGAAGGCAGCGAGGGACTGGTTCCCACACCGCCTGCTCGGAGGCAGGGTAAGTGCACACCGAGCTCGCCTCAAAACTTCTCCCCTCTAGAGAAGTCTCATGCTCATCCATCAACGCACTCTGCTAAATCAGAGGAACGCATGGAGAGCGGCGCGGCATCCGAAGAGTGGATGTCCCGCCCCGCACGAAAATCCAGAATAGACTTCGTCGGGTATCCCTCTTGGTCAGGTCTCTCCCTCTGAACCTATCCGGCATGAGTAACTCTACCGGCAAAGCTCCAGAGATCATTGAAACACACAAGCCCCTCCACGGCGACAACGTGGGGATACGTTCGGGGGGAATAGTGTAATGCTAACTCTACAGTTACCGTACCGTACAATACCGTTACCTTATATAAAGTACTTAAATCTTTAATTAAAATGCACTATAATTTTAAACTGCACTTTATTATTAGAAAGAAAAAGTTAGAGAGAAAAAGAGAGCAGGGACGGTTCGCGGCAAAATAGTAAACTAAATCATATACAATTTCTAGGCTACGAAAAATAGATCAATCATAAGAACTATATTACAGTGGTAGAGCCATGCTTTCAGTGGTAGAGCCATGCATGCGATACCACGGCCTCACAGAAAACCGGTTGTGAAGTAACGCTTGCGTTGCATTTCCCCGAATTGAGTGATGTTTCCGGAGGCCCAATTCCCCCTCCCCTCTTTTCTCTCCCCTCATCTCCTTCATCCTTTTTTCCATCTCCTCATCCCTCCTCTCTTCTTTCCGCTCCCTGCATCCCCCATCCCTCATCACCCTCAAAGGCGGGCAGCGCACTTGCGACTCTTGAGTTGCAAGTCTCCATGGACGGCGATGTCACTTACCATCAGGTGACCCGTCTGTTCGTCTGTCTCCCTATAGTATAAAAAAAAAAAAATGCTTAGGCACGAATGGGCCGGCTCGAACGGTGCGATACCACGGCCTCACAGAACACCGGTTGTAAAGTAATACTTGCGTTGCATATCCCCGAAATGAGTGAGGTTTCCGGAGGACCAACTCCCCCTTTCCTCTTTCCTATCCCCTCATCCCCTCTCTCCTCTTTCCCATCTCATCCCAACTCTCTTCTTTCCCCTCCCCGCATCCCCCTAATCCTCATCACAATCAAAGGCGGGCAGCGCACTTACGACTCTTGAGTTGCAGGTGTTCATGGACGGGGGTTGTCACTTACCATCAGGTGACCCGTCTGTTCGTCTGTCATCTATAGAATAAAAAAAAATTGTCTACAAAATATATGATTGTATACCACCTGCTAAAAGTTAACATTAATAGTAACATGATTACCACTATTAGCTCTAGATATATAATTTCTACATAGAAGCTGACAAGCTTAAGCAGATAAGCCCGACGACTATATTCCAGATAAGATACATATTGTTTATAGAGTTATAATGCAACTGAGAAGCTTTTAGCATTTAGCTTAGACTTAAGTATTGGCATAATGTCGTTTCAGGGCGCCTGTTTATTTGTGGTTTGTCAGTGACATTCGACGGATCACTGAAAACGGAAGCAGTGTCTTTAATTGATTTTAAGAATTTAAAAGCAGTTAAGAGCGTAAATATACACTGCTTTTCAAATATATTTCTTAAAATTGATATGTGTGTTGTTTTTAATCTGATCTTACTGACAGGCATACGCAACAGTAAGTTTTTAAAGGTCCCATTTTTTTTTTTCGTTATTTTGACGTTCGATGTTGAAATAGCTTTTTATGTGACGAATGCGAGTAGTATCTTCAATGTGTATGTCAGTCAATGCAAAATGCGTTTTTTTGTTTAACAATGAGTGAGAGTGAGATATAAATTGAAACGGTGGCTGCATATTTATCTCAAAGGTTGTCGCATTACTGTAGCTTTATACTATACAAATAAATTTCAGAGTAATGAAGAATGATAATTGAAAACAAATTCAAAATAACAACAAAACTGAGTCAATACTCGTGCTAATGCGTTGCATATATATACCAATATACATTGAAATTACAATTAGACATATGAAATAAATAAACTACTAAATATTACTCTAAGACACTATCACTTTAAGTAGTATACAAACGAGCAGCTGTAAGTTATTTTCCATTAGAAGTTTACTCACCTCTTAAATATGCATAAACTATTCTAATGCTCTAATGAAATAGGGATCCGTCCGTCACGGTACACGGTTCCTTGGCACACATTTACTACACTAGTTGATGTTTTCAGGTAATTTGTAGTATAATCCACCTCATTATTTTAAAAGTAAAGTATTTCAAGTGAAAAATATTCATATATTATGTAAGCATAAATTACACTTTATATTTTATAAAGTGGCCACACATTATTGCTTAATATGTCTTTTGTTTATAGAATTTGTACTATTACACTCGAGACCAATGAATTCGGGTTACATAATATCTGAGCTCTTCCTACGCATGCTCGAACACGTTGAGGTCCGGACTGAGTGCTCCGGCATATCTATAGTTAATTTTGACCTCTTGGGGCTGGGTATTCTAATGCACAACGACAGCCTCCTCACCCAGTTATTAAGGATTTCATGCACTTATCTTTTCTTCTTGTTAGTCTGTACTGAAGAAGATGGTGAACAGATACGGGTTCAAATAAGACACGCGCAGGCGACGTCCTCGACTCCAATGAAGATAAAACCTCCATGTCAATTGTTTTCTTATGGTTTATACTTAGCTGAAGTTATTTCAGGTTTCGGTAAGACGTTAAAAAGATTTTTTAAAATCTTTATATGGCTTTGGAAGTTTGCGATTTAATATACATATGTATAATGATCCATACTTTACGGAACTACTGACAAAAGTTATCCAAACTTTTTAGTAACTTCGATAATTGTGGCTAATGAACATACATACAAACCCTACTTTTAAGTGTAATTAATGCAGCTGTTTCTTTAATAAAAAAAATATATCTAAGGCTCCTAACCTTCACGGTATTACGTGCGATAGGTACAAAGTTATAATTAGCAGCAATACAGAGAAATCTATTATTTAAACCTAGAAATAATACAGCTACCTAGCTGTAGTCATGTCTAAGATCAAATCTTATCAAAAAATTGTATTTTGTTAAAAATTTATACATATTATATGTATCTTATTTTTATACAGAGAAATTTAATATCACCATAAAACTAAATAATAGTAATAGACCTAAAAAACGATGAAACTTGTTATAAATGTGCATTGGCTATGGCTACCTCATTTCGGCTAAACATAACGCTCGTAAAATAGGAACACAACCCTTTTTAATACGTTGCCTCTTTAATACGTTGCCTTTTTAACTTAATTAATTAAGTCTATTTTATTTTAATTGAATTCACTTCACAAACTTGTAATTAGGATTGTCTTGTTTGTATCCTTGAAATTATCCAAAGGTCTCTGAGGTATCCAGGTTTTTGCATCGTTTTATAAATCTTATACACGCGGATTGAGCATGGACATGTTTTGAAAAATAACGGTATTACTCCCTACACTTTACAAGCTAGAATCCCTAAATAAAGTAAAATATATTTTTAAGCTGACTGTGCAGTTCAGCTACTAGAAAATCCTATTTGGTTTTGTGTAATTTATTCCTCCAACAACTTATCACTTTACCTATTAAATAGACTGATGTAATAAAACAATAGAATTTAAATCTTAATTGTTGTATACAACGTATTTACTTTCGACTCTATTCAAGAATGCGGAACGTTGCGTGGCCGTGAAGTAATTGTTAATGGATACGGAATAGTGTTGAAAATATAGGCTGGAACAAATCTTATATATTACACAATTTTTTGGATAAAAAATAAAAACAATAAAAAAAAAATATATACCTACCCAAGCTTAAATTTCTAAATTACAATTAAATTTCTTAATTTCATAAAATTGGATCTCATCACGAAGATATGACTTTTCCATATACTTACATATGTATGTAATAATGACATTTCGCGGGTGACAAACGAATGAGCTAGGAACTTCCGACTTTACGTCGCCTCGAACACACGACAAGCTGACAAACTTGCTCCTAGTTTGGATGACACACATCGGTACGGTATCCTAATCATATACTTACACAATATTTATTGTTGAGGAACTGCTTTCTAATAAGAACCAATCCCTTTATATATATCCCTATAATTCAGCCCTCGAAAAACTGATGGGTAGTTAGTGACGCTAAATTCTGTTTTCTTTTCTTTCTTTGATCAGGAAATGCTTTGATATTTTTTATCAAATTAAAGCTTTAGTGAAACAAACTTAATAGGCCTTATTGCATCAGGTTACTTTTGTAGACACTTAGTATTTTCAATAAATATAACTACAGTTATGCATTTTTGGTGAAATCATCTCCGTAACTACATCACAAAAAACCGATGTTATTTTATTATTATATTGTACTTAATGCATTTCGATAACGAAAAATAAATAAAAAGCCTGAATCTTAACTTTTTATGTCACCTGATGTCAGAGAATTAAAGACTAATATCATACTGGTGATTAACATATTTTATATGTTAATATCTCTTTCAAGATAGGAAAGCACGATATGTTATTATTGTTAAAGCATAATTATCTAACTACTAAATTAACTAACTACAATCATTGTTCACTTTGTTGTTTGTTTAGCCGTACTGTAAAGTAAAGTAAAAGTAAAAGTAGTCTGCAAAAGATTAGACTCAGAAACTGCTAACATTTCCCGTTAACTATCTAAATTTAGTTACAGTTAATTCAACAAGCTAAAGATAGAATAATATTTAAATAACTACAGATGTTTAGTGAATAATTTTGCACGTTCGCCCCTCACATTTTAAGGTCGATCCTTGCAAAGATAAATACATCTTGCTATCTTCCGAATGCACCACATGATTTTATTTTAAATTATTCCTAGACTGAAAATCTCTTTGGAGCTCTACAAAGATACTTTGGTTGTTTTAATTGGAACCAAAATTTATATTTAGATTAGAAAATTTGAAGAATTATTCCTAAAAATAAGTTGTAGAAGATTTTCATTTCCTATATGTTGCAAATGATTGAAATAAAAATAATTTGGAATTCTCTGAAGTGTTTTTTTATACTGCCCCAACTTCAGACTTATTCACCAAAATGTTATTGTTACTGTATTAATGTTATATTTATGATTAAATATTTTGATTACCTTAAAATCACAGGCTGTGAGTGGATATTATATGTTCCGAAGCTACGAGGGCATTTCTATAGTTCACTCTTTTTAAGTTTGCATTAATATAAGGGATTACCAATCCACCATAATCACCCTTGTCCGTTACTGATTCTAATAGTAAAGTAGAAAAAAAGTTTCAAAAGTTATGTAGGTATAGTGGTTCTCATAACAAAATCTTGCGGCTTTGTAACAATGCATAAGTATCATAAACATTCATACATAGGACCATTGGGAAGTCAAATATTACTTATATTACGACAAATATTTCCCCAAGGTACGATTCTGTGCCAATATTTTTAGATGGGAACACTAAAGATTTCGTTCCAGAAAAAGGTATAGGCTGCCGTCTTAGGTGTTATCTTTTGTCATCCTTACCGAAGGACCGTGAATAGAGTGGTTTTAACAAATACTAATAATATTTTTTCTTTTAGGATTTCTCAAAGGAATAACTTTTGCAAAAATGTTTTTTTTTTGCCATGATTTTTCACGGTAGGAGAAGATTGAACAACAACGCCAATAGCCTTCATATACATTAAAAGGGAATTTGAAACGAAGTTAATTCATCTGTTATATAATACCCATAAGAAAAAAACAGATTTATAGTATTTAGAATTAAAAAAAAAACCTAATTGACATCAACGAAACAGTGTTTAACCGTCATACAACGACTACTTTTAAATAAAGTCGCAACTCGACAAAGCCAAATGAGCTTGCAGTATCCATTAACTACACACTATCAAACCTACTCGAAGGCAGCCAACTAATACGCTTAGCTTCACCGTACACTACATAACGTATTATTGTACATATTGGTACACCTCATAATGCTAGTCGTGTCGCTTCTATATTGCTATTATTACATCGGGCTGAGATCAGCCGTGTCTTCGGCGTCTCGGCTGTCAAGCGACAGGTTTATACTCTTTCGTACCTTAGATTGTATACCTTCTTATATAAATTATGCATTTACTTTGACCAGTTTAATACTAAAGGTTTAGATTCGATCTTGGCTACGATCTTTGATAATTATTTAATCTGTTATAATTTCGTTATAGATTCGATTCTGTTATATTTAAGCCACGCAGTGAGAGTTTGAACCACACATTGTATCATGCGTGTACTAAGGATGCAAACCCTATACATATCTAAAATTAAATGATTATCGGGTTTATTTAAGTTTTTAATACATTGATTCCGTAGATGTAGTCTACCATCAGAAATTGTTTATTACACTTTTGCCTTATAACAATGTATTTTTTATTGTATATTACTGTATTTGTCTCCCACAAACGAGCAGACGGGTCACCTGATTGTACATAACTTCCTCACCCGATGAACACTAGCAACTCAAGAGTCTCAAGAGTGCTGTCCGCCTGTTAGGGTAGGGGAAAGAGGGGATTTACAAATTAGAAGAGGATAGAGGGGCTGGGAAGGGGTTTGGACCTGAGGTAACCTCTCTCACTCGGTCACACGATTCGAGCATTGTTTAACAGACGGCTTCCTGTGAGGCAGTATTTATACAGTGTGCTGAAGCAGGGTATCCCACGTTAAGACAACTGAACATGCAATAACTTTGACATAAACTTATCCTGTCACATTTGGCGTGATAATTCACATTTAGAAAAAACAAGTGTGTGGCAAGCTTACTAGCTCATGGGTTAACTAGGGTCATGTTCTTCTTTAAAATAATTGACATAGTTCCAAGAGGATCCATCCAAAACAGCTCTACGCGGTGAGGCTACAGATATAAGATTGACAGTATATTTTCCATCGACGCTACCCCAATCTATTACATCGGCCCCCGCACTGACAATATCAGTCGGCAAATTGTGTAATCCTATTACGACGAGGTTAGTAAAAGTGAAGAGCGTTTGCTTGGCATAAAATTTTAATATTCTATAATTGTCAATTTATCCACATCTATTTCTTGATCATGTGGCGAAACTTGAGAAAGTTATATGAACATATAAAAGGAAAAGTCCTCACTCCCTCTCAATAGCTGAAATTTTGCACAGAAGTACCTTTTATGACTGAACAAACAATAGATGAGGGCCGGATTTTTTGAAATTCAGACCCTGGGGGGGGGGGGGGGGTAAAATAGGGAATGAAACTTTGTTTGGAAATCTGTAATTTTTTAAGTAAAATCCATAGACACTGATATTTGGCAGTTAAGGATTTCTGGAAATTCTACCCTTGAGGGTATAAAATAGGGGATGAAACTCGCCATTGGTTTAAAGTCGACATATTGTTTTTATTCATCATCCTCCAGTCATTAATCTAAAATAGAACTGAGCCGAAAGCACCATTCCCCGGATAGTATACAAGCAACGCGAGAATGCGGGCCCAACTCATTATTTATTAGTTTACGACATAATTATACTTTTAGTGCAAGACTACTTTCTAAAGTTGTCCTTTTGAGGTTTTTGACTTCACTATTTTTCATTTTCTTAAATTGTTATTCTAATCTGCTTCAAATAGATTTAATTTAATTTACTAAATTATATTCTTTTCGATAAAGATTGCTGTTCTGCATAATCCTTTTTTTTTAATTATTTTTTCTAAGCTTTCCTAAATTGTTTTTGGTTTTTTTCTATACCGCGACTTTTCTTTATACATCCCCATTACCTGGATGATTGGCACTCCACTGTGCGCTTCTCCAGAAGCTTTTTGCCTCGCACAACCAGCCTATGGAACAGATTGTCCCAAACTGTATTACCGGACCGACCTTCAAACTTTCCAGAAAAGAGCTTACTCCTACCTAAAATGCCGGCAACGCACTTGTGACTCTTGTGTTGCGGGTTTCTATGGGCGGCGGTAGTCACTTACCATCAGATGACCCGTCTGTTCGTTTGCCCCTATCGCATAAAAAAAAGCTTAGTGTGAGAAGATAGGTTACTTTTTAATGCAAAAGAGTAGGATGTAGATTGTTAAGAACACTTTGTTTGTTACGTATCACAAACACTACTCAATTATTAAAAATTGTGTCTATGGTCTATGGTGCCTCACAATGTAATTTTTATAATTGGCGACCATCTGCTATCTATTGTATGCCAGAGAGGTGCGCTAGCCAATTGATAGCCATCTGGTGGCCAACTGGGAAGAGTTTGCCATTATGTGTCACGACTGTATCGGGGACAGTTACTCTAGTGCCATTGAATACTGCCACTTGACATGTCTCACGAAGTTAGCTACAATGCAAAGATTTGGTACTGCATCCAACTTCATGGGACGACTATGCTTTCCACGTGATCTGTCACGTGGTCATTTCGATCCGACTTCATTTCTTTCTGTCATTGCCATTGCCCTCGCTGCCCTCGTCAGATTCAAATCGTAACTCATCTACAGAGATTGGTACAGATCAACCATTATGTCTGACCGTTCCTCCTAATTAAAAACAAACCAGCCATTCACCGTGCTTCTGTCCAACTACCAAAAAAAAAAAAAAGAGATTCACCGAGAAGCAGAAGCCTAATACCAATTAATTTATCCTGATATAAAATAAAAAACGGTGGCTAGATACCAAAAAGCTCACCGTAAGGTGCACAGCGTGTCACAATCACGTTATGAGCAAAATAATCCTGTACTAGTAACGAGTAGAAAGGAAAGGACGGTCCTGGAAAACCCAAGTTCACTCTCCGGCAGGAATTATGATATCGATATGGAGTATGAAATTTATAACAGTGCCGATCAAAACGACTAGTGCCGATGGTGCAACTACCTACTTACACCACTACTCTTTATTATAAACCTAACTAAATTTAACTCTTATAATTTTTGATTGTTTTTTCTTACCACACAGGTTTTGATGGAAGTTTCTCGTTCGAAAGTACTTGATTCGATTCATGCTTACACATCTTCAACAGCGGTGAAACTCCGACCTTCGGTACGATCAGAGGTGGTCAACGGTACCAAAGCTTTATAGACATCACAGCTTGCTCGGCGGATCTTTTAGATCTGATCGAGCAGTGGAGAGTCGATGAAGGTCTAGCGAGTTCGGATCACAATGGCATCCTGCTTTGCATTCGACTCATCAGGTCAAAGGGAACCAGAACCACCAGAAAGTTCAACTTTCGAAAAGCAAATTGGCATGAATTTTTTAGTAAATTCAACCAATTAAAAACAGAGAGCAATTTGACAGGGTTAGAGATTGAAAGAGTTGGAGGAACTGGGGAGTTGGAGACAGCAGTTATCAATTACACAAAGGCAGTAGTCAACACATGCACTACATCAATGTCACAGAAGAGACCGAATGGACACGGTGCCATGGTGGTCCGAAAAGCTCGCCAAGCTTAAGGGGGATGTTGCCACAAGGAGACGCCGAATAAGGTGCGGTGCACCTTATTCTGCGTCGAAGGTCGTCGAGGAATACCTCAAGCTGAAAGAGGAGTATGAGACCGAGGCTGTCAAGGCCATAGTCGAAAGTTGGAAGAACTTTTGTGCAAAGCAAGACAAGGAAAGCGTATGAGAAGGGATTTACAGGGTTATTGCAAGAACGCAGCGCAGGGAGGAGGACCTGCCGCTTTACAAGGACGGGGTAAACCTTGGACCCTAAGGGTTCGGTTGCATTGCTTGCGGATGTCTTCTATCCAGAAGATCGGATAGAAGAAGATAATGTATACCATCGGGGTATTAGGGCCAAAGCGGACAGTGTGAATGAGGTAAACCAAAATGAATCTTGTGATCCGCCATTTACGCTTCCTGAACTCCGTCAAGCGTGCAGGTCATTCAACGAGAAAAAAGCCCCGGGCCATGATGGCCTTACCGCAGATATTTGCTGTAGAGCAATCGAGGTGGACCCTGCTGCTTTCCTTGCCCTGATAAATATATGCCTAGAATTCCACTATTTCCCCCGTGCATGGAAAGAGGCGATCATGGTCATCCTGAAAAAACCTGGGAGAGATAACTATACTATGCCCAAAGCCTAAAGGTCTATTGGACTCTTGCCTATACTGGTCAAGATCTACGAGAAAATGCTAATGTCCCGAGTGAAGCACTATGTCTTGCCAGGAATGAGTACCCGCCAGTACGGGTTTATGCCCTAGAGGAGCACCGAGGACTCCCACTATAACCTGTTACAACATATTAGGAAAGGACTACACAACAAGAAAATAACAGTGTTAATATCTTTGGATACAGAGGGAGCCTTCGACAGCGCATGGTGTCCAGCGATAAGGACCCGACTGGCGAAGGAAAAGTGTCCCCTGAATATTAGAAAGGTGGTGGACAGCTATCTCGTGGATAGGACTGTAAGAGTCAGATACGCTGGTGAGGAGCAATCCAAAAACACAAACAAGGGGTGTGTGTAGGGTTCCATAGGAGGGCCTATATTGTGGAATTTGCTTTTAGACACACTCCTCAAACGACTCGATGAGAACGGCGTGCACGTACAGGCATTTGCCGATGATGTCGTCATGGTGTTTACCGCTGACACCGCCCAGCAAATTGAAGCCAGCGCAAACGCCGCCCTCGATCGTGTTCAGGAATGGGGTGTCGGAAATAAACTAAGATTTGCGGCGCACAAGACTAACGCAATGCTAATTACACGCAAGCTAAATTACGACACCCCACGTCTAAGCATAGTCGGGGTTGCGGTATCCATGGTCAAAGAGCTCAAGCTGCTGGGTGTCACCATTGACGACAAGCTCACCTTTAAGCCGCACGTTGCGAATGTGTGCAGGAAGGCTTTGGGCATATATAAACAGCTCACTTGAGCAGCGAAGACTACGTGGGAGTTGCATCCAGACGTCATATGAACAATATATGTGGTTGAACCAATCATACTGTACGGTGCCAGTGTATAGGAGTTTGCTGCTTATAGGGTGGGAATAATTATACAGCTTAACACGGTTCAGCGTGGAGTAGCGCAGCAGATATGTAAGGCTTACCACACGGTGTCACTGAACTCCGGTCTGGCAATGGCTGGGATTCTCTCCCTGGACCTTCGGGTGCGGGAGGTAGTCTCCCTTTACCGGGCTAAGAATGGGTAACACCAGCCGATGTTATACGGCCGGAATGTGGAACAGATGGCTTCCGCTCTTCAAGCCCCGCATCCATCTGAAAGGAGAGAGATAGAAGTCGTCGGCCTCGTAAACCAAGAGCAGCTTGATGCCAGCGGTGAACATGAAATTCGCATATTCACCGATGGCAGCAAGATTGGGGGGAGGTTGGTGCTGCGGTATCCATATGGAAGGAGAGTGCGGAAGCCAAAGCCTTGAAACTAAAGCTTGCCAATTACTGCACGGATGACCAGGCCGAACTTCTAGCTATATGCCGGGCAACAAGAGAAGCTCTCAAACGCCGGACGACGACGTTCGAAATTTACAGTGATTCAATGGCAGCCCTTCAATCGGTCCAGAACCCTTGTTGCCTCTCTATCCACTTGCAGTAGAAACAAGACGGAATCTAACATCTATGTCCGAACAGAACAAGGTGTTATCCCTGTTCTGGATCAAAGCGCATGCTGGAATGGAGGGCAATGAAAGAGCTGACGTTTTGGCCAAAGAGGCCGCCACGAACAGAAAGAAAAGGCCTGATTACGATAACTGTCCGGTCTCATTCGTCAAGCGGAGCATTCGAATGGCCGCGCTTGACGAGTGGAACCTAAGTTACACCGCTAGGGAAACTGCTGCTATAACCCAGCTATTCCTTCCTAATGTGCTGGCAGCGTACAGGGTTACCCGGAGGATTCAAATCGACAATATCATCACACAAATTATGACCGGACACGGTCGGCACGCTTCTCCTTATACCTGTATCGCTTCAGGTGTAAGGAGAGTCCAGCGTGCGTTTGCAACCAAGCTGCGCATGAAACCGTCCGTCATATATTGTTTGAATGCCCGATGTTCGCAGTCCAACGGTATCACTTTGAACAAGAAACAAGATGTATTGTTAGTCTGGCAGCAATTGAGGAACTAATGAAATTCGATAATAGGGAAAAGTTTCTTATCTATTGTAGAGGAATTGAAAATGTCGTTATAGAGAGGAATAAAGCGAAATAAAGTAAATAAGTATGCCTACCAGATATTTTGATAAATATCTTTAATTAGGCATAAAATAAAAATGTATTAGATATTAAGAAACTAGATTGTAAGTAAATGCTTACAAAATATGTAGTTAGTAAATTAAATTGAAAGTTAAATAACTAGCCGGACTGAAATTAATAATATTAAGTGTAGAAAATAAGTAGTATGAATAGAAATAAGTGTAAAAATATGTAATTTAACCATAGCTATAAAGTGAGTCGTAATTGTTAATTCTCCCTGAGAGAAATATATATAAATAAAATTGTAAACTGAGAAAGAGTAGGTTAACCGTGCAAGTCCCACCCACGAGAAGAAGGAAAGAGATGAAAGTAAGAAAGATATAGTATGAAGTATGAAAGTACGAGAAGTATAAGAGAGAGAACTGGAGTGACAAAGAGTATCAGAGTAACATAGGCTCATATATTAAAAAAAAGCACATCGGGTTACCCGTGTCACCGTTTGTCCCGTTACGCTCATTGTACGCTTGCGCCGTATATATCTCTCTTCCACTCGATTGGAGAAGAAAGACACACATGTTTTGTTATGACGAAAGCAAATTATATATGGTTATTATGAAACTGTCATAATTTTTATCGAAAACGACTATTTAGAAAAGCGCAAGTACAAATCTCTTAATACTCGTACTCGTTGCTGGGATGAGCCGAGAGTCTTTAACGGCGGCATCATCAGGCTTTCTTATTTTCAGTAGAAAGTGTATTTCTAATAGTTATACTGATTTACTAACCAATATTACTATTAGAAGTACACTTGATATACTTATCAATAGATTATTTAATACGAGTATATTATACAGATGGATTAGTAAATTCTGACAACAGTAATAGTGACACACCCACCTACGTAATATGTAGTGGGCTCTTAGAATCAACAAGTGGCATGATGTTACAAATTACACAACTTATATTTATAACACAATTATATATTTATTGTAAGTGCCATGTTTAATAGTATCGATTACTATATTGTCAATATTTATACTGTGATCAGGTTCTAAGGACATTTTTATTGAAGCAAAGGTCAAAGGTAAGAAGGTAGGTACCACGAAACCATTATTAAGTGTTTGTATTATTATAGAAATCACAGGTTCTTTTAAATAACAAGATAATGTGTAATATCAGCGATACCTCTATTAAGAAGTGGCTCAATGCAGAGCTAAGAACCGTTTTCGTCTACGGTTAGTTTGAAGTAATTTATGTCAAAGTTTTAGTGTGTATAATACGTAATTTGTATGTGATAGGCGTACGAAATAAATAATATTTCTTTTTTTCCTTCTAAATATTCACAGATTTAATCCCCACTGTATTTTACAGTTACGAACAATATTTGACTTTTTTACACTGACAATTCGTTGCTATTTATACACTTATCAGATGAGTGAATGTGAGTCATAAGATTTATTTTCCTTGTCGAGTATATTAGATATAACTCCGTTCGGAAAAATATTAACCAAAATGTGACATGTGCGATTAATATATTCAGGTAGAGGTAAATCTACTTTTCTCTTTGGAACAACTTTATAACCTTGTTGTGCGAGCTAAAAAAGTTTAGGAACTGGTTTATATTTTGCACAAGTTATAAACATGTCAGCAAGAAACTTTCTTGTTTTATCATGTGATTGTCTTTAAAAGTTGTTATTTTTTAGATTTTTACCAACGTATGTAAGCTATGTTTGTACGATATATAATAAATAAATAACACATAAATAAGATATATCGCTGTTTAGTTTTGTTATTGCTATAAGCTACAACAAAAATTATGCATGTAGGCTTATAGGGTCCTTTAAGGTAGCGGTAATGACCAATTTTGGGACTATTGTTTCTCGATCCATCTGATTAGAGTGGGATTAATGCCCAAATGTCTTCGAAGATGTCGTCTAAGACTGTCTACAGAAACTGGTGGTTAAAATTAACACATCAGTTTCTGTATAATAAATAATATTATTAAAATATATATAATAAAAATCTGCATTATAATTGAGCGTTTGAGTACTTGCTTCGGCAGTACATATACTAAAATTGGAACGATACAGAGAAGATTAGCATGGCCCCTGCGCAAGGATGACACGCAAAATCGTGAAGCGTTCCACATTTTTTAGCCCCCCAAATTCCTACCTTGCGTCCGTATCGAACACCAGATCACGCGGGGGGCGGACACGCGTACTTATAAAACTTACGTGGCTAATGAGGTAAAGGTAACCCATTCAACATGGAGAATTTAAATAATGGAATACGTATAGGGCCGCTGCTCGGGGGCAATCGCCGGGGCACGTCTGGAGCTGGTGCTGGACGTGACAGCATACGGACCACCAGTGGCTCTTTGCTGAACAGGCGGGCAAGAGTCGAGGATCTCGAAAATGTCACAGCCGATCAACGGGGAGGGGAGGGCATGGATGATGCTTTGCAGGGTAGGGTTAAGCCCACAGACTCTGTCGGCTCATCTACAACGACCACAAATAATGTAATAAGCGACGATAGAAGAAGAAAGTGGTCAACAGCAGAATGAAAGGAATTAATGTTTTGCTATTTTAAAGCACGATCAGAAGGAGCAGGATACATAGGACGATTGCAGACACTTTTTATAGAGAGGAACCCTAATAATGATAAAATTCATAAGTTTAATGGTAACACTTTGTCCAATCAAGCTCGCAGGGTAATAAAACAGAATGTCATATCACAAGAATTACTAGATCTTATACAAAAACAAGCAGAAGGAACCATTTCTACTGAGAACTCTGAACATATTTCATGTGCAACCCAAAAACGACATGAAACACCATCACCGATACAGAATACACAAGAAAACATACTACATGCACAATACTCTTCAGAACAAGCAGAAACAATAGACCAGTTGACAAACAACATAGATGTAAACGAGGATCAGGACCCATTAGTATTACACTACCTTCAAATATTAGCTGAAACAAAAGAGACTCCACTTACAGAACGCTTACTGCTCCCAAAAGCTAAAATAAATAAACAATTCATCCAAAATCTACACACTCTTGACAGCTATCTACCTAACCTATTAGTTACTAACACTATTCTACGCGAAATAAATAATATAATTTATGCATCCGCTAAAATTCTAATAATAAACAATAATCAAACACCATACACACCCACACACACTATAAAACCAAAATGCGAGCCACCGTGGAAAAAGAGAATAAGAATTAAAATTGAAAAATTTTGAAAAGAATTAGGTCAGTTAATAGAAATAGAAAGAGGGATTTCTACACGAACAATGAGGAATATCAAAGAAAGGCTATACAGTAAATATAACATACAAAATGAAAATGAGCAACGAAATACAGCAGAAACACTTAAGCAAAAAATAAAAGCACTGGCAGGTAGAATGAAACGATATGATGATATTAATAGTAGAAAAGAACAAAATAGTTTATTTAAGGAAAACCAACACAGATTTTACAAAACTTTGGGCAAGACGAAAGCTGGCAAAGATATTAAAATACCAGGTAGAGAAGGAGTGGAGGAATTTTGGTCTTCAATATTATCAAACCCTACAGCATACAACACTAAAGCTAAGTGGATTAAGGAGGTAGAAATGGCGTCAGGAGAGGTAAATACAATTAATACAGAAGAAATTACAGAAGATCAAGTTAAAACTGCCATAAGAAAACTGCAAAATTGGAAAGCACCAGGAATAGATAAAATACAAAATTATTACTTGAAATATCTAACCAATGTCCACCCATATCTAAGTTCATTATTTACAAATATAGTTGCAGGTACAGAACCATTAGAAGAGTGGTTCTATACCCTATATTACTACAGGCAAGGTCATATTAATTCCTAAAAATGAAAATACAGAAGAACCGAGAAATTGGAGACCGATAATAGCATGCTTACCAAGTATTTATAAATTATTAACGTCCGTATTAGCCAACTTACTGTATAGCCACTGTGATGAAAACAACATAATGGCGGTAGAACAACGGGGATGTCGCCGTGGTGCCAGGGGATGTAAGGATCACCTTATGGTTAACAAAGCTATATTAGAGGATGCACACCAATCCCAAAAGAACCTAAGCATGGCGTGGATAGACTATCAAAAAGCCTTTGACAGCGTATCGCATGAATGGCTTCTAAAAGTACTTGATGTCTATAAATGTCCATCTATCATAAAAAGGTTCCTTCAGCTGGTTATGCCTTCGTGGGGGGTGATCATGACAGCCCGTGGCTCCCAAACTTCAATAACTACTGAACGGATTTCTGTTAAACGCGGCATTTTCCAAGGTGACTCCCTTTCACCGTTATTGTTTTGTTTAGCTATTAACCCTATATCATTTGTACTGAATAAATACGAAATGAAAGGATATAAACTTAAAAATAGTTTCTGGATAAATCATTTAGTTTACATGGATGACCTTAAAGTCTATGCAAACAATAGAAGTAACTTGAAAATATTATTAGACAGTATAGAAATATTTACAGAAGACATAGGGATGAGATTCGGGTTAGATAAATGTAATATAATACATATTAGCTCAGGGCATAGGAGTAGTGCAATAGGAGAAGGCCATATTCTATTAAGCGGAGAGATGTTTCAACAACTGGCAATAGGAGATCGATATAAATATTTAGGAGTACATGAATCAGGAAAGATAGAACATAGTATAATTAGGGATCAAATAACAAATGAATATCTCAAAAGGATAAAAAAGCTACTAAATACACATCTCAATTCACGCTCAATAGTAAAAGGTATAAATATATATGCTATTCCGGTACTACTCTATTCATTTGGTGTTATTAATTACAAAATCAGTGATCTTAAGAAAATAGATGTAAAAACAAGAAAACTTTTAGCATTAAACAAGGCACATCAGCAAAAAGCAGAAGTAAAGCGACTATACTTACCGTTGACAGAAGGAGGAAGGGGTCTTATAAACGTAGAGTATATGTATAAAACACAGATAGTTAAATATAAGCAATACTTAAAAGCAGAAAGGGATCATCTTATTCGAGCAATAGTACAACACGACTCACATAAAGATAAATACTCCATAATTAAGGAAACACAAGAAATAGAAGACGAACTACATTTACCAGTGGATAACACACACACAGATGAAGAAATTAAAAAAGCTATAACTAAAACACACAATGCAGTGTGGAGAAGTAAACAGTTACACGGGCAGTTTCCGCATAAAGTACTTGATCAAGCCAACGTAGATGCAGAACTTTCGTTTAAATGGATTAAGAAACAGCATATATCTCCCAAATTAGAATCATCAATATTTGCCATACAAGACCAAGCCATCATGACCCGACAGTATCAGCGCGATATACTGAAAGAACCAGTAGACGGAAAATGTCGCCTATGTGCCTGCAAGGACGAAACCACTCAGCATATCATATCGGGATGCGAAAAACTGGCGGGGACCTATTATGTTAAACGTCATAATAACCTTGTCCAATACGTTTACTGGTGTCTGGCCAAAAAACACAAAATAGAAGTCTCTGACCTTTGGTGGAAAGAAACACTTACACAACCACAAGTTAAAGAAAATGAATCCACTAAAATCCTTTGGGAAATGCCCGTACAAACAGATGTCACCGTAACGCACAATAGACCTGACCTTATATATATCGATAAAACCAGCAATAAAACATTTTTAATAGACATCACTGTGCCATCCGACTACAATATAGGCGCTAAGGAAATTGAGAAATTGAGCAAATACCACCTACTCAAAAATGAAGTCACCCGTCTGTGGAATACAAAAACGACTGTTATTCAAATAGTTATAGGCGCAACGGGAATAGTTGCCAAAAACATTAAGAAATACATAGATAAATTAGAAACCACCATTGACATTACCATTCTTCAAAAACAAGCAGCCATACACACAGTAACCATACTCAGTAAAGTTTTGGGAGATACGGTATTCATACACAACATGCAGGACCAACACTCACAAAACACCCAGTAATCGCAAAATATGCAGCAGTCACAGGACTCACAGGACCGCAAGAATCGTCAAACATATCGCAATCATCAGACATACAGGACCCTCTGAACATATCTCATACACTGGACAGACATCAGACATTGAACACTCTACGGGCAAGAGGAAGGGGAAGAGGACGAGGACGGGGAAGGAGAAGATCAGCGCCTGACACACACCACACGACAGATACACACTAGTTAGGTTCCTCTCATACAACGAAACTACACATTCAATTTTTATATATTTATTCATACATACCGTTTATAATTAACTTTATTAATTTTTGAACAATAATAGGGACATAAATATCCCTTTTCCCGTAGGTTACGGGACGGGGTATCTATAAAACCGACAAAAGTCGAGATGTTGAAACATAACAAAATAATATAATTGAGCGTTTGATATGTAGTTTGTGGCGCCAATAAAGTAAAAGAAAACCAAGAGTCATAGATAAAAATGATCAGATCAGCTCTGATAAAAATTAGTTCTGTCTGTCCCGATGTGCGTGAAGTCTAGTCATGCTTTTTGGAACTTTGAGATTGATTTTAGATAATAAGTCTGATATACTTTCGTATAATCGTAGGATATGATGTCTTCGATATTTCGCTTTATAAGTTTATTCAGCGTTTACATTTTTAGGTGATTCAAAACCTACGCTGGATTGATTCCAATCTCTCATCACATATATATATATATATATATGTATATGTTTGCCGTAATATTGACATACTCGAGCAAATAGCGAACTTTGTTCAACAAAATTAATTTCCACAGTTCTGTGGCCAACAGCCTCAAGTAGATTGGCTGATTATACTAAGCCGTCGGCGTCGCAAGACTTAAACAATAGAGGCTCAAGTAACCGCCCTTAGTACCTCTATATAATCCTGCTATTTTCGTTCAAACTTTCCAGTCACGAAGCCAACGTAAACTAAGCTGTGACCGCCACGTTGTTCGCCCTGAACGTAGATAAAGTATTTATTTAACTGCTGAAGTCATATATCCAGTTATTACGATTATTGGCACAAGAAGTTTTCACTTTAGTCCTTAAACTTTAATTTAAGGTTTGCTTCATATATAACCTAAAAGTAATAAACTTAAGGTAGAGATTTTTATGGAGATTTAATACATCCGTCGTAATACATGACGACCATAATTCGTTATAGATATAATAATAATATTAACTCCACCCAACTCGCACACGGCTGTCTGATCCCAAACTAACTGAGCTTGTATTATGGTAGCCAGACTGCTGATAAATATACTTATATATATCTAAATATTACAGATAAATTACACCCAGACGCAGAAATAATGATCGTCCTCATCACATAAATACAAGAATATAGATACACATATGTACCTACGTATGTGTATCTATATTCAAGCTCACGCCTGTATGCCTGAGTGGTAAGCATATATAGATAACAGGGATGAGCAAAGACAGACAGCAGACACAATTACCTGCAAACTACCTAAGTGCACATTACAGCAAAAAAAAAAACAGTTAATCACAAGCACGATTATTTCGTGCTGCAGCACACCTGCTAATATGAACTTAGTTACTTAGTATAGTTAGGGGCTTAGTAGTACAAAATATTATGATAGTCGGTTCAGTAGTAATAAGCGCCACAAACAAGCCAACTTACTTTTGCATTTATTATATTTTTTAATATTAACTTAGGATAAGGTAGGCTTTTAAATTACAAGACGGAGGCCCTTCTATTCCATGGGCCCCGTCGTGGTCCGCCCCCTGGCGCCTCAATCATGGTCAACTCGGTTCTCGTACCGGTTCGGGCCCACATTAAATATCTGGGCCCGATCCTTGACGGGAGGTGGCTCTTCGACGAGCACTTTCGGCAGCTTGCTCCAAAGCTGGTCGGCGCTGCGTCCGCCCTTGGGCGACTTTTGCCCAACTTGGGAGGACCCAGCGTCGCAACAAGACGGCTGTATACGGGGGTTGTGCGGTCAATGGCACTATACGGTGCACCGGTGTGGGCGGAGGCTCTGACCGCCCAGAATAAGGCACGCCTCTGGCGTCCTCAGAGAGTTATGGTGGTTAGAGCCATACGCGGTTACCGCACCGTATCAACGGAGGCGGCATGCGCGTTGGCCGGAACGCCCCCGTGGGATTTGGAGGCGGAAGTGCTCGCCGAGGTCTATCGGCGAACGGCTGAAGTGGCAGTCGGCCCCAGCCCGAAGAGGTACGCGAGTGGCGTGAGGCCGCACGCCGAGCCACAATGGTTCGTTGGTCGTCCCGGCTGGAGGCTCCACGTGCTGGCTTTGCCGCCGTGGAGGCGCTCCAGCCAGTCATTGTCGAATGGGCGGGGCGGCAGCACGGGACTCTTTCCTTCCGACTGACGCAGGTTCTTTCCGGGCACGGCTGCTTCGGGAAGTACCTGCACTCGGTCGCTAGGAGGGAAATGAGCCCCGTCTGTCACTACTGCGACTGTAGTGAGGACTCGGCTCAGCACACGCTTGCGGTTTGCCCTTCTTGGGCGTCGCAGCGCCGGGCCCTCACTGCAGTCATCGGAGAGGATCTGTCGCTACTGGCTGTTATACGCTCCATGGCCAGTAGCGACAGTAATTTTACCGCGGTTGCAACCTTCTGCGAGGACGTTATCTCGCGGAAGGAGGCGGCGGAGCGGGCCCGGGAGGACGATCTCCATTCGGACCTAATCCGCCGCCGGCGAACCGGGCGGCGGAGGCGCGCCTACCAGCGCCTCATGCCACCCTGAGTGTGGCCGCGGGTGGTCGGGACGGGTTTTTCCCCTCCACCTGCTTTAGTGGCCAGCCGCGAGGGGGTGACGTCCGCGTGTGTCTGGACGCCACCTTATTGATAGGTTAATTAGCTGGTGGTGCCCGCATAGTGCGGGCAGGCGCTAGGAGGGGTCCGGATGTCCTAATAAAGCTGTTCCCGGATTCCTCCTATTTCAAGCGCAGAATGGCACACCGTGTGGTTTTAGTCGGTTCAATTCCGACACACCGTTCCAACGAAAGCCCCGGTGGGATGACGGCCCGAGGGGGTTTCCACACGAAAAAAAAAAAAAAAGGCTTTTAAATTACAAGTAGATGGAAGAAGTGTGTAACCAACCTTACAAGTTTAGTTTACCACTTTCTTATCTACCTTAAAAAAGGTCTGGCCGCAATCTATCTTACGGGGACGTATATCAGTGAATTCAGTACAAATCAGATAGAGGGCACAAAGGGCACCGTGAAAGGTCAAGACGAAGGCAAGCATATGCTGAGTCATTCCATGGAGGAATGGCTATGAATAGTACTTTTACGGACGTGTAAACAGTTGTGTATGAAAATTAGTTTAACACTTAAAATATTTTGTTACAAAGTTACACAGGGCAAATTCTTACGATTAATAACATTTTTGTGTATTATGTAATTAAAAAATGCCTCTGTTTAATTTGATTACTTTCCACTACGTTTTTACTTTCTTTGTGTCATATTTGATTGATACCGATCAGTCATTTCATTTTTTAACGCCTAAAGCATCTGTTTACGCCTGCTTCTCGAAGCAACCGTAAACAGATGCTTTAGGCGCTATCTCGATAGCTTACGAATATTAGAAATATGAAATATACATACATATTATGTAGATAATATCTACAAAGTTATCGGAAAATAAACTTATAAGAAATTATTGTCGAATCGTTTTGTATTTGCAAAACGATTCGACAATTAGCAAAATTTGTTTTTGTATATGAATATGTGCAAAGCTATATGTTTAAATTGTCTCTCTCTTTTATCTGCGTATAAAGCGATCATCTCGTACCATTAATGTCTCGTCTGGCACTACAGATGACGGACGTACCGACCTTATTGCACACTTTTACATACTTATATAAATAACAGTCGTCGCTATACCACAGCCCTATTTTTTTTTTTAATTTCAAAGCTTGTCAAACAACTTTCAACTGTATGCAGGGTCAAAAAAGTTGTAATTGGATTTAGAGTTGAAAGTCCAGGGTTGAATAAACCGATTCCGCTGTTGGCAAAGGTCAATTTGGCGTCCGGACGAAATTAATTAGTACCCACCAATTCATTACGGGTAATAGCGAAATGGGGTAGACTCATCACGAAGTACCAAGTGTGTACTTTCTTAATGCAGAGCTTTTTATTTCTGAATAAAGCTATTTTATACTTTTATGTCAAGGGGTTTATTCAATTTAATAAATTAACGATGTAAATAATATTACCTAGCTAGCTAGTTATCCTTGAAATAAAATGACGATTTATTATATACTAGTAAACTTTGAGTGCGATCATTGGACAATACGTACATCTCGTAGTGGTAAATTATTTTTGTTTTTAACATTAAGATAAAAAAGTCAATTCCTTGTAATGCAGATTGCCATCACACGTGCGTGTATATAGTATACTGTCTGATAGATCACAGTCCAATTCCACAATATATTATTACAGATGGTGTAGTTAAAAATATGTGTCATCGAGGACCCTGTCCACGCATTGCGCCCATTCTTTTAATGATATAAACTATGAAACGTATTCATCAAATGATAATATGGGTGCATTATTAAACAATATAAATATATTGTGTTGTCGTCACTTTGGGAAAAAGTTTAAATAAGAAAGGGGGACTATTAAGATACCGTAATTTGTTTTACGTATAATTTTATTAGTAGTTTAACAACTAAATCAAAGAAAATCTAACACTTTATTTTAATGTCTTTCACCTAATTAGCATTTCTCATGTATTTATTTGCATTTCTACGACTTTCATTACTAATTTAGTTCCTTACTATAATTGTACTCGTATAACGTGATTTAACTTTCAATTACATGTGACACTCGCGATACCGCTCGTGAACACGCTACAGTTACAGTTACATATAGTTTTATCGTTTTTCTTTTTAATGGCATAGGGGGACAAACGAGCAGACGGGTTACCTGATGGTAAGTGACTACCGCGCCCATGGACACCAGCAACTTAAGAGCCGCAAGAGCGTTGCCGGCCTCTTAGGAAGGACTACGCTCAGTTTTTGAGGTTTGAAAATCGGCAGCAAACATACTTTCAAGTAAAAGCGCACAGTGGTGGAGTGTCAATCATCCAGGTGATAGGGATGGTAGTTTTGACACGTTGGACGATGACAGAAACTTGTGGCTACATCCCTAAGCGACGCCAAGGAATCAAGCCGATCAGAAATATCCTGGCAGTCGATGATACGAATCACTCTCCTTTGAATGTGGTCTAGAGGGAGAAACTGGTACTGGGGTGTGCTGCATTGAGGTGAGAACAGTATTTCATATGCGGCCGAACCTGCGCCTTATAAACTTATGTTATCATCTATATATCATATCATTGATATGCAGAAAAAACAGCCTGGATGATGGCACACAGTCTTCTGCGACACCATCATTGACAGACTTGGAGTCAGAGCACCGCGACAACGACCTGGATGTTTCTGTCTTTAAAAAAACTGGTGATCTAGTTGCATAATTTCACGGGAAGCCCATAGGAAGGAAGCTTTGCTAGAAGAGCTTTGTTCCAGACCCGATCGAAGGCCTTCTCTAACGCCTTCGTCTCGATCACCTGTGCCACCGGTGAGTCAGGTATACGAGAAGATCACCAGTTGAGAGACACTGACGGAAGTGTTGAAGTTGAGCAGCAGGTGGACTTCTAAGTACTGGTAGGAGCTGGCAGTTGAGTATAGCCTCCATTATTTTTGGGCACAACTGTAGGTATGAAGTTTCATAATTCATAATTCACATAAACTATGAACTCCTACGTTTTTTTCAAGTTAAATCCCATAGTATGATGAAAATACTAGCAATGTGTGGTATATAGTATTTTTAATTTGTGAATAAAAAATATCACCACATACACACTGACACTACCCACACACATTTTCAAATAAATAATAATTAACAGTTTAAGTACTTCCTCTAGATTTTCCACGCACAAATTGTTACTAAAGTGTGACTGATTGCTGGTGAGCGTTTTTGTTAATTTAGAACTCACTTCTGAATATACTCGTAAATTAGCTACACTGTGCAAAAAATATAATTGAGCATTTTAATAGAATAAATAATTTTAGGAAGTTGTTTGAATTGTCAACTGTTTTTCATATTAAACAATATTCCATAACACTGGTATAGTGAAAATTACTAAAACTAATATAAACTTTTAACAAAACCCTTCTTTGAAAGAATACAGATTTATAAAAATTATATTTGCCTAGAATAGGTTTAAAGCTAGACTATGGTTGAGTAATTAATTGCTTTATTTTTTATAATCTAATAGCCTCGGTAGCCTACGTAAAAACTGTAACGTAATTAGATAATTATGACAAAACGACTTAGTTATAAATAAATTGTGATTAAAGAGACACCTCCACCAACGGTTTAAATAAAAAAATGTGAATTATATTCAAAAAACACACTCACCGCTCATTATATTGCGCTAAGAAAACTCTTTGGAAGGTAAGGCTATGTTCCGGCTAAGCAACAAGTTCTTAAACAATATTTTACTCTACATTGTCAATGTATCATTGACTTGAAAACATCGACATACATAGATATTTTATATTTTTTTACCTGGATATGTGAGATATGTGTTGAAGAAGAAAAATATCGATGTCATGTCATCGATGTGATCATACGTGTGCGAGCCATGCTTAGGCACGTATTGGGGCCGGCTCGACCCGGGCAATACCACTGCCTCACAGAAAACCCATTGTGAAGCAATGCTTTGTCAATAGGCGGCGGTAGTCACTTACCATGACATCCGTCACCTCATTTGTATAGGACTAAAACAAGCAAATTTGAAATAAAAATATCATGTAAATATTATATATGTACGATACTGTGTTTCGAAAACGGAACTTTCTGTACAGCATGAATATGTCCTAAAAAAAAATTATTTCACAACGAAGGCTTCGTACCTATTTGTGTGTGTATTTTATCCATATTTCATTGCAGGATCTGATAGGCAGCTCTATTTTTCACGTATTTTTAAAAACATAAACCACGTATGTTAAGTCTTCAAATAAAGTCGTATAATACATTTAAATAAAATAGAATACATTCACATCTCACCACTAAGAATGATATTATATAAATATCATTGATAACTACTATAATGAAATTGCAAAAAAAAAAAAAACAAAAAAGCTATCTCACATCCAGCGTTTTTCAATTTTTATAGTATTTTTTCAATAATGGCAGACATAAATGGTTATAGGAAAAGACGTATTTTTATACATTTGCATAAAATTTGACCTATAAAATTCCGCGTGAGTTGAGGTGGGAGAGTCGTTCGCAGTTTTCATTTCCCATGCCCCACAGAACTCGAAACCACATTAATACATACGTACGTACCAGCAAAAAAAGTTTCAGAAATGTTGTTCCGCAATTTTGATAAAAGCTGCATAATGAACGCAATTTTCTTTTAGAATGTCGAATTAGTTCAACTACTTACTAGTATTAAATTAAAAAAAATACAAAATTAGGAAGTTGTTTTGTGCGTTCCTTCTTGCACGTAAATGCTTCAAAATACCTGCAATCGTAAATGCAAAATAAATGTGCAATCATTTTAGTTAAAAAACTACAAAAGTACATACATAAGATATTTATATAAACCTAAATTGAAAAAAATTAAAATAAGCTTTTAAAATCTGAGTCAGGTCATGATTATCAAAAAGATGCATTGTCTTCGGAACTAAAGGTGAATGCAGGTAAATGATTAATCAGACACCAGGAAGCGGGTCAAATTGAACGTACAAGATTTGAACCGAACAAGCATGCTTTGCTAGTTAAATAAAAGCTAGTAAGAAGAAGATTTGTGACTACCATATGTTTTAAATTATTAAATTAATAAATTTATACTCATCAGAAGTATTTCTGATAAACACAACTTTCGGTAAAAATAACGTTTAAGCAAAAGCTTAATTAACTCGTAAGCTCTTAGACCATTTGTATAGGTAAACCGTTATCCGTGTGCTTGTTTGCTGTTTTGTACTGCACTAACATTTGTACTTTACATTTAAGTTTAGTAATTAGTCAGGAAGTCGCGCTAATGTTAGGTAAACATATTGCAACTTAAGCTCAAGCCTCAAGACCAAAGGTCATTGCATGTTTTTCACGAAGCTTAATATTATCACTCGGAAGTATACATAGAATAACCGGGAAAAGGGTATTCTAACACCCAATTATGAATATTTGCCTTTCTAAATTAATTTATCATGGACAATCGCATAGCGAAATTAAATTAATGCATACTATAAACTAATAAATGAATGTGTATGTTATGCTTACGTGTGCATGTATTGCTTGTATGTATAAATCTTTATGTTTATGCCTTGACTTACTTCTAATAATAATTAATATATAATCCAATAATAACAAATATGAGGCAAAGACCAGGCAGGTTTATTAATCATGTAAATTTAGTAATCTACGTGATTAATGAAAGGTAAGGTATTGTCTCACTGAATTTACGAGCTCACAATTCTCGTTTCAAGACGTCTTGTTACAGATTCAACAGACCTCACACTAAAGCCCTAAAGTTTAGCTCAACCAACCCAACCTGTCGCAGTAAGGACCCAGTACCCGCCCAAAACCCCCATGGGAAATCATTAGAAGGGGTTATTTTCATTCGTAGTTTGGTAAACTTGTAAGAGCTCGAATTCGAACGTAGTAGGTATGTTGTTTTATGTCATATTTAATAACAATAACATACGTTCATGAAGCTAGGTACACTATTAGTGGTTTCCATTATATTATCAGATCAGTGAATAAGAAAATAGAAAATTATTAGTAGCCCAAGGGATGTTATTACTCTGTCTGTTATTAGACTGACATTATGTAAGGTCTCTTTGCTTTGGGTAGAGGTCTCGGGCCCAGCTAGTACAATTCATGTATAAGCAATATTCCTTTCCTTCCACTGCACTCCCGTATTCTTTGCTTTTCCTTCAATTTACTTGCAATTTTCCCGCCTTTAATACCTAAAGTGTCCTGTTGAAGGCAATAGCCTCACCTCCTATTAGGTTAGTGGGACCAAGTTCTAATCATCAAAATGCTGTTGTTTAATGTATCTCTGCTTACCCTTTAGAGATACATGTGTGAGCGTATGTATGTATGTACATTATTCAGACATTGTAAGGATAAAAAACTTTGTTCTGTTTAAACTATATCACAACACAGCACATTAGTGTTGAACTGCTCAAACTACAGCAGACACACTCACTCGTACCTCACCATGGCTTGAATTTCGTCTATGTTTATTTTACAAAAGGATATCCATAACAGATACATAACATATTCATGTCAGTCTACTTTATCCTAACTTCCTTTCAGGAAATGTCTGAAATCTATATATATATTAATAGTTAAAAGATTAATAGTTTTTGTTTGTTTGTTAAACAGACTACTCTTAACTTAACACACACACTAATTTCTAGTACAAAAAGTCTGAGTGACGAATATTACAGTTTAATTAAATATTGAACACCATATCCATGCCCGTTCATAAATTATACAAAGTTTGTGTGACATTTGTATACGTAAATATCTATTACAGTACCTACAAAAATGTATTTCATATATTTCCCAACAGGTGAAGTTTATTGTTCTGATTGTACACCAACAATATTTACTTGTGTGGGAGTATGCCATTTCCCTGCTACATTTTTTCTTGGAATATACTTACTTTAAATGGTAAAGGCCAGTACACAACACCACATAACACGATTTTCAACAGTTTCATTTATTGCTATATATATTTACTTTTGCATGCGGTTTCGCTTATTATTAAGTTAGCTTAAGTTACTTTGTCATCCCTCGGGAACATAACACCACCTTTTATTTAAATATACGGTTTTACTCACGTGTGTATTTCGGGCATCCCCGAAATACAAACTTATTACCCCCCCTTTTTGTAGGGTGTTAAAACGGACACGGGGTACCTTTCATCTCGATTATGTCCCGAAGGACGGAAAAAAAATATTTTAATGTGTAACTGCTGTAACGCCGGTGAAATATATATATATATGTATATAATAATAATATATGTATATTTAAATATTCTCTTTTTTATTTATTTTTTATACAAAATCTGCATCAGGATAACAAACATAAGGTCTGACAAACTGAATAACAGTTTGTCGGTATATTTAAATTATGCTATTGTATTCCCTACCTACATTTCCAGTAGCATGTCATTATTGTATTTGTTTAGCATATCCATCATGGATGGATAATGTTCGTGTGTGAGGAATGACGGCTATAAACAAGTCGGTAACACTCTTTGAAAGGTTTGATTTATGAACACATGCCATGAAGTATTAACGTGCCGTTGAATTCTAAGAGACATAAGTATATTTTGTTAAAAAGGCAGCTGGTGTCAAAAGTATTTTCATTATTATTCATTATAAATCGGTCAGTATGTAAGAAACAAAGTGCAAGGAATGTGAACTTAATTCATGAAATAAATATTGATTGTCTAGTATGGTTTGGTTGAATTACTCCTCATTATTTACTCTGGAGTAACTAGTAATTTATGATAAAATTTGAGCCCTAAATATCATAGAATATAACCAGCATAAAGTACAGTAAGATAGAAAGCGAGAAATATTTTTTTTATTAAAATTTATAACAATAAAGGTTATACTGTGACGGGAACTTTTAAGCAACTGGCTAGAGTACGAAAAACTGCTGTCATATTTTGAAACCGTTCGTATTCATAAAGTTATTTTTTTCTCTTTGCTGTATTAGAGACCTCCTTCCGAGATCTGACTCCAGTGACAATAACAACACGTAACCCACGTGTACAGAAAATAAATTGAAATTTTCAATAGATACCCCGTTTTTATGATACAGACCTATTGGCTGCCATAAAATGTATGTAATAAAACAAGATTTTATGGGGTAAAAGCATCCTCTTTAGCCCTTTTCAAGCCCCTTTGCGCACGTGTGGGAAACAAAGCTAAAATTAAATACTATACTAAACCTTTTAATTCGATTCCAGATTTGACAATTTCAGTATTGCAACGTTATGACAAGTACTAAATAGTGATGTTGCGAAATTATTCGATACGGAAATGGAATATTTCCAGATCGATTCCTCTGGTTTATAGCAGTATATCTAAACAACTACTACTTTAATAGAAACTAAGTATATCAGGAAATTAAATATTTCTGAAAGGATAATTTAGTTATGACGATTAATTTTATTAAGGATCTGAGAGTTTTCTTTAATAATTGTGTGTGAAATGAATAAAAAAATGTGATCATGAAGGAACATGAGAAATAAAACAAATAGATGTATCATGGTAATATTTTATTTTATAAATCGTCGCCGTCATCGCTATCGCTATCGCTGTCACTTTCTGTAACATTTATTATAAATGTGTCTGTGATATTGTCAATTAACATAT
The DNA here is from genome assembly GCA_947561695.1 of Tyria jacobaeae. Lineage (NCBI taxonomy): Eukaryota > Metazoa > Arthropoda > Insecta > Lepidoptera > Erebidae > Tyria > Tyria jacobaeae. Next base: position 11,690,494 of record OX387223.1, on the reverse strand, counting down.
CTAGCCTACTCATTTTTTCCTCTTCTTTGACAACATGGGATACGCATTTAGACCATTCGGTAGCCGTAATTTTTTGAATGCCTTCCTCAAATAAATTTCGCACGTCTGTCAATTTGAAGGTTTTATTATTTTGAGCCACATGCCCCTTTACCTGCGCCCATATTAATTCGATAGGGTTCAGCTCGCAATGGTAAGGGGGCAGTCTTAAAACCGTGATCCCATGTTGTGCTGCCATTTCGTCTACAGCGTACTTATTAAAAGACTCGTTATGTGGAATCAGTTCTAAAAGCGTAGCTTTAACCATATATGGTTCGTAATGAATATTTCTATTTAAAAGCCAGTCTTGAATGGCAGCTTTTTTCCAGCTCATTTTTGGTGCCGTTTCCAATTTTCGGGAGTGGTAAGGTGCATTATCCATCACCACAATTGAGTTTGGTCTTAATTTTGGTAAGACTCCAGCGAACCACTCCTCAAAACAAACTGCATTCATCTCATCATGGTAATCTTCATAATTTTTCTTTGCTTCAAAAATCATGAGCCCCTCTTCCAGGAAGCCTTCTTCACTACCTATATGGCTAATTATGAGACGTTTGCCTTTTCCAGATGGATTTTTTAATCCAGTGGTCAGTCCCTCTAAAAACGCTTGCCGAGATGATGTGACTTTCTTGTCCACCCAAGTTTTTTTTACAGTATGACCTAAAAATAAATATAGTACATGAACATTTAATATTACTATTAAATTTAATGTAAAATGTATATAAATTCAAAATGTTAGCCTTACCTGCGTTAACCCAAGTTTCATCTTGATAATATATATGTCTCTCTTCTCGTCGAAACTGACATATAGAACGCAAGTAACGCTGGCGCCACGTTATTATATCATTTCGATCAATAAGTGTGCTCTTGCGTGACCGTGCAACAAATTTAAAATTAAGATGCTTCAAAATTTTTCTGAGGGTGTCTTTGGAAACCTTGGGCATTTCTGGATCATCGTTCATCACTTGTAAAATCTAAAATAGTAAATTTTATAATAGTTTGGAATCATTGCTTATATAGATAAAAGATGTAGGTAAATAATACTGTCTGACTGATTGACTAACTTTTGCAATGGTTGGAGGTTCATTTCGGTAAAAGAACTGATGAACAATTCTTCGTATTGCGGAGAATGTAAATTCATCAATTTTATCTTTGAAACTTCGCTTTGGTCCAGTTTTTTTAGGAGGAGTTGGCGGCGCACCTTTATTTCCTTCCTTCAAAACGTTACAAACAGAGCGTGAGGTTATTCCCAATATGTCAGCAACTTTGCTCATACATTCATTTTCGTCCACAACTTCAAAGGCCTCCAATTGCGCAGAAGTTTCATTTTTCACGTACTTGTAGGCGTTGCGGATCATTACTTTTTCAGTAACAGTGAAAGCTTTTCGTGGACGTTTTTTTCTTGGGGGCAAGAAAACATCCACGTCCTTTTGTGATGTACTTGGCTGAGGATCCATTTTGATGGGAAACCAAAACAAATAGATTCACTCTAAGTTCACAAAAAACTATAAACGTAACAACAAACACAACGTTACAAAACTTTAACAAAAACCCAACAAAATATCGATTCGCAATGAAACAAGATATTCGTGCAGTCAGACTGGGAGAATGAAGCCGAATGACAAGATAAACAAAATGGCGATAGCTGCACGAGCGCGCACGGGTTGCCAATACAGAAAATTATTTAGGTTCTTTTATTATAAGTTTTGTTTTTAATATAAAAAACAAAAATACTAACTTTTTATAAAATAAAGCAGCGGTTACTAATTAATAAATCATTATTATGAATAATTATGTATTTATTTAAATAAAAATCAATAATTTTGTCTTTAATTGGCACACCAATATTATGATTACTTAAACATAAATCGCGATTGTTTATCAATTTTTGTGTTCATCACTACACTATTATATGTGGTATCATTATTTTACAAAATGACAGTAGCTAATGTCAAATGTGGAATCGAATTAAAAGTCGTGGTATAGTTACAATTACACAAGTTTCATATTTCTGATAATATATTTTATTAATTTCGTTAATGTAACATACTATCACAACAAGAATGACACTAGCGTTTTCAAGAAAAGCTTATAAGCTACGAAGTATTTTAAGAATAAAGTTCCTTTTCAAAATAATCTTTATATTTGAAGAGTCCTGAAAAGACTCGTCAATTTAAGCAAGAGTAATAGTTTTATTTATTAACATTGCAAATAAGTGAAAATCAAGGACACGGTCCATGTGACGGCGACCGCGGCAAAGAATTTGTTATCTACCCGTTAAATCAGTTTTTTTAACCAACAACAACAATTTTCATTTATAATATAGATACTTATTATATTAGTATGGAAGTATAGATTAGTAGCGATAACAATTTTATACTTTACTTGCTATGTCTATATACCTCACAAGAACATAGTATCCACAAAGCTCTTAAATAGCTACTTATCGTTTTTACGTTAGGTGAATCTTTTCTTTAGTATATTATTCATATTAGACAGAAAAAAGCATAATTCGATTAAGTAAGTGGTTGAATGACATGGAGGATCTCGTTATACCAGAATGGATGGGACATACTTTCTTATCCGGTTTAAGCCTCTCCAGCCAAGTAAAAATTATACATTAAACCAAATAAGCAGTTTTCATATTAAATATTCATACAAGCCACTCTAACTACAAAAAAAAAACATATATAATTTAAAAACTGAGATAAATGTTTACTTTCTTTGTATGTACGAGTTTGATTAATTCAGTAATAAGTATATTTTTATGTAAAATTCTAGTTCAAAATATATGTGGATCGTGTCATGTAATTATGTATCTAAGACAAAAAGTAAGAAAGAAAGAGACATTACATAATAAAGTTCATAAGCGACGTTAGTCAATGTCCATTAGTGACTAAAGCTTATTTGTCAACTGAGTTATACCAAAAGCCAAGCTCCACATTCGAAGTTGCACCTGTAATATATACATATAAGTGTGTGTTTAATCCGTTAAATATAAATATTATTTCTTTAAGTGTAGTCAGACTTGCAACTTATTTTATAAATTTATTACCCCGATTTTATTTTATTTACCCATTTGTGTTTCATATATTTGTTTTATTAGTTATGACCAATAAAATCAGTAATCAATCCATACTGAAATTCGTTTCTTATGTGTATATATGTACAATTGCCGATTCATAAATATATAATCAGATACCTGGAATACATATAAGAAAAATAAAAAAACAAACAATATATGTAGATTTAAAACAGTATATGAATGACACACACTATGGATTTTTATTAATGAAACTGCAAACAAATAAGCTCGGGTCATGAGTAAATGCAGGCGCTCCCTTTGATGACACAATATGTCCTAACAAACTTCATTGATAACATATTAACGGGTCTGGTTAGATGTACTCGGTATATGTGAAAGAACGCCAGTCGTTGACCCCTCTTGAGTCAGATGTCAGCACGTCGCCGTCGCTGAAGCACTGCACCCTTTCGACACTGCGGCACCCACGAGTGACGTACCAAGTGATAGATCGATACTAGTTATCGATAAACAAAAACGGATATGTCAGTAACACTTTACTCCTGTTTATTAATATTATAAGTTTACACTATAATATTTTCATATAGAAATCTACAAAAAAGTAATCAATAGGAAGGATTCATCATATTTGATGTAAACTGATTTATAATCCTTCTAGTCATAAGTTTTTGTTTTAATTTATTTATTAACAGTGATAGAGCCATGCTTAGGCACGAATGGGCCAGCTCGACCGGTGCGATTCCACGGCCTTGTCCCGCCTTCCCTTTTGCCATATCCTCACCCCCTCTCTTCTTTCCCCTCCCCTCATTACTCATCACCGTCAAAGGAGGGCAGCGCACTTATACCTCCCGAGTTGTAGGTGTCCATGAACGGCTGTTGTCACTAACCATCAGGTGACCCGTCTGTTCGCCTGTCCCCCTAAAATATTAAAAAAAAAAAGATTTTAAAGGTACATAGAATAACATTATTTTTGTAGAACCTTTATTTTTGTAAAGCCTTTTGTAAAAGCTTTATAGCTCTTCAAAACTAAAACATAATTATAGTATTACAATTGTTACGTTTTGCAAGTTAAAAGGAAGATGTGATTGAATGATTCAAGGTTGAAAATTATATGTATTTAAAAATAATTATTAATTTGTCATTACGACACATACAACTAAGCCAAACAGATAATTTCGTATCCACTTTTTCTAACTCTTATTTCCGTGCCAGGCGTGAATAAGTAGTTTAGTCGACTTGCATGTATTTCTTTTAACACCAAAATAGGCATTAGGATTGCTTAATTTATGGTGAATAAATGAGTAAGTCGATAGGTCATTTTTTCGCATACACCAAACTAACTTAAAAATAGAATAGATAGAATTTACAGATAAAACCTAAACCTAAAAATGGCTTCCCTGAAAAGTATGCCTTTTCTACTTATTCACGCTTGGTACGGATTTATTTCAGTAAATATCCGATACAATGTAATAATGAGACATTAAAATTGTGATTGAAACAGTAATGACGAAGTATAATTGAATAAGCCTTATATGTAGATTTCATATATTTATCCCATAAAACAGTGAAGTTTTGTTTCTACATAGTTAAACTACCAGTAACATTCTTTCGTTTCTACATAGAAACGATAGTTATTGAGGTACTGTGTCCCGACTAATCAATTTAATTTTTATGGTTTACGTTTAACCTAACCTATCGATATACTGATATGGTCCCCACTACGGCGCCTTGTTTCATCTCTTGCTATAAATGACCAGATAGTAGCTGAATGGCTGCTCTGTAAAGCATATTGCCTACTTTATGTATTACACTGATGCAGTAAAACCACTTAAACATTCCTTGATGCTAAGGATCTTAAGGAAAATGTGCACTAATTTTATTGTTGATGTATTTTATTATACTAATTTGTTGCAATGAGACACCCAAAGAAGCAGTAACTAGACTATTAGAAAAGATACTCGCGTACACAACAAAATGTACTAATTATATTATATAGGAAATGCATACATTTATGTATGCAATATCCTTACGGGGAAAGTATAGTTTAGCATAATAAAACATGATTAAGTCTGATGATATCAATACGACGAATTTTCAGACTTGATGCTGCAGATGAAACTTGCCTAAGGTAAACCAGACACTAATTGGAACAGGGTCTCTGAATGAAAACTTACCAGTATGTGTATGATCGTTTAGTTTTTACGTCGATCGTTCTTCGTGAGTTAGAAAGAACATATTTGTATAATAGGTCACAAACAAAGCAGATACAAACTATATTAATTTTATTATGAAATAAAAATTACTAAGACTTGGATTTTAAACCAATAAACATAATTAAATAAATCTTATGAAGCCTTCTATTCGCATAATATAGAAATTAGTTTAATATCGACTTACTCCCGACATGATCTGGTAACCTCGCCTGTGTTCCAAATTTTGCATAATCCTGTCTCCTCGGATAAACTTTTTGTAAATAATTTATTTACTGCCACAGAGTTACCGATCCAAGGAGGAAATTATATTTAGACTGAGATGAAAAAAGTTTTTAATGTTTAAATCCTTATTCAGAACGTTGTTGAAATCCTGTTTCGATTTTAAGTTTTGTTATTTCAGTTTCACATCAAGAATATTAGGTCTATATTGTTTATGTACAAGAATATTTAAGGAAATCTTGTAAGTGTAATTTGTTTTCTATTATGGAATTGCTGGCTTTATAAATTCGCAGTGTTCTGTCACCAGGGGATCAATTGCAAGGGACTTAGGACCTAAGAGGGAAGCTTCCACGAACCAGGATCTAGGAATCCCTTTACATGGACATGGACAAGATTTTCCTGATGCTACTGTAGCTACTTACGTACTACTTCATTTTATCACAGTAGTTTTTTATTCTGCCCATAATGTAACGAATAATTAACAAAGTTGCTTTACTTCCCTCTGTACATAAAAAAGAAACCGCCATTTATAAATGTCTTATACCTTATTATACATTAACATTTTTGTAGATTTACTAATCTAACCGACACACTAACCGTCGTACTACGTACGAGTATGTCACTACCACTATTAAAACGATTCAAATAATACCTAACACGTCTTCAGGAAGGGGGCAACGGACGTTAAAAAGCCTTATACTAGATAAAAAGTATAGGACTAGGTGTGGTTGGGTATTCATGATTTCGTGCATTTTCAGTAAAAGTTTAGAAGTCCAACATATCAGCATTTTACAATTCTAAATCTGAATCTTCGATCATAAAAAGAAAGCAAATAAATCGAAGTTTGACTTCAGCATCCAGTGCATAGACAGAGTTTCATCAAAATAATGGATGTGCTTGCTGCAATAAAAATAGGTATAGATGGGTACATAATTGAGGCAGTGCCAAGCTACGATAAGTTGTAGCATAAATTCGTATGCATAGAGAGGAAACACGGAGTCCTCACCTTTCGGATAACACAGGTGCTTTCCGGACACGGTTGCTTCGGAAAATACCTGTGTCGGATCGGTCGGGAGCCGACGTCACGGTGCCATCATTGTGATGATTGCCCTGACGACACGGCACTTCACACGCTGGCGGAGTGCCATGCTTGGGCCAGCCGGCGTCGTGATCTTGCCACGACAATCGATCCTGCGGGTAGTCTCTAGCTTCCGACTTTAGTTTTGTCCATGGTCCGGAGCGAGAGCGCATGGAGCGCCGTCGCTTAATTCTGCGAGGAGGTGATATCCTCAAAGGAAGCGGCGGAACGGGAGAGAGAACGAATGGCACGCACAGCTCTCTCTGCCCGCAGAAGGGGCACCGGGCGCCGGAGGGCATTTGTTGATCTCCGACCACCTTAGGAAGTGGCTTGCGGGCGACGCTTTTGGGGAATTCGTCGTCCGATCAGTTGCAGGCCTAAGAGGTAGAGCGCAGTGTTCCATGAGTGCTTTTTTGAGGACTGCGACCGAAGGGTGACGGTCGCACCGGGTGACGAGACCCGTTTTCGGTGAGACGGGTCAATACCTGTCAGGGGTGGCGGAAGAATACAACTGTGATCCTCGCCCCCCCGATCATTGGCAAGAAGAGGAACACCGGGATGGTTTTTAGACGGTAAGAGTCGGACAGACCCCTTCGCCCTCCCCAATGGGCGAAGGACATCCATGAGGATCTTCCACGTCGTAAACAAAAAAAATATTGGTATGCATACATTTTTCGCAGAAGAAATCCTCTTAACGTTCTGCATTCAAGTATTCAGCTGAGTTAGGGATACTATCAAAAAACCCTACTAACTGAGTCTTGTTACCGAATAATAGAGATCAATAATAGTAATATATAATAAATAAATATAATAATGTGTTCTTTTTTAAACAAAACTGTGGCTACTACTAGACAAGTGGAAATGGGACGGACCAGTGCTGATGGATGCCGTTTTATATGTGTATACTTTATTTTGACACATGTGTTATACATTAGTAATATAATAAAATAAAGCCAACGCGTATAACGACATAATGCCTTCCTCCTCGAAGTTTTTAGGCATTTGATGAATAAAAAGATAAAGAATAATTGGCCAACCCGAAAACCCACAACAGATGAGAGAGACAGCCATGACACACTGCGGACAGTCGTGGGCGGCTCTACCCGCTATCAACAGCCGGCTATATTATTAATAAACACAGAACATTGTACAGAGCATGTATGTAAGCAGATGAAACAGTAGCCCAAATACTGCTTTGCTTCACCATGGTCACCCGACGAGATCGTTGGTAACGGTATAACGACGAGGGTTCCTGGGATTCTTCGGGTAGTTAGAGTGGCTCGAATAGCTTTTATTTCCAGCAACGCAAAATGGGCGCTTCGACGTGGCGTTGCGTTGTTGTTTACCATACATAAAGTGGGATTGAGCAAAAAGGAAATGAATAAAAAGATTAGGCGTTAGCTCGCACGCGTTTTCCACTCCATTAATATTTTCTTATAAAGGAACTTTATTATCTAGTCGTACAAACCAAAATCTATTAACATCTTAATTACGTACAGGGCATCGACATGGAACCATTGGCTACGACACTAAGTTCATATTGAGACAGTAGCATCCGATACTTATGCATAACTTAGCAACCCAAGTCACGTCATTGGTTAATGTCAGAAAGACGGAGCGTCTTGATTGAATCGGGATTACTTAAACCCCGGGTGTTTCGAAACTCCCCTGGCACTGAATGAAGATAGTCTTTACGTGTTAATCTTAATACTTAAGTTATTTTTTATTTCCTGAGTGAGGAGGTGAAATCGTGTAAATGCACATATTCATTTATTATATTTCATTTAATTATCTTCAACATGGCAGGGTTTTGTTGACAGCCTACAGCGTAAAATTAAATATTTAGTTTGGCTTTTCTACTCTTTTTTTGTGCACATAAAGTTTAGTTTTTGAAAGCCGTCTTTCTGATCACAATAAGCTTAGCAGAGCTTGTACTAACTATGGCAACCAGGCATCTGGTAAACATACTTATGTATATATTTGTAAATTCATACATATTATTTGTCAATTACTCCCAGACACAAGACAAATGATTATCACACAATAATTTGTCCTAGGTGGGAATCTAAACCAAGACCTCTGCCTTACTAACAACTGGGCCAACATTAATTTCATACTTATTTTATCTTTTTACAGGTAATTCGTTTATGCTGCTTGTCTTTTGACCGTGAAAGAGTAAGTAACCGACAGTTACAGTACAATATTTTTTTCTGAATGACCGGTCATTAATCTTAAACAACGTGTAATCCATATTTACACAGGAAGTATGACATATAATCCCATTTTCTTTAGAATATACTAAAAGTTCTACTAATTATTTTGTATGTAGTTTTGTTTCATAGCCGAACTTTTATATCAATAGAAAAATATGAATTGTTTTAGCTTTCATAATTTCTTAAAATGTTTTTAAGCACCTAATTGAAAGCCAACTAAATAGTAATAAATACATAGTGTAGCATGTAGTTTACCATATTTTATGAGCCTATTTTTTTGTTACCCCGGAACCATGTTATGAGCCTACCGCTAGACCGCTATTTAAAATAAAACAGTCACGCTAATATTGACAAAAAATCTTAACTAATTAACACCTAGTTTTGCAAGGTTCTCAAAAATTTAAGAGTTAATTCCAAAAACCACCCTTGTCACATTTTGTACGAGATGAATGTTTGTAGTAGAAGACTTAGGAAGTTTCGTGTGCCCACAAAATGAAACCTATGTCAATAACCACAATTTATAGTAAAAAAAAACTGCAATTATCAAATTGTATATTATTCGAATATTATATATTGAATCTCGATTGACATTTTATATTAATAAATACAGAGCAAATTTTCGCTTTGAATATGTGCGAAGTGATAAGTGTCCAATGCTGCCTCAGCTATGTTTTGCGTAAAGTGTTGGTTTTAGCAACCGGCCTATTCTTCACTTGTCTTTCCGGTATTTCAATATTTCATTACACTTTTATTGAATCTATATATTTTTTTTTGTTTTGTCCTGAAGTGTTATCAGATATCGGACAGAAATCAAAAACTAGGTAATGAAATAGGCACTGCAATATAATGCAATTTCGATTCTACAATCTACTGCAATATTTACTCGACACAACTTTTCAATATACCACTATTTACCATAAACGAATGACGGTACCTGGTCCATTTAATGATGTTTAGTCAAGTCCCGAATTGATTTCGTCTCGATGTTTACCGAGACCAGTTGGGCCTATCGAGTACGGTGAGGGTGCTTGAAACTCCGCTGTGATTGGTTATTAGTTTATAGTCGATAGTTATCAGAGTATACAACAAATTTTATTAATAAGAAATAATGTATAGCTTACTTACAGGATACATACAATACTATGCGTAGTAGAAAATCAAATGAAGGGTTAAATTGATGGGTTCTTTTAAGTTTTCTAGAACGACAAATTTGAACTATCATCATCTTCCTAGCCTCGTCGTAAAGTTCTTTTGGCGTCGGTGCAAAATCTGTAGTTTAGGGTATTTTTGAAGCTATAAAAAGCAGTCCGATGGTACATACCTATATGTAAGGGTTACTTATATGCATACATACGTATATATGGTTCGCCAATTGCCACGGTTCTGACACAACTTTCGCATCTTCCACATTCATACGCGCTCGTCGGTTACTTATATATATATATATATATATATATACTCGTATTTATACGTAATATACTTTCCCTACGAAAATCAATAAAAACCCTTTCTATTACTAAAGTTTAGATTTAATAAGTTACTTCGAGTCGCAAAATTAAAAATCAATGGTAAGGCTTTCTAACCTAATTTATACAGGTAAGCTGTGAGCGTTTGTTTGGTCAGGCTATCTACAACTTTAGATGTATCTAAATTAGAAGGTTAGAGATTAATTACAGTTGAATTATATGAGTTCGTTGAACCTCAATTATATAAAATAATAATATAACATTGATCATGTTCCACTGTGAGATTGCAATTCAAACAAACCATTATTTTTTTGTGTTTATGCTTGTCCCTCTATTTGAGAATGATTTAAATTTGTTTAGGTATTTTAGCGTAGGAGTTCGTCTACTAATGTTAATATAATTATAGTTACAGGGCTCGGACTACCTGGCATCAGCCGGCTGACTTGCTTGAGCTTTTTTTTTATGCGATAGTGGGCAAACGAGCAGACGGGTCAGCTGATGGTAAGTGACTACCGCCGCCCATGGACACCCGCAACTCAAGAGTCAAAAGTGCATTGCCGGCCTTTTAGGAGTACGCTCTTTTCTTGAAGGTTTGAAGGTCGTATCGGTTCGGAAATACGGCAGGCGACAATTTGTTTCATAAGCTGGTTGTGTGAGGCAAAAAGTTTCTGGAGAAGCGCACAGTGGTGGAGTGCCAATCGTCCAGGTGATGGGGATGGATATTTTATCGCGTAGGACGATGGCGGGAACCTGCAGCCGGTATAAGTCCGAACAATTCCTCTGAACACTCCCCATTATACAAGCGATAGAGGATGCAGAGTGAAGCTACATCTCTACGCAACGCCAAGGTGTCAAGTTGGTCAGAAATATCTTGGCATTCGATGATGCGAGTCGCTCTCCGTTGAATGCGGTCAAGAGGGAGAAGCTGGTACTGGGGTGCACTTGCATAGAGATGAGAACAGTATTCCATGTGCGGCCGAACCTGCCCCTTGTAAAGTTGCAGGCGTTGGGCCGGAGTAAAATACTGTCTCGATCTGTTTAGGACACCAAACTTCTTCGAGGCTAATATGGCCTTACTCTCTAAGTGACCGCGAAATTGGACTTCGCTTGATATATCGACACCAAGGATTCCGATACTGGCTGATGCAGTTAGGGAAGTGCTCTCAAATTGAGGTGATACGACCAATGGCATCTTTTTAGCGGTGAACGCGCAAACTTGTGTCTTCGTGGGGTTAAACTGGACTAGGTTAAGTATACCCCAATCTGAAACTTTTGATAAAGAAGTTTCGATTTCAGACACAAGTTTGGATCGGCTTTCGATGACGTTTACCCGAGAAATGTTAGCGCATCGCATAGCGTAAAGGGCATCACTCGTGCTATGGTCTGCATAGCAATGGATGCTGCTAATCTGCAGCATGTCATTGATATGCAGTAGAAACGGCGTGGGTGATAGCACACAGCCTTGTGGGATACCAGAATTAACAGACTTGGAGTCGGAGCATGCACCGTCAACAACGACCTTGATGCTTCTGTCTGTAAGAAAACTGGTGAGCCAATTGCACAGTTTCTCGGGAAGCCCATAGGAAGGAAGCTTCGTAAGAAGCTCTTTGTGCCAGACCCGTTCTGAAAGCCGAAGGCCTTCGCCACGTCCAAACTAACGGCCAACGCTTCCCCCTTGGTCTCGATCGCCTGTGCCCACCGGTGAGTCAAGTACACAAGAAGATAACCAGCTGAACGACCCCGACGGAAATTGTCGATCATTGAGGAGCTGGTGGTCTTCTAAGTACAGGAGGAGCTGGCAGTTAACAATGGATTCCATTATCTTGGAGAACAAGGAGGTGATGGGTCTGTAGTTAGACGGATCCGAGTGATCTCCTTTTTTAGGGATTGGGTGCACTAGAGCTGTCTTCCATGAATTCGGGAATAAAGGCGCGTTAAAACCGGTGCCAACTCTGGATCACACGTCTTCAGCACGATAGGAGAGATTCTATCGGGCCCACTCGACTTAAGAACGTCGAGGGAAAGAAGCGCTTTACGCACTGCCCTTTGTGTAAACCGGACTTCCGGCATGCGGCTCTCGCACTGCGGTATGGTCGGCGGTGCGTTTCCCCCGTCGTCCAGGGTCGAGTTGGACGCAAAGAGTTTGCCCAGAAGATCGGCTTTTTCTTTAGAGTCGTGGGCCAACGAATCTCTCCTATGCTCAGAGGTGGAAGGGATGGCTTACAAAAGTTCCCCTGGACAGCTTTGGCAAGAGACCAGAATGCACGAGTTCCGGAAGGGAGACTCACTAGTCTCTCGCCAATTCTGCCGATGTGAGCCGACTTCGCCCCAGCAATTACTCTTTTGAGAGACCTGGAGGCAAAGTTAAATTGCTTCTTTAATGTGCTGGTCATTACATCCCGTGCTGTCGCTGTATTAGCCCATGCTTGGTAACATTCCTGCTTTCGGCGGGACGCCGCTTTGCAGGTTCGACCAAACCAGGACTGGGACTTGCCACCTGTGGGAATCAGGGAGAATGGAATGAAAAGTTCCATACCCTGAAGCACAACATCCGCGACAGAGTCGGCAACGACATTGAGATCATCCGGCGAGAAGCAAACCTGCCTCATGGGTAGGATGCAAAGAATGTTCGCATTCCATCCCAGTGTGCTGACCTATAGTGCGGCGACTGCCTATAACTCGCGGCCGCAGCGAGTGAACGAGAAGAGAACGATGGCACTATACTCCTAATCAGGCAGTGGTCCGAAGAGCCAAGAGGGGCCTCAACGGATACTTTCTAGCCGTCAGGATGTGAGATCAGCAGAAAATCCAACAGTGAAGGCACGTGGCTTTCTACATCTGGGATTCGCGTAGGCGTTGCTACCAGCTGCGTCAAGCCATATGCCAAGGCGAAATCGTGAACAGATCTTCCCGCATGATCGGTTTTTCACGAACCAAGCCATTCGGCATGATGGGCGTTAAAGTCGCCAAGAATCTCTGCGAATGGGACCTGCTGGAGCACTGAGTCTGTAGCCATTTGGACGTGGTCGATGAGTCGGTCCGTTTCGGCATCACCGCTATGAGACCTGTAGAGGCATACGTAGATGCGAGGATGGTCGTCGCAGTCTACACGTAGCCATAAGATGGAGAGGTCCTTCAAGATTGCCGAGGCGGCGAGAAGTGATATCATCTCTAACGTACACGCATACACCAACCTTAGGAACAAAGGAGTGTTCCAGTCCGCACCCAGGGTAGCAGAGGTAGGATGTGTCCGCTGGAGATGATATCTGCGTCTCGGTTAAAAAGAGCAAGGCCGGCTTTGCTGTCTCAAGGACAGACGACAGGACGACAGGACGGTGGACAGTGTCGAGGTTAGAATGTAAGCCCCTGATGTTACAAAAATCCACGGTAAACGTGACAGGGGGTGCCATGGTATGCCTTCTCTTGCCCCGAGCAGATTTTGAGAGCACAGTTGAGTCCCCCCCATAGTACGAGGGGCAGCCTGGGCGTCCACGCTCAGATATATTCAGCTATTGTTTGTACTCACGGGTCCATCCGTAGAAGCAATATCCTTTCCTTTCTATCCTCTCATATTCCTGTAAATATACTCCAAATGTTCCTATCTAATTCCTAAAAGTGCCCGTATGACGGCAATAGTCTTTCCCCCTAATACGTAAATGGGACAAATTATAAACGGCAAATTGTGTGTGTTAATTATGCCAGAAGGCAGACTTCGTGACACAGACGCGAGTGTATGTGTGTATGTACATATGTATTATTCGCTTTTCAGTTAATATCTTCTTTTGTCTGTACTTCTTTTTTTAAAGTTGTATTTTTATTTTTTTGTAGCTAAAATACAGTCATTAAAGGATTTTTATTATATTTAAACTTGTCATTGACGAGAATCAATAATAAAAAACACGAAATGGCTGCTGTAAATCGTTGAGTAGTTTAACTACAGGTATTATTCATGTTGTAGTAACAATAGAAAGCTTTCGTTCAGCAGTGGATGGTTGTAGGCGGATAACGATCAAAAGAACTACCTATATACACCAATAAAATAGGGTAGCTAATGAAAAGCCAGTAGGTGAAGGCTAAATTTATTTTTTAAAGTAAATTAGACCTACTTTGAAATACATATTCACGTTAACAATGTTGAAAGTTCAATAAGTACCTACTAGAACAAACGGTTTAAAAAGTACCTACGTATGATCTTTTTAACATTGAAATACATCCCATTTTTAACGAATTCTGAAATACGAAAACATATTTCTCAAATTTAATTTAAATATCTGTACTTTCGTATAATTATATTCATAATTTTCATTTGTAATTCGTTAAAAGGGATACGCAAAGGGTAGTGCCGCGGGTGCCTACCTTTATTCACATAGCTTTTACATTTACAACCTTTGGGTCTCAACTCTGTCGATCCAAGAAGAGTTTTAATATTTACGAGTTTATTCCGGTTTTATATTTTGTGGAACGTCCTTAAACTTAGAGAACATGCATATCTGATTAAGGTCTTATTATATGTAAGTAATTAGCTAGATTGTGGCATTTTGTGTACTTTACGCTGCTTTTTATTTACACTTTTAATAATTATGTTATGTTGTCCGCAACTGGTGATAGAGATCAAGAATTTGAAAAATCAAAAACCTGACATTACTAAGATGATAGGAGTGCACGAATTTTATTAAATATACTTTTGGTTGGTTTGGTATGATAACCTATAATTTACAAGTTCAACCCCGTAGGCATTACTCCAAACCGCGATGTTTCCAAATGTACTTTTTAATTAGAGATACATGCGTACATTCAAATGACCATATCATAATTATGTTCTTTCTATGGACATTTATGATGTATGTAGAAACCCCCACGGGTCATCCTTACCAAGGCTAATGGGTAAGGTTGTATGTCGGGGTCGAACCGACTAAAATCACACAGGTACACCTGGCCGTCTTTTGATCAAGGCGACCCATATATGGTGTGTGTAGGGTCCCACCCCCCCACTCATATTTAGACAGAACACGTCGTGCCGCCGTCTCGGGCCTGCTTCTGCTAGGGCAACAGACTGAGGTCGGAGGTCATTTTGCACTCTATGGCGCCTTATGCGTCTTCTGCGGGACGGAAGAGTACTAACTCTCTCCCGTTTTACTTTCCGCAGCTTCTTGTGCAAGCATCACTACGAAGTACATCCTCACAGTCGGCTGAATCCCATGCACTCTCGCGCTGGACCGTAGATACGAGTATAACCATGATCTCAAGCGAGACGCCTCGAGGTCGGAGTGCTGCTGCACCTATAACGTAAACAACTACAAGAAACAAAACCTCGGGCAAAACTTATTTAATTAGAAAGGCTGTAACAAAATGAGACCTTCGCTTATGTAGTTGAAGTGTATAGATACACATACATACATATATACTGGTTCATATGCAGTATATATGTATGTATGTATGTGTATAGTGACGTTAACTTAGCTTCCGTTTTATACGGAACAGGTAGAGCTAAAACAATCCGAAGAGTTAATGTGTATCTGTGTTATTGTATTGTATATGTACGTCTATTAAAGGAAAGTGACCACTAATCATAACAACTTTATTGTTTGTAGATACAAATCTAATCCAGTGTAAGTGCAAGAGGTTCCTACTGGAGTAATTTAAGAAATAAGAAGCTTCGATACCGTGCCAGACCTATCTGAATTCTGCCATTAGCGTTTAGACATAGATGGCTACTTTTCGATAAATCTTGCCATTTGGAAACGGGTGGTTATAGATCAACACAGGTAGGTATTTAATTATTTCATTTTTACACTCATGAAATAAAAAGTAACACCAACCAGTTACAGAATTGCATTAATATAATCAAGCAGATATAGTACATAATTATTAAAACTACAGACCAAGTATACAATTGGTGGCCTTATCGCACGAGACAAACTTACAGGCAACCACAGGAGAGAAGATGTCAAAGAGAAGAGTTGTGGGGCAGTATCTAGTGCATTGAGATAAAATAGGAACAAATAGAATGTACATATATGTCCAAGATACTTTAAAGATGCTGATCTGTATGTATTACAGAATGTAAATATAATAAACATATAATAACATTTTTGTGTACAATAACATATTTCATCTTAGTTTTGTAATAAAATAGTTATAAGTAAGCGATTTAACTTTTTCTTCATTGCCAGAAGAACCAAAGAGTGTCAAGATTAATGCTAAGCTAAATTTAAGCTAAAGATTAAAGATAAAGATAAAGATTAAAGCTAAATTGCATAGCAATAGGAATTTATGTTTTGGTTTTTTTGGTAAATAAGAAAGTGTGATTAAGAATGAGTTAAGTGACTCCACACAAGTTATTTTTCTATAAATTAAAACAAGAAATAAGCAAAGTTTTATATTTTATATGGTTACCGATATTAACTTTCATATCTAATATGAGGAACATGAAGATATATGTATATATTCCCAAGACAATATTAAATCGACGCTATAAGCCCGGCAATAAAGTATGTTGCAATCGTCGTGTTTATATAATATAATGAGACATTTTGACAATGGTATTTAAATAACGATTCATAAAGTAAACATATTTAGAGACAATGTAAAGGTTTGTTTTCTTGTTCGGAAACTAAAAAGAGAAGAACATTTGCAATGTTATACTTTTTAGTTTGTTTAAAATTAAATAATAGACATAAATAGTTTTGTTTCGAATTGAAATTATTATTAGAACTTATTTTGAATACTTTATTTTACAGAAATACATTCGAATCTAATTGAATGTCTGTTTTGTCCCAATTTCTACTACAAATTTTATCTCATATGTAACCTTGTTCTCTTGATAGACTTCCTGTAGTCCTTTTTTGTTTGATTTCTCAAGTGAGTCAATCAGTACTTCAAACAGTGTAAGGGTTTTCATCATCCTGGAATAAATTAGGTTCTTTATTTATTTTAGCTCCTCAATATGTTTGTCCCAATCGATCCAAGTTGGTTCTAACATATTTGCATATATTGGATAATCGCCCAGTTCTGTAAATAAAACTATTTTCACTTAGTAAATCCGTCCCTTCGTCTTCAGATTTATTAAACTAGTTTGAATACTGAATGCCTGCAACAATAACGTGGGAGAACCATGCTTAGACAGGTATGGGCCGTCTTCACCGGAGTTCCGTCGCCGTCTACCACGGCCACACAGTAAACTGGTTGTTAAGGACTACTTGCGTGGTGTTCCACTGTTCCTCTCCCGTCAAAGGAGGGCAGCGCACTTTCGACTCTTGAGTTGCAAGTCTTTATGTCACGTCCCCGTTAGGTGATCCGTCTGCTCGTTTGCCCCCTATACTGCAAAAAAAAGCAATACTCATTCGAGGAAATTAAAACTTTCTGAGTTCGTCGTTCGTCGATAATGTTTCTAAATGGCAATCTTACAATCAAATGTATATAATGTTTTTTATTTATTTATTTAATGTTAGGAAGACCAACAGCCGATAATAACATACTAACGATATATAATATGTAACATATAGCCAATTATAGGTCTCCCGCGCTTAGCTAATGTATAGAAGACAATGCGTGAACACTGTGAGTTATACTGTTTAGCTGTGTAGTAAATGTGAAAGAAGGTATCAGTGATTTTAAAATTGACAAGTTGTTGGTTATGTCTTTGAAAAAATCAACACTGACCATCCGCCTAAATGAATCAGGTTTAGAATTCATACGTCAAAGTAACGTATTGACTACTACAAGAGCGGTTTATCATTTATAACGTGTTTACACCTGCATGGTTTTGTATAAGATACCGAATTTTTTACATCAAAAGTGATATTCACAGGAAATGTACGTTGTTTGGAAAGATTTCAATGAGTTGCCGGCATTCTCGCCACGTTCTATACAGAAAGCGGGATGAAGTAATTTGAATACGGATGAAACGAAATAGAGTAACGAATGCTTATAAAAAGATAAATATGTATATGCATTAAAAATATTAATGTGCTTTTCCTGTGAATATGGTTTTTTCTTTCTTTTATATGACTTTTGGGGAGATTTTAACAAAAAGCTGTCATAGGTAATTCCAGACTAAAAACAAACTGTTATGATTTATGATGCACTTTTCCGCCTGGGTTTAGTTTGGCGATAGATATTTTTAAAAAATATGATAGGTGGGGGAAATAGTCTTTTCGTATTGTGTATGTATAAAATTGAAGAAAAAATCTCTTTGGCTATACGTTTTTATCTGGCTGATTTTAATATCAATGAATATTGGACATTAAGAAAAAGAAATCAAATGTAAGAAACACTTTCCCGCCATTTTTCGATTATTTTTCTTTCTCCGACCTTATACGATCATCAAATTTTAATTTAATAAGTGGCCTCAACGTTTGCAAAATTTCTTATATCAGCTCACCAGTGTTCGTGATGTCGGTTCCTAGTATTAACTAGATCTTACATTCTGAGAAGATATGTATTGTGTATTAAATTGAATTTATATACAAAGCACTTTTTCTCAGAATATTACCTTTCCTAAGAATGACTTCACTTGAAAATTTTCAAGAGACTATGAAACAGACCGCTATATACTGTGGGGAGAGAATAATTACTAAATATATTTTCCAGCGCTACAGACAGTATAATGTTGTCTGTAGGAGAATATGAGTAAGGTCAAATACCTGGATCAAATTCTCCTAGACAGACAATCCCTTCCTTTATAAGTAAGAAGTTGTAAACCATTACAATAATTATGTTTGTAAACCATTACAAACATAATTATTACATTATTAGACATAAACTACAATCAGATGATTGCAGCTTATGTTTAAGGGTTCCAGTTAAAAAAGGTAAAGCACGAACTTAAAAATTATTAAAAAAATACAACACTGTTTTAGCGAAGTGGACTAACGTTGAGCATTTTTTTTAAAAGCCGTATTTTACAAATGCTTCTAAACAATTTTGTCCGTCTTTGTTAAATATTCTAAAACTAAAGAAATAAATAGTACTTCTTTGTGTACAGGCAGAAGGTATCTCCGGGCTTCTTTTGAGCGATAGGCATGGTCTAAAAAAGACTAGAAACTGTGTTAGGGCCTGTATAAAAACCTGTGTACATACATATATAAAACAATTACGCAGATGGGTCAGGCGATTAAACTATATTTAAACTCTGAACACGCGTGACTACAAACAGATACAATATTAAATGTTTTATATTTTAAAATATAGTGATTAACTTAATTTGTTTTGTAAGACTTTTTTACATAATATTGTACATCTAGACCGTGACAGATCATATTTTTGTGTTGTCGGTAGTTACAGCGATTTTGTTTGTGGAAATATGAAGTAAAGGAACGATATGACAATGTAACGGTTAAGTATGTTAGCAAGATATCCGTTTGCTCGTGACTTCACTTAGTATGTTTGCTTTGTAGGGTAGTAGAGATAATTGCAAGCCATTTCACTATTAAGCATTGGAAATACTTTAGTGGTATGTGTTAAGGTATGATGTCGTAAATACAAATGGGTGGTCGTCTTGTAATACCTTATTTTAGCCCGCCTTAAGATTTAAAATGTAGGATAGAGCACTGCCATGATACTAAGGTGAACTACTTGTGTTCTTTGAATATGCCTAGATTGTAGATTTTTTTTTCTTGTATAGTCTGTACCCATGTCTTCTGAACTTAATAAAAACTTATCTGTACACGAACATGAGTTAGGCTTTGTTTGTTTTATGGCTATAATCACAAGAAACCTCATAATTTAATAATAAAAAAAAATTGCAATGACAGTTAGTGAAGCTAAACTCAATAATTGAAAAAATAAAATTTAAATTATTATTTTCATTTTATTGTTGTTAATATTCATTACAGTGAACACTTAGGCTAGCCACATTAGAATTAGGCATAACATTACGCAAACGCTTTAATTAAACCGTACCGAAATTTGAACATAAATATAATATTAATTTTCGTCGGCGTAGCCTGGTTATTTGTTCTAAAATTCGAATTAATTACGGCCACAGAAACACAATATCACTGTGTACGTCAGCAACGATTACATAAATAACTAAACGTATGTATGTTACAAATGGCGAGAACTGTTTCTGTCATATTCGTTTTCATTGTACGAGTGTATACTAAGTTTGAAATATTTTCGCAGCGAAGTAACACATACGTAGATACATACAGTTTTGGTTTACAGGTAATAATTCCTCTCATTTTTGAGGAATTTTATTGAGGAATATTTTATAAATATTTAAATACATCAATTTATGACAAAAATAAGGTTGAATTTGATGCATTTTTTTTTTATATATTAGCATACCATAGCCACTTTGCCTGATAGAAAGCAATAAGTGGAGTCAAAGAGTGGTGGTCACCATCCTCATTGCATGTCTAGTCAATGCAGCATGGTGACCACTATGGCGGTCTGGTGAGATGCTTATTCACGCCAAGCTTAAAAGACCCGGGATCAAAGTGGGTATGGAGTTAATTAATATAAGGCTCGATTTTACTTTAAAACAACTGTAAGTCAGTGAGTGACATGAAGCCGATTTTTCTTTTTAGTTACCAACGTTGCTACAACACTAAATCCACTATCAGCTAAATAATAAGATGGGAATGCTATTTAAAATCGTTGAAAAATCAACCATAATCCTGGGTACAGTTGTGAATTCGGCTTACGCAGCCAAAATTCTTGGTAGCCCTTTTTGAATTAATTTTTAATTCCTCATTTGTCGTCAGTTCTATTAGTTATACTTCTAACTAGGATGATTCTGCTGTGTTAACATTTAAAAAGGATCCAAATCCCGGTCTGGTGTGCCCATGATTAAAATGAGCTTGAATCGTTCCTTGAAATGTTGGTTTGCTCAGTTTGTAGGTTTTTTCATTGAATGATACTTGTGATAAAATTGGGAAGTTAAATTGAATTAGAACTCTGTCACAGATCCAAACAAATTGTAGAATCGAGTCAATCAAGTACCATTTGACAGCCAGCGCAACTCTGTTTGAAGTGGTAATCGCTTGAAATCTCATCATTGGCAATGCAACGCTGACTAAATAATCTGTCATTCAACGAGTTACTTCTGATTTTATTAACTAATCTGATGATATATTACAGTGATATATGGAAGCGTTTACTCAGATTTTGCTAAACGCCAGGAACTCTATTTTTTAAAGCAAAGCCAAATATTTGCCTTTGTATAGGTTGGAGACATTTAACATGTAACGACAAGAATCAATATAAAAAACATGCAATGACTCGTTTATAACACCCGGTGCGAAAGGTAAGACCAGACAGTCCTGTGAGTGTGAGAGAGTGTAAGCTCAGAACTGTCGACACGTACGTAATGCTTAAGTTTCAAGAGCAAAGTTTCATGACTTAAAAAGTCAAATGCTTCTGATAGGTCACATAAGATACCAGTTGCATCCTTAGCTTCCGCCCTAGTGGCAAAAATATGCTGTAATAAAGTAACACCGGCGTCAGTTGTGGAACGCTATTTAATGTAACCGTGTTAATTCATCGTGAAGGATGTTATTTTGCGTTAAAATGAAGAAGCATTTGGTTGCACATATTTTTTTCGAAAAACCAATTATTAGATATAAAGCCATTGATTATACCTCGAAGTCGTTACTTTCAAACCAACCTCTTTAAAGAATATTTATTTTTAATGGGATAGACTTCCGAATCGTGGATAACGACCTCCATTCAAATCAATGCAGATAAGTTCAGAGAAGGTACACTATCCTGCCTGCTGATATAAAAAAGCATCTCACCAGGCCGCCAAAGTGTGGGTCACCATGCTGCAATGACTAGACATTCAATGAGGATGGTGACCACCACTCTTGGATTCCACTTATTGCTTTCCATCAGACAAAGTGGAGTCACTATGTTAGGCTAATATAAGAAAAAAAATATAGGTAATAAGTAAATAATGTCAAGATTTCACTCTCTGATGCAAAGTAAATGCAAAGTATTTTACATTTTCCAATACCAAGGACATGTGCGGCTTGACATTGATATATTAGCTGAATGCTTTTGTAGATTTTCGAAATGTATACATTACATGTCATAAATAGGCTTATCTTATTCTCATGAAACAGAAGATGAATATTAGGTAACACCAAGCATTCAATTCACTTTCAGATTCCACTCCGTAACCACATCTATAAAGACACTAATAGGCATCTTGAGTTGCCAGTTTGGTTTTTAGTGTAATCTATTGCACATATAATAAGAGCTATTCTTAAAGTCTCTCGATTTATTTGCTCTTCGAAACAACATTTGAAAATTCAACACAGTTTCCGTCACGTTTCATGTATATTTACATGACCTACTTTCAAACATTTGGTTACTGTAAATTTTGTGTCAGATTTGCTAGACCCCTGCTTCACCTACACATTTCGCTATAACCACAACGCTGTCACAATCAAACAATTGTCGTGCAAAATTAACATATTTCATATCAAAGTGAAACTTGTAGAATTTCACCTACTAGTATGATAAATTGGAAATTAATTAAGAAAATGATGTGTTATAGAGATCAGAAACTGGTTCATAAGATTGTGTGTCAAGACTTCGACTAGTAATATCAAAGTCATATCATAATATCACTTAGACGCTTGGATGTGTTTGAACAATAGATTCCACTGGAACGTGAGAAGTTCTTTCTATCTACTTTATAACAAAACAATGGTAGGGAATTGTGGAAATACTCGATTTGACTCGTGTTTTGTTAACAAAACTGTTATTGCATCTTGTGCAACTCTAGGTGATCAAATAATATTGTCTTGAACCATTGGAATGAGTTAGATTAAAATTTAAATTGTTAAATGCAATGTTCTTCAGATATCTCTTAATTAGGGAAAGCAGCTTCATGATATATTGAAAAAGCATCTAATTTATCTTTCGTCTATCAAAGATACTGACCAAACTTGTCCGTGCTGAATCAATAAAGCCCACTAAATCAACACGCAGCAGATAGAGAAAATACTTTTTCAATCGTTGCTTGAGCCGGCGCGAAGATTGCGATCGAGGCAAACGCAGTGTACGGCGCCCTCCGACGACTTGAAGGTGGATGACAAGACGGAATAGTTGGCGCTCCATGGTAGAGGTTTTCGTCCAACATTGGATGGTGATAGGCTGATGATGATGTCCCTACACGCATATTTCTAAAAAGTCCTCTTTCCACTCCATTGTGAAAGTATTAGCGGCTTCGGAATAAAAAGCACTTTTAATAGAAGATGAATTTAACACTAAACTAGTTTTACACAAAATACATCAATCACGTTCTAACCAAATTACGAGTTTATTTTGATCGTTCAATGTCTAAAAAGTTTATATTTTATAACTTAGATTGATTAACAAGAACGTATCTATAATGTTAAGACCCATAAAGTTTTATTGGGTATACAGACTACAGCTGAATATTAAAGTTTTAACATTGTTTCTGAATTCCGTTGAGTAACTGGAGATAGTTATATTACTATCTATTAGACATATTAAATGTTGTATTTATTGCAAAACCGCGACTTGGATGTGAGCCAAACGTGTGATAGAACAAAGAGACGCCTATTATCTTGTAACTAAGGGTCCGTTTTTCTACATTACACTCATTTATGCCCATGTATTACATAATATGCAAGACAAAATAATAACCTCCTCGGCCCTGTTAATCCAATAACAGGCTGCCCTTCCAGAGACTCCAGATGTTTTTGGAAGTAGTTAATGTCTTGTGTAAATAATCCGGAATAAGGTTTTTTAGAGCTTTCAAAAAGATTATTCTTGTGTGTTAGCATTTTGGATTAAATTACGAATAGGCCATTGCCATCGTCGTAGGACCAATAGGACCAATTCTTCTAAAGTGAAATTTTGTTAATGTGCATGTCTCTTTTTAGCAGTAAGATGCTTCGTTTATCAAAATATAGTGTAACTTTTAACTTGTCTCTGGATTTATAAGCAGCCAAATTATAGTCCATTGGTTTATAGTCTTTAAGATATCCATAGAAGCGAAAAAGACTGCCCAGTGTCCATTATTCTATAATAGGTCACTACTTGTATTAGAACATTCTTTATTAAATCGTTGTTAAATCAAAACATTTTACCTACACAAAAACATTTAAAACCGACATTATCCGAACGCTGTAGTTCATTCTCGACACTGTCGAACGCAGACTGAATAAATAACACAAATTGACACCTCTAAATACGTTCAAACTATAATTTGAAACACACCCTAATGGAGGACCTTAAAGGTGTATTTCAAATTGTTTAAATATGTGTTAAAAAAACATTTATTGTTGTCGCTGCGAGAATGTGTAAAAAACTTATAGACATTTTCAGAAATGACTTCTATTATTTTCTATTATCTTATACACAAAGAAAAGGAATGGTAGGCGTATAGTTTTCCTTTTATGAGTAATAAGGCACTGGAGAGGCATCATCTGACTAGGCCAGGCGACTGTACTTCGTAGTTGTATCTAGTAGTTCAGTTTTACCTTTACTATGCCAGATAGCTGTGATTACTTTTGTGTAAATATTGACGATATATTTGTATTTTATAGTAGCAATTTAAAACCTCTTATCCTCGTTTCAGTGAACTTAATTAGTGTAATTTTTCAAAATGTTCATTATATGTTAAAATTATGGGCACTTTATGGTGAATGAGTCCTTACTCAGTGAATGGAACACTTGGAACTCCAGAGACTTTCTATCAAAATATTTTAACACATCGTGTTCACGCGCCTCGAATACGAATCGGAAATACAATGGCGTTGTTTGACTATAATTTTAAGACATTCCTACTGATATTCATTGTCACTATGTAGTGTAGCGTGTTAATAGAATATAAATTGATTATTGTGATATAAAGGTAACTTTTAATTGATTTGAGTCTTGCAAAACAAATTCAGACATACGAGATGTATGATATATGTATTATATATTTTAGAAGTGACAGGTATTTTTTTTAAGTTATTTTTTTTTTTGTTAATTACATCATTTACAAAATATTTAAATACTATAGATAAACAAGGTACTGAAACAAAATTTTTCATTCTACCAAATATTTTAAAGAAAGAGTGAACAGGGTGACAGTAAACGCGTAGAAAGCGCCCACACAAGAACATATGTACCTAAATTCAATTAACTCTCACATACTGTTTATTGACTACAAAAAGTAAGTTGTCTTATTTTTCCAAAAGCATAAAGACTGACATTATTATTAAGTTCTTTTTATTATTAGTCATAAAAGACCAATAACGACCGTAGTTTGAAATTCAATTAACCTCCTATGACTATTCCATATTGAAATTGATTTAAAGAAATACACTTACACTGGTAATTATGTACAAGTTTTACTACTCGCAGTCAAAGAGCCCCTTATTTTATATTACTTGAGAGTAAAAGAAGCACTCATTAAACTTATTTTAATTGACCCAAGAACGTGTTTCTCATATTTATGTATTTTTTCGTGTTATATATGTAATTGAAAGGAACATTATGCATGTCTGCAGCAGCACACCCTGGTGTTGAATAGGTCTATTATTATGTTTTGTTTTTAAAACAGTTGTTTGTGTGGCGTAAAAGATTAGACTTCGTGGGGACTTTTGTGAATAACAGAATCGACATAACTATTACCTGTTCCTTTTTTTATTCTGATTTGAGCTGAAGACTGAAGTTTTTAAATATATAAGAGGTTTAAAAAAAATTAAAATAAGCAATGTATAATTTTAACAATGAAAAACTAACTTTTCACATTCACATACTAAAAGATTGTAGATATAAAAAAATATATTATTATCTATTTGAGTTGGCTGAAACTTTTTATTTGATTTACTTTATGCAATTTACTAATGCACTTTAAAATTATTAAAAATACGAATACCCAATGCACTTTAAAATTATTAAAAATACGAATTTACTTTATGCAATTTACTATACCCAATGCACTTTAAAATTATTAAAAATTCGAAAAGCAGAAGAATAATAATAATAATGCCGTGGGAAAGCCTAGCTTAGACACGAATGCCTATGCCGGCTCGACCGGAGTAAGACCACGGTCTTACAGAAAACCGGTTATCAAACAATGCTTGCATTGTATTTACCGAGTAAGTGAGGGTATCGGAGTCCCAAACTCCACTCTATCATTTTTCTCCTCCCCTTATCCCGTCCCCCTCACCAGCCGCAAGGGATGGCAACGCACTTACAACTCACGAGTTGAAGGTGTCCATGGGTGGCAGTTGTCACTTACCATCAGGTGACCCGTCTGCAAAAGCAAAACTAAAGATAAGGATATCTTAGAGTGATGGTTATTTGTTAAGACTTGTCTACTTTTTCTAACTTTTTGACTATTTCGACTAAGAATGTATGAACAAAGGAATTCTAGATGAATGCACTCAACTTACGTTGAGGTTTATGAAAATCTTAGAGAGACATATACCTGTTTACAGGATTATAAAAAAAGGAAACTTCCTTTTACTTTCTATCTACAACCTACAAATAATTACGGTCACATTACATGTTACTTTTAAAAAGTTGGAAAACGATTAAAAAAATATAAGCGAAACTACTAAAGCCCGAAGATATTGATTAGTTATGATCTAAACCCGATATCAGTGTAGTTAATATCTACTTTTGTAAGTGTAAAGCAACATTGTATAATGTTGCAACCATATAAGACGTTATGGCAATTTTAGAACTGTGATAGATAATAGACACACGCATTAACAACAAAGTACAGTGGAAAAAATAGTACCTAAGTACATTTTTCTGACATAGAAGTCTAGACAACCTAAATCACTTATTAAAGTCCCATTGCCAACTTTAGTGTTCCACGTTCTACTGAACAGGTACCAGTATTTATATTTAGCTACACTCACGAGCAATGAAAAAGGATGACTTAAAATTTTATCACAAACTAACCAACTTCTAGATTCTGCCAATGGCTCTTTATTAACAGTGTTTTTACAAACGCCTTATTTGTTCTTCGTTCGCCTTAAGTGATTAAAGGGATAATATTAACGACGATAATGACGAAGGGCGTGGTTTCTATCGACCTGTACTTTTGTAAGCTGTACTGATATCGAGCATACAGTACCTGTAGTCAAACAACACTGTTCGTCTTTACATCTAAAAAATCCGTTATGAGTGTGTTTATAATCCTGCACCTCCGAAAAGGCTTGATAGAAACGTACTAAGTAATTTAAAAAAATGTAAACACTGCCCGGCTTTTTTGAATTACGCATCATACGGTCGCCGTACATTTAAGTCTGTGCAGGCATTTAGAAGTCATGGTGGAATTAAGAAATTTGTAGACATACATACATACGCGGACTCTAAGATAGGACGTTATTTTATCGTACGTGTAATAAAATTACCTATCCTACTAACAAAAACTACTAGTATATATATATATATATATATATATATATATATAGTAAACTTACATAACAACTACATATGTAAACATACTAAACTTGTAGAAAGAATACTTTAGCTGCGAATTCCTAACATTGCTAAAAGGACTCGGACTTCGGAATTTTCTAATAATGGTAAATGGATTTGAGAGATCAAGGAAAGGGCATTGTACTATGAAGATTTTTATTACTATCTACCGTCCAAATATAAAGCTGACCTCACACAACGAGCTTATCAATTATGAGAGAAACTTCTGAGATTAGTACAAAACTAACAAAGGGAACAAAACGGTATCATCACAAGTGCTAGGTATAATAAATATATCCGTAGGCCGCCCTGAAAGATTTGCGTAACTTATTAATTAAACAAGTTATAAGTATATAAATAATATACTCATTGTTTTTCGAAGTATTCTTCTTTACATTTTATCATACGTTTGAGCTTGTAAAATTGAAGCCTCTCATCAAATATTTAATTTTAGGAAAAACAAAGAAATCATTTTTTTCCGACGTTCCTCGCCTGCTTCAATTTTGTCGGTCTGTTCGCGCTTTCAAACACCCATTCACAAGATTGTTGTTTTTTCTCTGGTTCAAAAATTCGGCATACCATCGTCTCACGGTGCTCAGATGAGGTGATTTCTTCCCAAAAGCGTTTTTAAGGCGAACGGTACAATCTAGCGGAGAAAGACCACTTTTAAAATCATATAAAATCATCGCTCTAAAATCTTTTCGCGTTAATTCCATTTTCGCTGCGGATGACGAATTTCAAAGTGCGATAAAAACAAATGACAGATGATTTTCGGCCTATTTCTTTTTTTTATTTATCAAGGTCTCTTTTGTAAAAAATAAATCATTTGAAATTCAAACAGCTATTAGAAACCAGAAGTGCAAAACATTGAGTGTGCCCCATGTATAACGTCTTAGCAAGCCTTCACACATACAAAAGTAGAGTGAATAGGTTTCTCTGTGACACACCTTTCGTCTTCACCGTCACTTAACATCAGCTGAGTTGGAAGACAAATGCCGACGCCAATAACAAATAGTAAAAAACCATATTAAGTGTGAATTCTTCTTATTTTTGATCATTCTGGAAACAGTTACTATTTCGAGCTCTTGCTAAGTAGTTTTTATACAGTAGATCTTTTCCGATATGTTACATAACATATTTAACGTTTTAAACCATACTTGGCTTGCATAATTTCAGTAGTACGAGCTAAACTGTTAAGAGCACGACGACAAATCAAATTACGACATATATACACGCACTTGTATGTATATAATATATCTGCGTGATATACTAGTAGACGAAATGTTTTGAAATGAAATGATTAAACTTTTGTCTTACAGTTGAGATTAAACACGAATGCGATAATGAACCTATACATCAAGTCGCTTTAAGAACTACAGCTTAAAATAAGCATTACACGGATGCAGAAACTTTGAAAATACGGACGATTGCAAAACTCATCTGCTGTGTGAGTCGCAGCTTGAATACCTATCAAATTCTGAGTGACACCAAGTTATTCAGCCAACCCGGTCACGTTTTAACGCTTGACTAATAAAATTCAAATAAATCCCTGAATATTATTTGATTCTCTGGCATTCATTCAGGGACAGAATTCAATTTAGGAGCACATACCGAAATATTGTTAATAATTGTTACAAAAAAGAGCATTAAGTATTTTGGTGGCAAACGTAAATACTTTTTAAATATGAAACTAGTCAACGGTTTTTTGAGGGTAATTATGAAATTTATTAATATTCTTACTAATCAT
This sequence comes from Tyria jacobaeae, assembly GCA_947561695.1. Taxonomy (NCBI): domain Eukaryota; kingdom Metazoa; phylum Arthropoda; class Insecta; order Lepidoptera; family Erebidae; genus Tyria; species Tyria jacobaeae. The sequence continues at coordinate 11,661,070 of OX387223.1, read as the reverse complement.
TACTTGTAGGCCAGGGTAGAAAATTAATTTAAAAACAATTAAAAGCATATTATTTTTAATAAAATCTTTTTAAAAATCAACCAAAAGTAAAATCCCTTTTGTGTGTTTTAATTAAATAATCCAATAGATAGCTGTTATAAATTCGTAGCACTAATATAATTATCCCAGAGTTAGTAAGACAAATAAAAACCAATGTAACCCAACCAAAATAGCCCTTGTATCCTAGGTATGGACATTTGTCGGGATCTCAATCCGCGTGATTACTTCGAGAGCGTCATTAAAGTAGCCTCGCAGAAACTCTGAGTATTGAACAAGGTGAGACGGTTCTTCTCGCCCGAACATCTGTGTATTTTATACTAGACCCAGGTTCGCTCTTGCGTGGAGTACTGCTCTCATCTTTGGGAAGGCTATGCGCAGTATTTGCTTGGCGATCTCGATCGGTTGCAGCGGCACGCAGTCCGTATTAGCGACAGTCCTGAGGTCACCGAGTCCGTTGAGCCTCTGTAGTTGCGAAGAGATGTCACCTCTATGGCAGTTCTCTATCGCCTACATCACGGAGAGTGTTCTGACGAGCTCTTCCAATTGGTCCCACCTTCTCCCTTTCTAAACACGAAAACACGTGCTGGCCTGAGGAGTCAAAGTTTGAGAATGGAAAACATACGATCCCGAACTAAACGTTTCGACTCCTCTTTCCTGTGCTGATCAGTTAAAGCCTGGAATTCACAACAAGCACACGTGTTTCCCTCCCACTTTGATCCCGGGTCTTTTAAGCAGGAAGTGAAAAAGCATCTTACCAGGTAGCCATAGTGTGGGTCACCATGCTGTATTGCTTACACTTGGTGACCACCACTCTTAGACTCCACTTATTGCTTTCCATCAGACAGAGTGGAGTCATTATGGTAAGGCCTATATATAATATTAGATTATTTAGAATTTATTATATTATTTTTATATTAATTATATATTTCGAATCGATATTTATCTGATAGTATTCGAAATATATAATTAATAAATTATCAAATTACAAGTAATTGAAATATTTACAAGTATCTGAAATATTATAAAATATTTTTTGTTAGTTCTTTTCTATTCCTTCCCTCATCCTACTTTTTCCTGTGAATATACTAAAGATTTTCCATCTTTAATTTCTGAAGGGCAAAAGACTTGCTTCTTATAACGTTATTGGGGCCTAATTGTAATGGGCAAATCATAGCAGACGTGAGAGTATCAACATCATCATCATTCAGCTTATCGTGTGGTCCACTGCTGGACAAAGGCCTCTCCCAAAGAGCCGCATTTCGCATCAATACGTGAGAGTGTGTATGAGTAAAATTATTACTTTGTTTTAGTTTTTTATTAATTTAATAAACGAATAGTTTTGTTACCGTCTAATGTTGTCTCATACGTTTATATGGACTACTACATTGTGAAGATTATAGTATCGTAGATAAAGTATCACCAAAGAAGTTTAACCTTGGACTTTTGGGAATTCAGAATTTGTTTTCATTAGTTTTATTAAGTGTATCCTACGTCTTAAGCTATCTCTGTAACCAGTATTATACCACTCCATTCAGCCTCTTTTGTATGGTACAGTAAAAAATATCCATCAATGGTCACTAACTTTCGCGTTTATAGCTTAAGTATGAATAATTTCATAAGTATTGGTTTTTTCACTTACTAAAACTATGAATTTACGCCCTGGTCTCTGCAATGCAAATCGACTCAGACTGGACGCGACCACCATTAATAAAACTTGTATATGTACATATTATTCCTTATTTCTATCTTAGATTTCTGACCATTCACTTTTCTTGCTTCGACTAACTGTTTTAGACTACATATATCTATAATACTTAGTTTAGTGTACAACATTTTAGCATGACGCTCTCGTATTAATAGAATATACGTCTCTATAACTATGATCAAGATTTCCCCGCGTATAATTCCAATTGGAAATCGTTACAGGCATATTAGCTAATGGTCTAGAATTTATTGATACTCTTTACGATGATCATAAAAGTCAGGGTCTGAAAACAAATTTAACAGTCGGCAAATAAAACAAATTTGCCAATAAGTGTGGTATGTGATTATCATTGTTCATAAAGAAGGTAATGCGAGCTTTAACTGTTTTCGAATTGAACGAATTCAATGCCCCAAATCTAAAGACAATAATGGGAATTCAATCTCACTTAATATTAACAAAAACGAACATTTTAAATCCAATTTTTTTGATAGCTTACATAAATAGCTTTAGAGCATCGAGTCCTCTGAAAAATAAATTTCTTAGTTCCAATCTAAATTAAACTTTGGAAACGTAATAAATATGTATTTGTTATCCACCCGTCATACACATGGGCATAGGGCTGGTTTTGCTACAAGATTACACCACCTTAATCTTTGGAGTTATTCTTTAGTTATCGGATTTATTTTACTGTTTCAAGCATATACGTGTAAATGTTTACACTTACGTTCAGATCTTTAATTTTAACTGATGTATTATTAAAAATTTAGTTCCTGTAATTCCCTTATATAGAGAATACCGTAACTCTGCCAACGGAAACCGGTAAAGAATTTATATGAATAAATTCTCGATCAGCCCAAATAATGGCTGAAATTCATCGCGGCATATCTCTCATAAGAAAGTCAATGTTCAGCCCTATCAACGCGACGGGGCGGGCCTTTAGTTATTGAAACCAGTAATTAGTAATACGATATCTTCTACAAAAACTTTTACCACGATGAAACATATTATTCAAAACTGTTATTTATGCCTGCCTGCATAATAAAGAATTAATTTCAATTAGCGTAAATCCTGCAAAGACAAGAGCTTACTTGAAAATTGATTGATTGATTTTGTTATGGTACGTTAAGGAGACAAACATATTGCTTAAAGATAAATATACAAAGTGGATATGTATATTAGGCGGACTTATCGCTAAGCAACCATTGTAGAGACAAAATTGAAAGTGGATTTAAAGAAAAATAGGTACATACATATGTACATACACTCAGTAGCAGTACAAACAGTGGTAGAGTGATTTCCGGAGAGTGGTTTCTGGAGGCCCAACTCCCCCTCTCCTCTTTCTTCTCCCTCATCCCCCTCTCGTCTTTCCCTCTCCGCATTCTCCTATACCTCATTACCCTTAAAGGCGGGCAGTGCACTTACGAATCTTGAGTTGCAGATGGACGGCGGTTGTCACTTACCATCAGGTGACCCGTCTGTTCGTCTGTCCCACTATAGTAAAAAAAAAAAAAAGATACACTCACGCTTGTATCACCTAAAAATTGATATATAACATTTATAGATGCTTACATTAAACAATAAATACCCTTTTCAGTAAATTAAAACTCGGTCGGAAAAGACAATATTCTACATAATTCAAGTTGTATAGTTACAGCAGTTACAGTATGTTTGTTTTTATAATATACCACGTCTTCAACCATGTTTTTTATAACTTATTGTATATGATAAGAATAGATTAACAAAACTTCGAGACAACGGCAGCAAAACAATAAGAGTCTTATCGCTAAAAGCTTAAAATTTCTACCGCGCAAAGTTAAAGAAATTTAGAAATAGGTACCTATGTAAGTGGAAGTGTGCTTGAAGTTGTTTACCGTACTGTGTACATGAATATGTAAGTAGTCTAACGTACATATGTGATATATATACGACTGCGTCCTTGAAAATTGTGGATTAGAATTAGAATTGTAGAACTATATTTTAAAAGAATATACGTAATTGGTATATTGTATAGCACGACCAGACGATAGTGAACTAAATATCTAATGAGTGAACACTACCTAAAACGTATGCTTTTACATACATTTCCACTGAATCGCTTGACGTGGACGATTTCCTAGTCCTTTTTTCATGTTAGCATCGTTACTTTTATTTGACAATTTCTTTGTGACCCCACATTTTAAAACAGTATACGTCGTGCGTTATTCAGGTGTATTGTTTGCTATTTTATTTTGAAAAAATATTATTCTTGCATATGCATACATTCGAAATATCGTGGTTTCAAATATAAAATCTAACAAAAAGCGTATTTTTGATATGTAAAAATATTGTACTCTTATACGTATGTAATTGTATTTTGTTTTGAGAGTATACATAGTAAAGTGTACCACACCGTAACTTATTAGCCAGTAATTTAAGTCTTTACAAAAATATTACTGGCAGGAAAAAGTTGCAATATTTGTTCCGGTCATAAAATTAAACGAATTACTAACCAACATAAAACTTATTGGTTATAAATGACGCTCAGCATAAACCCATTTGTTTTGGCCCATTTTATATGGACCACCCGTAATGAAATACCATAACTTTTTAGGCCACGGTGTTTGCAATAAGCGAAGCGTCAAGCGGGCACTGTCATTTAATGTACATATATACTAATAGTTTTAAGGCAATTAAAATGCGAATACTGTAGAAAAGAAGGGTGTTTTGTAGGGGGAGTTAATCTTTTAATTTAAAAATACACTCAATAACAACGTACATTGTAAATAATAGTGACATATAAACTACAAGAAGCTGTCAGAAATAAGCTGCAGTATTTTTATTGATTCTCGCTGTCCATAATACATCGGTAAATATCTTTTAGGATCCTTTCAAATCCGCGTAGATCTGGTTTTATGGGATGCTTCTTTTCCCAATCAAATCAATTCAACGTCTTCTTTATATAAAGAGCATACCCGACATATAAATATATAAGGATACCAGGTACAATTTCCATATTGTAAAAGCTTCGTAGAAAGGCCGACGTAATAAGTTAACAAATAAATATATAGGAATTATATTTAACAGTCCCTAAATTAAAGAGGTTTTAAGAAAATAATGTTTGAAAGGCTTTATAATTAAGATTCAATTTTTTTTGGTATAACAAAAAAAAATCCTTAAAACCTCTTTTATTTACTTTGCTGTTTAATAGGTTTCCAATATATTTATTGTTAACTTTTTACATCGGCCTTTCCACTAGGCTTTTAGCCAAAATTTCGGATTATTAGTTATAAGTTTAGTTAGGTTTAAATTAAGCTTAATTACAATTTAATGCCAAGTACAGTTATAGTTTATTATTAAAAAAAAAACAGAAAATTACAACAATAATCGAAGCATCAAATGACAGTCGGTTACCTAACTCCTTTGTTTTTGCGCTATTTCGGGAAAGTAAACAGACTGCCGATTGCCGAGAATAAAAATAAGATACATATCTACTGATAATGAATAATATAATTGATGGTTGGTTGGTTGATTATGGTTGGCAAAATGTTTGCGTTTCATACGTCTCCGACTAACCCTTTACCCTTATGTACATATGTATGTATATATTAAATATTAAGTACATATATTGCTATTTTCTTTGTTAAAATAAGATAACTTGAAATATGATACATAGCCTAAATAGAAAGTATACCGTTTTAAGATCAAAATTGACAATCCAACAGTTTATTAAAATAGTCAAATATTTAATGACCTTCACCTTTATTATTCACCTTGAAACGATTGTTTGATGGGCTACAATAAGGACATCCTATAAAATCCCCCAGATTTATTATCATCAATGAAATAATAAAGCTTTTGTTATTAACTCCCACGTATTTACGAATGTAAGGGGAGGTCAAATAAAGGAGAAAACGTTTTATTTACTGGCGTGATTGCATTGAAATTACCGTCCGCGCAAGAAAAAAGGCAATTCAATTCAAATTCAACTCAATTCACAATAATTTTAATTAAACAAATTACAGGAATCTTTATTGGTCAAGAGTAGGAGCCAGACTCACCAAGTCAATCGTGAAGCTAGTTGCTTGTTCCAATGCGCGGATCCTATGGATAAGAACAGGCGAAAAACTCCAAGGGCAATCTTTAACATGTTTTTTTTTACAAATGTCTTGTAACATTGTTTATAAGCGCAAAGAAGATTGAACGACAATGTAACATTTATTCTTAAATTTACCGGACGATAAAATTATTACAATACTTATTAAAGTAATAGCAGTCAGGAGTCAGGAGATGATCCGAAATGAACGACGCGCTCGCTCAAGGGCATGTCGCACGCGCCGCCCATCGTCCCACTCAACCATATCGAAGGGCCCGTATTATCGACAGTCCTGAAGTCACTGAGTCGCTTGAGCCTCTGCACTTACGAAGAGATATCGCCTCTATGGCAGTTCTTTATCGCCTACATCACGGAGAGTGTTCTGAAGAGCTCTTCCAATTGATCCCACCTTCTTCCTTTCTATACACGACAACACGTGCTGGACTGAGGAGCCACCGTTTGAGAATGGAAAACATACGATCCCGAACTAAACGTTTCGTCTCCTCTTTCGTATGCCGATCAGTTTAAGCCTGGAATTCACTATCAGCGCACGTGTTTCCCTCCCACTTTGATCCCGGGTCTTTTAGGCGGGGAGTGAAAAAGCATCTCACCAGGCCTCCATAGTGTAGATCACCATGCTGTATTGACTACACTTGCGATAAGGATGGTGACCACTTCTCTTAGACTCCACTTATTGCTTTCCATCCGGCAGAGTGGAGTCATTATGGTAGGCCTATATATATACAAAAAAAGGGCAGGAGGGAGGAAGGAAGATTTTCACGTATGGGCCGACTCGGCCGGAGTATTACCATGACCTCACAAAAAACAGACTGTGAAACAATTGCTGCAATGTATGACCAAGTGAGTGAGGTTACCGGAGGCCCAACCCCTTTTACCCTTTCTCTTACCTTCTTTCTCCTCCTCGATTTCCCCTACTCTAAAAGGCGGACAGCACTCTTATGACTCTTAAGTTTAAAGTGTTCATGACCCTACAGAAACATAGCAGAAGAGATTTTGGGCTTAAAATTTACAGACTTATTTATTTATAGACATAGCATAAAATTACCTACTTGTTGAGAGCAATGAAATTAATTTGTAAAAATTTTAAATACTTCGGTCAATTACAAATTCTTATTTAATTCAATACAAACAAATTTAATGCAGATGAATAATAATAGCTCTATAGAGCTTCCTGGAACTCATACAAATGGTTGCTTTTACTGTGCACGTACTCAATTATTTTGCTGTCAAAAATGATTTTCATACTTGTAACTGCCTAAGCGTCTTGAGCAGATGCCAATAGTAGTTTATGGTAAGGAAACTTGTTCACCGAAATTAGTAACAGAATACAAAATTCATTTGCATAGCAGTATAAGACCAATACTTAAATAAGTCATATTATAGTTCTTTAAATGGAATTAATGAACATAAGAATAACTATAGAAAAAAATAATATATATGTTATTTACATATGTACATCCTCAGGGAACTGGATCGATAACAGAGCATCCGCTAGAGCGGGATGACTTGAGAGAGCGTCCCTAGAGAAATATTTTTATTTTACTATCACTTTCACTTTTGAAAATGAAAGTTAAGTTTTACGTGAAATTATAAGACATTAAAATTTTACTGATCTGTAATAAAAATGTTAATAATTAGTTATATTTTAAATATTAATTAAATTATCAATATGCTTATAATATTCATTACTCTTACAATTAATATACATAGACTTTAGAAAAAGTACGAGCCTTATTATAAAAAAATATTTTAGCCATGAGTGTATTTATATGAGATTTATGTGTATGTGAAGTAGGCCCCGCATTTTTAGATCGTTAAAGTTTGTTACACAAAATTTAAAAATAAAACTAGCTTTTCTTAAGTTATATTTTACACTCACATACCAAAAAATTACGACCCCACGGCTTCAATAAAAGAGTTACAGCAATATTGCAAGTTATAAATTTTAGTAGATAATAAGGCTCAGACACATAAATAATCCCGAATATATAAATAATATATTATACAGTAACCGAATCAAATAAAATTGTATAGAATAATAAAATATGTCATACCTAAGCGTAGACGGCAGGAAAAAATATTCAAACGATGTTCCATAATTCGATTACTAAATGCATAATGAATCATCAATTCCATTCTCATCAATCATTCAAATATTGGGACTGGTTCTATAATTTCTTTCTCAAGTTCCCTTTGGAATTGGTTCACGATCTTGATCCTAATGAACTGATTTTCTTTTTGTTTAGCTTTAAAAATAAATAAGGATGTTACAAAATTAATTGGTTTATAATGAGTCCATAATCCATTGACTGTTATATAATAGTCATTGGATGTTGTTTACAGTACCCACTTTGTAAATGTCCGTAAACGTTTAAAACTTTTCTCATTCACGACTTTTGTTATAAACTTTTGTATCTTATGCGTATTCGATCGTGGTGCACCGTTATTACGGTATACACTTGATTAACGCTTCTTACCCGTAAGTAGCAATATCAAGTGGATAAACAAGTATGTTGTCTGGATCTACCGTAGTGGTATCATCTCACCCCTGTTGAAGGGGGTGGGAAGACTATTTGGAGCTCTGGGCTCCTTATAGTAGTTTTCCTCGCAGCTTACCACAGTGAGCCGGTCATTGGGGTTAGTTCACCGGCCTCGAGGTTTGCTCGCCGATCCCTCCTCCGAAGAGGGGTCCAGCGAGCCGCCTACGAGAAGTCGGTGGTTGGCTGTCTGTTTCCGATGGCGAAGCCAATGCCCCGCTCGAAGGAGCTGATATGAGCTCCCGAGCGGGGTGTTTGAGTCGCCTCCGGATGAGTGTCGTTGCGTCTGGATGTGGGAGCGGAGCAATGCCTACCAGGTGGGAAAGATTAGAGCGGTCAGCCCGCTCAAACATCCCCGTGGCGGGTTTGCTCACAAACTCCTTTAGAGGTTCCCACTTGAGGTCTCGGTGGATTGATGTATTCCTGAGGTACCTGGGGGACCACCATACGAAGGCAGCTGTTTTCTACAGCCTGCAAACGTAGGTGGCCGGCCCACCGTAGGTGAGGCGCGACCTGATGTATGTTTTGTAAATGCCTAGTTTGGAACTTACTGGTAGTCTGGAGGATAGTAGAGGACGCAGCTTCGTCCGCGCAGCTCTGGCCTTCGCTGTGATGGTCTCAACGTAGTTTGATCGTGGGGGATCTCAAATGTTAGGCTTTGGCTTACCAACTGTACTAAACTGGGTAGAGATAAGTTAAACCTCTATGGCTATTACGCAACCACGTTTAAAAAGAAATATATACATAGGACAATATTAGGTATATGGAATGAACACTAACACTACTTTCTTTGTATGCATACAAAGAAATTTTATAAAAGTAATAGTTTCCAAACATGTATTATACGAACTCGTTAAATATCAACGATAAACTCAGTATAAGCATTATTTTTTTATTAAACCAACTACTTTGGTATTTAAAGTTAGTCTTGTAAATACGTAATGAACGTAATAAACTATACTAAAAGAAAAGAGTTAAACTGTCTTTTAACCTGCAAAGAATTAATTGAATAGCTAAAAACATATCGCGTTAACTCCGTCCCCGTCCTACTTAATCTTTCAGTTTTATTTAAAGAAAGTCATTAAAATAAATAGCTTTATGCTGAAACAATTTATATAACAGTGCTTAGAAGATAAACTATAGACGCTAAAAGTAGTCGTGGTTAAGCGCGTTGCGTACGTCGCACACGTGAAACTTTGGTTTTACTACCATTGTTTAATGTAAATTATATTTAAAGCGCACAAAGTAACATTTTAAAGTTATAATTTTGTCTTATAAGATACCATAATTATCCTAGTTGGATTCACTGTCAGTAAGGTAAATTATACTAACATTAATAACACTTAAGTTTTGTAATTTATAAATTGGATCTTTGAGGTTGTAAAGTTGAGTACCAAGAAGAGTGTCAACAAAATGCTTAAGACCAAGTAGTGAGTGAAATCCGGTACCGGGAGATATAAATACAAAATAGAACTTACGTTATTCTTACGTAATTATCTCTTTATGCTTTAAATTTATAATTAGATAATATTTTTATCGATCGATTGCCGAGATGGACAAACTATCTACATACAAGTTTGTCTGCTTACGAAACCCTCGTGCGCGAGTTAGACTCGCACTTGTCCGCTTTTTTGTGTAAACTCTAAACTGAGTATTGTTTTATTTTGTTTAAAAGGCCCTTTTCTAAATACGGCTATAATTAACAAAACAATAAAAAAGCTGTAGGGAATTAATAACTTCAAAGTCATAATAAAGAACACATTATGTTGTAAGTGTAAGAAGAACCTTGTATAATATTGTCAATACTTTACTGCACTGCGACGTGAAGGCTCTAGAATAAATGTATTAATCCTTACTAATAATATAAGTGTTAAATCCTGCTCTAGGTGCCTTTTCCGTCAGAGGAAGTACCCATTTTACTTCTATAAATCTCCCTACTTTCCTTGTTTTCCGTCTTAAAATTACTACATTTTCAAGACCATTGATCTCCCATAAAATAAATTAGCTTGAAAACTCTCTTGACGACGTTGCACCAACCCGCAACATATTTATGATAGGAGTAAGCACATGATGATGATGATTAATAATATGAAAGTTTATAGTCTGTTTTTTACAACGTGAATGTACTGAACCGATTATTGAAATGAGTTGAAATATACACGTTGTCACGGTTACAGAAATTTACATAGTGTACGCTTCTTCCAGAAAAAAAACCACTGCTAGCGATATATATTTCATCAAACCATCATAATGGCTTCTACAATCAGATTGTAGGTGCTTTAATATAAACAAGCCTTTAATAATGTTATGCATAGTTAATATCTAAGTATTTAAAATTCCGAGCACTTACTTACCAGGGTAAATTAAGGTATAATTCAAATATCTATGCTGCAGTCGTTATCGTTCCTCTGCATAACACGAGAGAATTAAATAATATATATTAACCCTTTTACGATTTATGTAAATAAAATTAAACCTATAAACTAAAAATGTTATCTTATGCTGAAGTGAGCTTATATTAAAGACACAATTTTGGGGTACCTCGGCATGTGAGAATGTAAGAGAAAACGATAGTTGTCTTTTTAAATACTACAGTGTGTGTGTGAGCCTAAGGAAATAGTTACCCTCTCCCCTACATACTTTTGTTTAAAAGTTAATTATCTTAACAGGGTTGTAGTGCTCTCAGTTTTCAGCGAGGATAATTGCTAAGCATGACTAGAGCCATGAATTGCAGGAACAATGTTTTTTTTTCCTGAATGTTTTTTTTTATTAATACCTACTCAATCTTCTTATCATTTCGTTGAAATTAAATCTTCATACGTCTGCAGCTGCTGTATGAAATTTATTATTTTCCGTTAACTATGTCAATTCAGTTCAGGTGAAATTTAAACATATCTTGAAAATTTTTCCTATTACAACATGTTAACTGTGAAACGTGATTATTTCAAGAGATCGCAATTCAAAGTCTTGAACGACCTACAACTCAAGTTCCACACTTTCTTTACACGAACCGAGTACATAAAAAACTACACATCGATGATTTCCTGCGATTTATTTGCTATTTGTTCGGGCGGCTCCTTGCCTCTCCTCCATCTGGTTTTAAGCCACCAAAGGCTAACAAGGCTTTATTTGCTATAGTGCAAATGACCTAAGGGCACCTATTTTGATAAATCTTTTTAGAAAAATCCTATCGAAGACGGATATGATACAAATATTAGTTGTATGCTGAATCGGTGTAATATATTTCTCTTTTACAAGACACTGTATATTTCTAGCATGAGATATGTGAGAACGAAACAATATATACTCACATTCAATATAAATAATGTACTATCTCTATACAAAACTATATCACAATATATCTTATTTCTTTTCTGACTGTTATCGCAGAATACATAATAACACACATGAGACAAATAATAATAATTAGAGACCTTTAAACGTTTTCGGTGCTATTTATACCCCTGGTTAATAAACTTTATTTAATTAGTATCAAAATGATGCCAAGCCAAGGAGCCAGGATTTTAGTTAAATTATAGATCAACGGGTTTATCTCAATGTCATTTGGATGAACAACTAAACAATATAGTCAACACTGTGCCATCAAAGTCACGAGTAACCCAAACGATGAACATATTATTTAAGTAATAGAAAAGAATTATAGTCATTCCAACATTAAAAGTTCTACGAAAATACTTTTGGGAAATCAGAACATATGTAGGTCTGAACATATCCCAGAAGGTAACTAAAAAGAATTGAGTAACTAAATCAATTTGTTTATATTATTGGTCACTACTTTTAATATTAACAACTTTTATTATTAACAACTTCAATCAATTTTATTATATTATTGGTCACTGCCGTATTTCCGAACCGATACGACCTTCAAACCTTCAAGAAAAGAGCGTACTCCTACCTAAAAGGCCGGCAACGCACTTGGGACTCTTGAGTTGCGGGTGTCCATGGGCGGCGGTCATTTACCATCAGGTGACCCGTCTGCTCCTTTGCCCCCTATCGCATAAAAAAAATATATATAAAACACAATTTGAAAGGTATGGTATGCCGCAATAATTTCACGGAGGTGGCATCACTATGTGTAATTGAACAAAGTATTTTACCAACGGAATGTCTGAAACAATATACAAATAGAATTTCAAACATCGCTGCCTCCATCGCGGAATTACATTCTGAAAAATATATGTCCTGTATTATACATACTGTTAAACATTAATATACAAATATTTTTTTACTGTTCAGTCTTGTAAACTTTGTTCACCTCTTATCTTAAAATAAGTTATACTTTTAGTATCTGATCGTTAAGATTTCGATATATTTTAGATTATGTTTTTTCTCGTAAATGAACTATCAATTTCGTTAAAGCACGGCTTGTTTCTGTTAATACAAATGTTTTTTATGTAACTTCAACTTGAAAAGGCCCTTTCAAACCAGTTACATTTGTTGTTAGAAGAACGAAAGAATGGTTGTTTAAATATTATTCAATTAGAGAAATGCTTTTACGAGATATGAAGAACGCGACCAATCCCAGGAAAAAGTTTTTCCGGGACATTTTATTCATGTTTTAGAGGACAAAGGTATCCAAGCTTTTCTTAAGGCAAAGGCTAAAATAATAATAAAAAAGTGTTAAAAGGGATTTGTTATTTTTTTTCTGGTAAGCACAAAGTATACATATATTTAGTTGTTAAATTATACTGTAGACCATAAAACAAAGAAAGGCTTGAGCTTTGTAATAAAATATAAAAGACAATTTCACACTAGGTCCCGTGACAAAAATAGCAACAAATATTACTTATTTTTTAAATAATTGAATATGTTACGGTAAGTTATAGCATTTTTATTGTGTATGTGATCTATATAAAACAAAAAAAAACTATCAAATAGCCTGCTGCAGTCCACTGCAAGATATAGGCTTCTTCTTTTTTCTACAAAATGGATGCATCGAATTAATAGGAAGGTTGTTCTACATAGGGACCTAAAATTGTTTTGCTCGATAAGCAGGTCTAAATTGGATAGCGTGCCTTAAGCGCGTAAATATAAAATATTTGTTTATTTATTCAAGCTATTACGCTACGTAGTTGTTTTACTAAACAAAGAATGGACGGGCATGTTGGTCTAGTGGTTAGTGACTTTCTTTAGTTCTTTGTGACCGTGGATTAAATGTTTGTAATGAAATTATTCCCAATGCAACGTTGACTTTTATTAAAAAAAAAGATCATATAAAATATATTTACTGTTCACATTAACACAATAATATACGTGTAGCTAGATGTTATGTTGACTACGATAAAGGGCCAACGAAGGTGGAATGACGATATAATCTTCTTGACGGAAATTGGTTATGTATGTACATAATCTTTAATAATTTCAATTGAAATTTCGATTTCTTTCACGTATATTCCTGAACCTACATGAAATAACTACATCGATTTAATGCACATCTTATTATTCTATTATACTCGTATTGCAAACTTTTTATTAAAGTATATAGCAGTAGTAGTTATGAGGAACAGAATGACACAGTATTATATAATAAAGGTGTCCTTGTAGAAATTCAAAATATTTTGACATTTTAGAAAAGGCCTTGCTAAAATATACCTCGTATCTGGGTCACATTCTAAACATGCATAAATGTGGGTCATTCCCACAGCTGAGGTAAGACCCCAATTTCACGTGCAACATCTGACGATCAAAGACCCAAGAGCAGGGGAGGACTCCTGCTATATTACATAGGCTTCAAGTATAATTAATTCACGCACTAAAAATCACACGTTTAACAGGGTGACATTTGTGAATTAACTTTCTAAAGGTAAAGTATTCTTTTTTATTAGCTGCAAAATACAAATTTAATTTTCTTATCAAATTTTTGTTTAAATCCTCTAGGGATTTTACTATTACTAAGTAAAAACAATTAAGTAACCTAATATTGTACTATCGCATCGTTGTCAGCTTTGACATCGATGCTTATTGAAAAAGTTAATTATAAACTCATTCAGTTTTTAGTATTATGCTCTATTTTTGAAAATAACAATGTCGTGAACATTAGATATCCAATGTTAACATTATGAAAGAGTAATTATTTATGTTTTTATTTGTATTTCCTGTAAATACATACATACATTGCATAAGCCCGACGCAATGCCTTAGGTATTTTCCTATACCTAATATTTGGATGATACAGAGACATGTGTGGCAGGATTCTTGTCTATAACCACAACATTAATATTACGCCTATTTAGAACGGGTAGGCAGAGGCGTATCGAACATCCAAGTTGTACCAATAGCCAATTATGTTTTTGTCAAATTTTTGACAAAATAGAAATTGGGAATTGAGTGAAATAGAGAAATTGGGAGTAAATTAAAAATAAAACTGAGGATAGAACGACGGAAAGGGACATTTTCATTATACGGATGAATTGGGAGTGTAAGCAATAGCAATATTATTATTACTACTCAGTAGATGTTCTTATGTAGGCTATGTATTCTGGCAATACACTTGTTAAGTATAAAAAACATATGTAAGAAAGTAATTAAACTTTTCATGCTTCTGCAAACAAGGCGCCTACGTACTTCACCCAAGATTAGGAACTTATTAAATACAACTCGAGGCTTTTTTAGACGTTGATATAGATATCTACTTTCATATCAAGACCGGTATTGTTATAAACGATTAATATAATAATAATAAAATAAAATATTAATCGTCTATAACAACACCAGTCCAAAGTCCGTATACTTGCGCGTCTCGAGTCTCGAGAATTTCCAATCGTAATAACCTTCTTAAAATATATGTATTTATACCAAGGGTACAGGTTAACACGTATAGGTTGACTTCAAAATGGGCTAAAATATTCTATAAATATCTCTACCTCATTTACACATAATGTGTAAAACAAATTTCTGATCTGATACAGATAAACCATTAAGCCAAAGAGAGTTTCCTAGACATTTTGTCGCCTACATTGTGACCGGATTTCGTAATAGCTATACCAGTAACTTTCACCAATAAATTTGGATTGTAACTAATCTTAATAGCTATTATGTGTCTGTAGTGGCAGAGCTATAACCTAAACGAATCCCCAGAAGTCTCAAAATATATGAATTTTATATTATCAACTTTTATATTGATTTCTAATAGACATGTTACACAAGTAATATTTAATAATATAGCACTTTCAGGAATAGAATTCTTCAATATTGTAAATTAACTAACACTTAACGGTAAACGCCAAACAAACAACCTCATAAAAACAGTGAGTCATCAATTGTACGTCCAATATCGTTTGACCTTGACCTTGATAATGTTAGAGGTCAGCTTTCACTTCCGAGGAACCGAGTTAACAAAAGGATACACTCGTGTACCTTCTTGTACATACAGTACAGTCATACATATTAAAAAGGCCTCGCTCACTACAGCCGACATGAATTCTTAAATTGTACTCTATTTAAATTTGTTTGCTAAAGTTTAAAATAACATTGTATTTTGACACAGATTATTTTACAAATACAATTCAACGATTGTGCAACATCAGTTATAAATGACCATCTGTTCTTGTCGTTAGTGATCCTAACTGTTGAGCCAGAGGTCGTGTGTTCGATTTCCAGTCGGGACAAAAATTTAAGTCATTCACAAATACTTTTTCCCAGTTTGGGTGTTACATGTTCATTGTTTGTATGTTTATCAAGTCCTGCGACATACTAATCATTTCTAGTTCGGCACATGCTTTCTTTTAAAAAATTACATACTAACAACCTTTTAATGGTGTAAACCTTTTAGTCTCTGTATATTGTCATGTCTAATGTCATGTAATGAAAAATGTTATGTTGTTAAGTTAATGTTAAGTGATAAATATTTTAAATGAGACATTTATTTTATACATGTATTGTATGTATAAGGTCACATACACATGTGTATATGTATGTGTGTATTTATGTTTATATAAATATTTTACAGTTGTTGAGCCATGCTTGGGCACGAATGGGCCGGCTCGACCGGTTCGAAACAACGGCCTCACAGAAAACCAACTGTGAAGCAACGCAAGCGTTTTTGTCCGAAATTATTGAGGTTTCCTGAGGCCCCACTTCACCTCTCCTCTTTCCTCTCTCCTCTTCCCCCTCTCCTCTTTCCTCTCCCCTCATTCCCCGTCTTCTCTTTCCCATCTCCTCATTCCCCCTCTCTTCTTTATCCTCTCCGCATCCCCACATCCCCCCATCCCTCATCACCCTCAAAGGCGGGCAGTTCACTTACGACTGTTGAGTTGCAGGAGTCCATAGGCGGCGGTTGACACTTACCATCAGGTGACCCGTCTGTTCGTCTGCCCCCTATATTATTATATACATATGTATATATAAGTTTATAAGAATATGAAAATGATATTTCTCTTTATTAGTATTACATATTCTTATTATTTTATTGTTATACCACAACTAACCATTACTTTCTTTATATCTTGTATATTTTTGTCCATCCTAAGGTTGCCTGGGAAAAATTTATATTTAGCCTTTTGTATTTGAATGGTGTACAATAAAGCTTATTCTATTCTGTTACTAAAAAATAAAACCCGTCTGCATTATATTGATATTCTTTTTTAAATTTGAAACAGGGCTCTAGGCGCCACAATGACATACAGAAACATAAATAAAGAAAAACGAGACATTTTATTGAAAAACATAACCATACCATAACCCTCTTTCTTGCGGGATATATATTTTGCATAAATACGTATGTATGAGAGTATGTATTTTTGTATGTATATTTTATGATATATGAGATAGAATCGTTACGATTTACAAGTCAGGAGACATGTTAAACAAGTAATTAATAACCAGGCGAATTGTATCAAGCAAAGATAATGTTTTGTTATTAATGCATTGCAATCGGGACTACAGTTGTACGGAAAAGTGGGTAGACGAAGAGATATGTTGAATTGTTGTATTTCCTTTATTTAACTAATGTCGAATTATCCTTCTCTCATCGAATTTTAAAACTTTTATGTATTGGGCTAGCTCTTCGAGATACTTATTCGCGGAAGATATTTCCCTAATTATTTACTCCCTAAATTAAGAAAGTTTATGACAATGGTCTTTGCGAGTAAATTAGAAGGTACGTTTCAATTGGGATTAATAATCATAATACCAAAGTACAGTAAGTAACATTTGTTCTCCACTCACACAAGCCAATATTTTGATAAGGTTATTACATACATACATTGGACCCCTGAGGTACAATAACAACATACAAAAGCTTAATATTAATAATTTATTGGTAAGTATTTATTAGTTAAATCGATATTCTTAGTGTGCTCAAGGGCAATCTTAGACTTCATAATATTTAGGTAAATGAAATAATGCAGGTGCTCAGTACGCCTTTCAGGGTCATGAGGGATGCGGGGAGGGGAAAGAAGAGGTTGGAGAGATGGGAAAAAGGAGAGGGAAATGAGGGGGGTGGAATGGGAAGAGGGGGAGTTGGGCCTCCGGAAACCTCACTCAGTTCGGGGAAATGCAACGCAAGTGTTGCTTCACAACCTTTTTTCTGTAAGGCCGTGGTATCGCACCGGTCGAGCCGGCCCATTCGTGCCTAAGCATGGCTCTACAACTGTGAGAAATTGTTAAACGAGACGGAAATAATTGGTTTTTAAGTGTTGTGGATTTGCTTTTGTACGTGTACAGTATTTAGTATTTTATCTTCTATATTAATCTGTTATTTATTTTACATTAATAAATAATGATCCGTTTAGAAATTCTAAGTGAGGCGAACGCAGTAATTAAAGTTTTTAAACGAAATTTTATTGTATACCTACATGTGTAAAACAACTGTATTCATTTAATGTAGCATTTATAACTTCAGGATTAGAAGTTAAAGAACTAAGTTAGAATCTGTTTGTTATTAAAATTTATAAATTAAAAAAATACTTAAGTGAGATGTTTTAAAAATATTAGTTGCTAATAACCTATTAAATAAATGAATTAAAAAAAACTAAAAAAGAAAAATATATCGGGATTATTGTAGCCGTACATTAAGTACGTACCTAAAATATGTTTTTTTTAATACTACAGGGAAACAGACGAACAGACTGGTCACCTGATAGGAAGTGACAACCGCAGTCCATGGACACCTGTAAATCAAGAGTTTTAAGTGCACTGCCCGCCTTTGAGGGTGATGTGGGATGGGGGGATGCGGGGAGGGAGAGGAGAGGGGTAAGAAGGTAGGAGAAAGAAGGTAGGGGAAAGAGGAGAGGGGTAAGAAGGGAGGGGTAAGAAGGGAGGGGAAAGAGGAGAGGGGGGAAAAGGGAGGGGCGGGGAGGAGTAGTGCGGCATCCGGGAACCTCACTAACCTCGTTGGAATGCAACGTAAGCCTTGCTTATCCGGTCTTCTGTAAGTCGTGGTCGAGACGGCCCATTCGTGCTGAAGCATGGGCCTACCAAGAATAAAATTTAACTTCATAAATGGTCAGTAAATTTGATAATACATTATTGCAGTTGCGCTCATATCTGTATCTCTTAAGGGGCGGAGGTGAACTAAACACCCACATTTTGCCAAATAGAATTTGGTCCCACTAACGAAATCGCTCGCAAGCCTATTGGCATCAATCGGGTATTTTAATGACTATATAAGTACATACTATCTTGTAGATAACAGTCTGATCCCTAAGTCACTTTTTACGACACCCACTACGACCTATATATGTATATATAGAGCTATGCAACTGGGTTGCTGCCTTCCTCCACAAGCGCCGCATTAGGGTTTTCTGTGACGGCGCGGCCTCTGACTTCCAGGCGGTTAGCGCTGGTGTACCTCAGGGCTCCGTCCTATCGCCCACGCTGTTCCTTCTGCATATCAATGATATGTTGGCTCTTGGCAACATACATTGTTATGCAGACGACAGCACTGTACACGGGCGATATTTTGGACACCCTGCTGCCAAGCTAGCAGACGTTGAGGGAAAACGACAGGAGCTTGTTGCTGAGCTCGACCGGGTGTTGAGCCGCAGGTTCGCTCCTGCGTTGAGTACTGCTCTCATCTTTGGGATGGCTATGCGCAGCATCTGCTTGACGCTCTCGATCGGTTGCAGCGACGCGCAGTCCGTATTATAGACTGTCCTGAGGTCACCCAGTCTCTTGAGCCCCTGCAGTTGCGAAGAGATGTCGCCCCTATGGCAGTTCTCTATCGCCTACATCACGGGGAGTTTTCTGACGAGCTCTTCCAATTGTTCCCACCTTCTCCCTTCCTCTACAGGACTACACGTGCTGGCCTGAGGAGTCACCGTTTGCGAGTCGAAGGTATGCGATCTCGAACGAAACGGTTTGGCTCTTCTTTCCAGTGCCGATCGGTGAATGATTGGCATTCACTACCAGCGCACGTTTTGCCTTCCCACTTTGATCCTAGGTCTTTTAAGCGGGGCGTGAAAAAGCATCATCGCCGCCATAGTATGGGTCACCATACTACATTGACTAGACATGCAATGAGGATGGTGACCACCACTCTTGGACTCCATTTAGTGTAAAGTGGTAGGCTTACAAATAAAAAAAAAACAAGGCCCTACCGCTGTCTCAAACCCATTTCCTCACCACAGTTTTACGGTATCCCTTATACAATATTTCTCTTCATATTTCCTTCTACAAATCACCCGTTACTCACCTTCTTTCCCATCTTAAAACGACATTTCTAAGAAGGATTGCTATAAAATAAACTAACCGAACTTGCTATCAATGTACACATTTTACCGAACCCAAAAAAATATATAGGAAAGTGATGATGACAAAACATGACTCTGAAGACAGATTTGTTTTCTTACTTAAATTACATAACTTATTGTGATTTCTTACTAGAAAGTTATAATAGTCTATTTAAATAAAAATAGTGTAACTTACTCAAAAAAAAATTGTTTCCAATGTAAAATCATTTCAAAAATTACTGTTTCTTTTAACGAGTACATACAAGTACATACAATTCTTGTTTTTCACTAAAATAAAGTAAATAATGTTATAAAAGTAAACAATTGAAGGCAGTTGAGGTAAAGCTGGCCACTAGTTCCTAATACAACCACTTAGCCGCCTGCGTGCTGCAGCTGCGGTTACCAACAGATGGTCTACATTTTTTCCTCGGTAAAACTGGGTTACTGGCTACTCAGATCTTTCTTTTACAATACTAATCTAATCTAAGTGGTTTTGTAACCTCATTTGTCTAGAATTTACATGTGATGTTTGCGTGTCTGGCTGAATAAGCCCATCCGAGTGCTAGGGCTATCTGATTTCAAGAATTTATTTATTTATTTATTTATTTATTAGGGCCCGCCAACGATTGTTTACATTTTTACCTTAAAAATATTACAAATTCAATATTATGGATCATAATGTAACAATTACTTAAATGTAGGCACAGCATGCATTATTACAAAAAAAAGAGTATTTATAAAAATGGTAAATCACAAACAACACAAGAATAAACAAGTGAGAAAAAGTGACAACAAAATTAACATTTACTATAAAGTTAAATAAACATAGTTATTAGCATTTGACATCAGTATAGAATAGCCAATTCAAACGTTAATCAGGGTCTGGCAATGAGCTCAAAATCGACTTAAATCTGTATAAAGAATCGCAATGGATATCAATTATGTCACTGCAGCCATTTAACACCTTGCAGAATCTCGCACATGGAGAATTAGCACCCAGAACAGTTCTCCTCAATGGCGGACACAGTGGCGTGATAGGTTTGCGCGGAATCCTTGAAGGCACTCGAAATCTAAGAAGAGCCAGTAACGGGGTGCAATCAATTTTGTAATTGACAGTCTTAAAAGCAGAGATTGCGTCATTTAATTCCAACCGACTGGCAAGAGATTTTAAATTAAAATATTTAAGCCTGTCTGAATAGGAGCGAACTTTTTTGGATATGCCATTTATTCACCCACGATACAATAACAGCCCACTATTATTATTATTATCATATAAAAGTGATGTTCTTATTTCAATTGCAAATATCTAACATAAGGTACCTAGTTGACTCGTACATCCTAAGTAATAATATAGTTACATTATATTGGACATTTCATAATGTTTTAAACACCCTATTCATAGACAAGCCTTTGCGCATCTATCTGAATATGACAGATCTCAGCTTATTTTCGAGTCTGGCAGTTCTTTGTGGTAGTTCAATCATTCCTAATTGTCTTTTAACACGAAACACAAATAAGAGTTCACGAAAAATGGGAAAGATTTGAATAAAAATGTGTTCTATTTGAGAAAAAACATCACAAACTAATTATTTAATTAATTATTGATAATTCGGGTAGCAAGTATTAATTCTACTAGTCTACCCTGCTAGTATTATTGAAAGAATAGATAATAGATAAGAAGAAAAATTAAAAAAGCAATTAATGGCAAGAAAGTCCTAAAGTTTTACCCATAACAAAATATTAGCATAATATTTTCACACAACAGATTGAGTGGCAGATTGCTTGTTTTTGATAATATGTATGAACACTGTTTAGGTTCTGTGAAACGTGTATGAAACATATGCATACTATACTGATATCGATCTGAGAGCTACTTAATAATTAAACTCATTATTTTTATTTTATTTTATTTAGGAAGCTTACGGCTTAAACAGTATTACACTAAAATATGTAGCAGCAGATGCCAATGACAAGCTTAAACTACTGAAAAGCTCTTAGCTCTTATAGCTAACTGAAAACGGCTATCAAACTATTCACGAAATTAAGGGTCAATAAGTAGAACTTTTCATATTTTTAAGTCATACCACAAACCTACTTATTCTTCTTACACAAGTTTATATAATCATACTTTGTAGAGATTTACGCTGATGCTTTTAAACGCAGGAAAAAGCCATTACATTTTCTTATATGGACGCTAAAATTTCGAATTTTCTACACTGAACCTAAGTGTAACAAGCTCTTCTTATTAAGTACGTTAGCAGTAGTCGTGCTTTGCTACAATTGGACAATTACAATTGGAGTGTTTGCCTCCCCGATGCGTTAAATAGATGAAGCAGATGTACAATAAACTTATCCAATCATATAGATACATACATATACGCACCTCAGTCAGGTATACTTGATTTGCGAAGTAACCTCGTGATATCAAGCGGCTCGTTCCATTTGGCCTCACATGCATCAAGTTTTCATTTTAATTGTCGATATCAGTCAAGCGTGAATTCTGTACAGTTACGTACATATATTACAAAGGTAAATCTTTTGATGCTGTGGCGAAGATTAAGTGACCTAGATACCGTACGGGTGGTTTTCCGGATCGAGAAGCGTAGGCAATGAAATAAGTATTTCATATAACGATGGATCGTGGAATGCGGATTTATAATCATATAGATATACAATAATTCTCTGGAGTTCAAATATATAACTATTTTATAATGCTATCTATATAGTATCTTCAAACGATTACAGATAAATAGATAGATGTAGTGTAGAGTATCTTTACATAACAGTATTATGATAGTCTAATTTGGACATACCCTGTTTCTTGGATATTTTTTGCAACTTAACAACTTAAGAGTCTTAAAGTGCAATGCCCGCATTGGGGGTAATCAGGGATAATCGGATGCGGAAATGGGAAAGAAGGGAGGCGGGATAATGAGGCGAGAGGAAAGAGGAGAGGGGAAGTTGGGCCTTCAAAAACCTCACTAGTTTCGGGGAAATGCAACGCAAGCGTTGCTTCACTGCTGCTTTTCTGTGAGGCCGTGGTATCGCACCGGTCGAGCCGGCCCAAAATGGTGCCTAAGCATGGCTCTACCTCTGTTAATTAGGAAGGAAGGAAGGTAAGTTAGGAAGCTGTAAAATTCAGCAGATAATAATGGAACAACTACATATATCGTATAATGTTTTAATATATTTTTAATTTATAAATGATAAGACCTGGAAGGCTTACAAGTTACAACATTATCAAATAACATTATTAATAAGATTCCTTTTTGAAACATTATTCTCCAATATGTTACCGTCTGATTTTAGCGTTACATTCATATATACAAGGCGTGCTTTTTAAGTTCTGTCATTTCCATATTTCCCGGCAATTTTAAATTTGGAACTCTTCCATATTCGAATGTGTTTAAATTTTGAATCTCAAAACAGTTGAAAGTATTAGGATTAATGCTATTGTTTAGTCACAGCGTCGATTTAAATCTGTCAGGTTACGTAGTGTTTTGAAGAGCTAACATTTGTGTTCAGTGATGAAGCCCCATGTCTGCGGACTGTCGATCGCTGGTATTCAGAATTCCAGCATGTACATACTAGTGTTAGTGACAAATCTCGCTAAGGACGCCCAAAATCCGCCGTCATTGAAGATAACATCATTGCTGAAAGACAACTCGACGACGACATATCGAGAGATAGAGGGTCTATTAGGCATCTCAGGGAGAACCATTCAGAAGATCTTGCATGAAGCGTTTGGTGTGAGAAAGCTAGTTTGCCGTTGGATACCGCATCTGCTTTCCGACGATCACAAGGCGGCCCGCGTCAGATGGTGTAAGAAAACTCTGCAAAGGTTCAACCGAGGAGAGTCAAATCACGTCTACGACATCATCAGTGGTGACGAATCTTGGTTCTATGCTTACGATCCTGATTCCAAATAACAATCTACAATCTGTCTATCAAGACGAGCCAAAGCCGACTAAAGTTGTTCGTTCTCGAAGCACTCCAAAGAAGATGGTGGCCACGTTCGTTTGAAAAACCGGCCATGTTGCGACTATTGCACTTGAAGATCGTAGAACGGTTAACGCAGAGTGGTATACCACAGTTTGTTTACCACAAGTCATCGCCGAATTTCGAAAATCTAACTCAAAGCGACGCATCATCCTGCACCACGACAACGCAAGCTCACACAGCGCTCGTTGTCCTCCATACAGTCCTTACCTCAGCCTTAACGATTTCTTTACATTTCCTAAAATTAAGAAAAGTCTACGTGGTCAAAGGTTCCAGTCCGGTGAAGAAGCAGTCGACGCTTTCAAGTCAGCCATTTTGAACACCCCCACTTTAGAGTGGAATAAATGTTATAAAAACTGGTTTTAGCGAATGGAAAAGTGTATTAAGCTACGTGGTGAATACTTTGAAGAACAATAAAACGTACTATAAGGTTCTAGTTGTGTTTTTTTCTTCAAACGAAATAACTTAAAAGGCATGCCTCGTAAATGTTTAAATACAACCAGCAACCAACACCTTACCTCTAAGTACACGTATAATATAAAACCTTGCACTAATAAAAAATATTAAATAAAGATAGAGAAGAAATAAATAAAGAAGAAAATGAATATAGAAGACACAAAATCGTGTAGGCAAATATAAAATACCTTATGAGTTAAGAAATAAAATGAGTTAATTAAAAAGAGGACTTCGAATAAACAAACAATATTCTAATTCAACATTTTTCTTTTCTAGTTTTATGTTTTAATTTCGTAAATTGAAGCTGCTAGGTGTTGTCCAATTCAGGCTATACTTACGCATAAAACACAAGTCAACACTGCTGTAGGATACCAAATACGCCAATGAAAACAAAACAAGCGTAGCTCGATAGAATAGGTATAATCCGTAATAAATCTTAAGAGCAATTCATTCAATGTCAACACGCTTTCGTCGAGGGCATAAGAAGAACTCCTATTAAGAGTGTACAAAAATGTGCTTGTTAACACGGGACTAAAATCTGTTTCTCATAAAATGTTTTTAAAAGTTATGTACAGTTTTTTTTATTAAATGTCAGTCACTTATAAGAAATACGTAACACCAGTTGTTGTTTTACAAAAGAAAGTTACACAATAAAGCGGGGCCCTAGGAAGTTCTTTATTGTTCAACTTGTTTGAAATTTTACTTATTTTTCGAAAACGTATTTTCAATTCTGTTAGGAACTAAAGTAATTAAGGCAAGGCAAAAAATAATTTTCAAAAGAACAATGAAACTACCTTGCTGCGACAGAGTAGGTGCAATTAGAAGAAACTTATATAGTAAAAGGGTAATAGATTTTTATAAATTTAAATTTATTTTTTATATAAAAGAAAATAGCAACGTGTATCACCCATTACTAGTTTTCTGGTTTTTGTTGCTTCATGGGTTGTTGTGTTTAGTTTTATATTAAGTAGAAGTAGTATTAAGTTTACGAGTTTGTTTCACGAAACTACGATGTTCAGGTCACCCACACTGATATTACAATTACTTTTTTGATAACTAATTCTAACAAAAATTAATAAATAAACAACATACCACCAATGTCGATAAACAAGTAGATGATTGCAGATGTATTATCTTTTGAATTTTTATTAATCAAATACTGTTAATTCATCAAAAGACTCGACTTTGGGTAGTTTTGTCAATTTGACCCTTGTGCCATCTATGGAGATGTGAATAGTCACCTCCCTTCCAGTTAGTTTTACGACGTCACTTGCAACAAGATCGAAAACGATTTGAAGTTTTTCAGCAAGAAGGTCAAACTCGCCGTTTTGTGGTTTCATAGCATGTAAAATTTTCGAGGCATCTCCGTCAGAATCTTTTATATCGTTCGAAATATTTTCTGATATTTTCTGTGCAAGTGCTAGTAACGCTGTCTCATTCTTGCCAATTTGAAGTCCTTGTGGAGAGTATCTCGAATTCAAATACTTTATAACCAGTTTATTTAAGGTATTCCATGCTCCCATGGGACTGACCTTCACAAGCAATGGCCAATTTTGAGGAAATATAGAAGGTTCTACCAGGTAAAGAGCGGCCAGATATTTCTTACTTACAAGTGATACAAACAGGTTCCGAGGACACGGTATATTGGGTAGGTAAGAATTGGTTGGTTGTATCTCCGTTTGAAGATAAGATTCCATATCTAGAACCAGACAATCTTAAATAAATATCTCCGTGATTTAAGTAATCTACCCTGGATATAAAACTCTGATCTTTATTTGACTGGTACGTTGATGGGTTTCCGTAACCTTCACATCTACAACAAAACGGTAAAGTATTATTATTGTGATAATCCAAAATTTCATTCTAAGAAGATTTATTTTAATATAATCAAGACGTGAAAGAAAATGAGTAGTAAACTGAAGATGTAATCCAGTCTAGATCAGAAATGAACAGGTAATAAGTACAATGTATGTATGTACATTGTTTTGAAATTGTATCATCGCGAGATTGGTGGCCTACAAAATTTAAAATGTTCCCTCGACTCACTGGTGATAATCAAATCCTCGAAACAGGTAGTATTTTTTTTATATAAAATAAATCATAAATAGAAATTCAGGATAAGGTAAAGTGATTTGCCAGTTGCCAAATGGGAATATTTTTTTTAAATACCCGCACTAGGATTATTACTGTGTCCTAGGGGACTTTACAAACATTGAAACTACGGGCACAAAGAAGATTCAGCCTCGGGAGAACTAGTTCTGGAGCACACAATTTTAGTCCCCTGTAGGAGTCAAATAAACGACCTCCGGCTCAGCAGTCAGGGTCTTTAACCATTAAACCTACAGGCCAGTCATAGCTTTTAGACATCTGTTTTTTTATATTACATAGATATAGTGATAATAATAATAACATGACTATTTAGCTATATAACATCAAAACAATACAACATTTGATTTGAACTGATAAAGGTGCAGCATCACCAAATATGAAGACGTGACATATTCTTCAACGCCTTTATTTAACGTCGCAGAGAATAAACAGCACACTCACATTTCTCACATTTCTTCTCCTTCCCGATAAAAAGTCTATCATAAAAACGAACTTATCACTGTCCTAAAGGCACATATTTTGTGTATACAATGTCACAATGTTGCGTAATATAAAACTATATTTTTGTTAAAACCATACTGTAAATACACATAAACTAAGAGGCTTTACTTGTAAACCTCAACTCCTGTGGTTTACTTGTCAAATGGGTGCTATGTACGGATAAAATAAATGAGTTTAGCTGTAAAATAGCACACTGGTTTATTAACTTTCTGTGTAAACTGTTTATATTGCGTTTTGCTTGTACAGCTGATGAAGGGCTTTTACTGGTACTAGTATATAAAAAATATCAAGTTTATATATATTACTCATTGTTATAGTTGTTCTTATATTAATTCGATGCTAAACACACGACACTGCAGTCACTTGCCTCAGTATTACCAAATGTTTGTGTTGAAGCCCTGTTAGGGGACAAGCACTTTAAGTTTAACTTCAAACAAACAACTTATAAACCAATGCACAGTTATGATTGTCGATCCTAATTATTAAAAATGATGTCATGCTACCATCATAAAATCCCGGAACAGAATGTTCCGTGTAGGAGTAAATATATTATTCACTGTGACCATTAGCACTGCCTAAATGTTCGATAAATCGTTGCGTAAAGTATCCATTTTTCGAAGCACTATTGTGACTCAGATTTAGCTCTTTGTGATTTTTTATTTAGAAATGTATTTGTATATTATATATGTACAAGGAGAGAATATATTCAGTACTTTAAAATTCTATAAAATAATAATTAAGAGCTTTAAAGTAATGTTAATTGCTAAGGTACGGTATGGTACTGATGGCATTATGGCTGAGATGCATGAATATTTTTCAAGATCGAAAGTATTATAGACACATAAGTATTATTGACAAAACTGCACGAATGGCATAGGGATTTAAGTTGTCACCTCGCCACCATGCTGCCACGCCTAGTGCTGTGGGACAACACTTTGTGTAATCCTCAAATTGTTGTTCTGAGTCTTCTAAAAAAAAAAAATTATTGCAATAAAATAGAATATAGTGACAAAATGATGAAGTCAAACGCTAGTACTTTGAGGGTTCCCTCATAGGATAGTGTAAGTATGTGTGTATGTATGTAAATATATAATTATGTATGTATTACGGTATTATTTTTTATATTAACTAAAACCTATTAGCAAAACGAAAATCTACGAAGGGCTTGTGAGTGTGTTTCTTTGTCACACGTAACGTAAGGAATCAACCAAAACTCCGTCGTTAGTGAATATTTTTATTATTGTATAACTTGTACTTAAGGTTTTTTCAGTTAAAATTTGAAGAGCAAAGACCATTTTTAAAGTGGAAAAAAAAAGGAATAAAAATACATATAACGTGAAAGTCACGAGAGATCTTCATCATTTGTGAATAGATTTAATATTTCTTAAATTGAAATTGAAATTTCTTAAATTGAATGGGTTGAACTGAAGATACAAATACATACAATTAGAAGGGATTCCATCTCTTAAGTGTAAATTAAGGTATGAAAAATACAGTTAATTACGATTTATCATGAAGAGCGCGGTGAAGTCGTTTGTATATATTTTTTTAAAGTTAAATATAAATATACTAGATACATGGCGTTCGTTTGCATACGGAACCCTCGGTGCGGAAGTCACACTCACACTTATTCAGTTTTCTTCTAGGGTCTTGTGGATGTGTGTCACTTGTATAAGCCTCTTCTCAGTTCAAGATATAGCGGTTAGTAGTTACCCGTTGACGGCAACTATAATCGATTCGTTACATTTTTAAAAGCATTTTTTCCTTGTTTGATGCGGTAACTGAACTAAAAGGTAATCTTTAAACAAGAAGCAAGCAAAATATACAACGGCTCATAAAGATACAGAAATGTTCCTCTTTCATCGCCTCCTCGGCGAGCAAAGTCAAACGACCGTAATAACCTTGTTATGACGTTATAAATTTTCCAACAAGACCCCTTACTTTGTATTCAAACTAAAAGTTATTTGCAAATAATGTTTAATATTTAATTGGATGCTTTGACTCAGTTAATTGTAGTTTAAAATAATTTATACCGTCTATAGCAAAATTCGTAAACTCGTTATTGAATTTCATGCTTTAATGAGAACGAAATTTGTTTGAAATTAAACAATAGTATAGATTTTAGAGAAGTGTCTCGTTGTTCATGTTGATGAAAGATTTCCTTATTGAACAAAAGTTTTGGTTGGGATTCTGTTAGGCAATTCTTAACTAAATCAAACAGAATACCTTCTGAATTGTATAAAATGAAATATATATAATTAAAAACAGAAAATTAATTTATTAATTGTTCAAATTATTTGCATTTGATATATGTATCCAACAAACCTGTTCACGCGTACGTATGTCGCGGCGTCGTAGGTCCTAAACTATGTAGATATATATATTATATGCTAATGTATATAAGTACAACTGAATATTTTTAATACATATAGAATATCAGAATTGTGAAAGTAATTAAGAGTTCATTCTTTTTTTGTATTCGTATAGATTTTAGTTATTTATTTTATATATATATGTGTTTATTTTAAATTAATAAGTTATATATATTCAATATAAATCGTGAATACAAATAAAAGTAACGTAAAATATTTTGCCAACTAGCTAAGAGCCTTGACCAACACCTTCAGAAGCTCATGTTAGGTAGCTGGGTTAAGGGCCTGATGCAAAAGGCAGTCCTTCTTGATACGGCACGTATTGTAAGGAGGTTCCTGTCTCTGGAGACCTAACCACCAGTAATTCAGTACATGTACCCGATACCGGTTGGACACTATTTTTTATTTTTTTTTAATATATTTTGTTTTTTATTTTATAAATAATTTTATTTAATAATAATTTAATTTGTATGTTTACTGGAGTAAATAAAGAGAATATAAATATATATAAATGATATACTTTCATAAAAAGGAAGAATAGTTTATTAAAAAAGTGATATACAGTCTTTTAACACACGGAATACACAAAAAATTGTTGTTCCTGCTATGCTTCAATATACTAACAAGTCATTTCTAAGTTAATGTGTGCAATTTTATAGTAAAATCCCTGATAATCGCTGTGTGGTCTTTTAACACACGGAACACACAAAAATTTGTTGTTCCTGCTAGGCTTCAATATACTAACAAGTCATTTCTAAGTTAATGTGTGCAATTTTATAGTAAAATCCCTGATAATCGCTGTGTGGTCTTTTAACACACGGAACACACAAAAATTTGTTGCTCCTGCTAGGCTTTAATATACTAACAAGTCATTTCTAAGTTAATGTGTGCAATTTTATAGTAAAATCCCTGATAATCGCTGTGTGATCTATTGCGCAAAATGTGGGTGCTTAATACATCTCTGTCTACCCTTAGGGGCCATTGGCGTGAGTGTATGTGTGTATGTTAAGTCAAAATTGAAACGAAAATTGTACTTGTTGGTGGATTATATGGGAGATAGAAACGCTTAGCATTACACTGTTAGAGGCTATTTCAAATACTCCATACAAATGTATTGTGAGGTAAGTATGTTGAGTAATGTTTTTCATTTTCCATCTTTTTTGTTTCTTTCTTCTTCTGTTGAACTTATTTATCTTTGCTTTTCAGTTAATTATCTTATATTTTTAATATTAATTTCACATTTGAGAAAGCAGCCAATGATGTGACAATGAGGGTATTGTTCCAAAATTTTTAATATTAAAAAACAGGACGATTGCGAATAATTGTTGAGCAATTTTGTGAAATTAAGAAACTAAATTATAATTTGATTTTTGAACTGATTGAAATATAAATATTATTATTGATTTCATTGTACTTAATTTAATATCATATAACACAGTCTTGTGTCCTGTCTCTTCTTCGTCGTCAGTGTCCCACTAGAAGTAACAGACTTGGAATCGGAGCATGCACCGTCAACAACGACCTTGATGCTTCTCCCTGTAAGAAAACCGGTGAGCCAGTTGCACAGTTCCTCGGGAATATATAATATTTATAGGAAGGAATATTCGCAGGAAGTGTTTTGTGCTAGATCCGATCGAAGGCCTTGCCTGCCGTGCCCACCGGTGAGTCAAGTAAAAGTGAAGATCACCAGCTGAGCCACCAAGACGGAAGCCGTATTGTCGGTCATTGAGGAGCTGCTGGTCTTTTAAGTACCGGAAGAGCTAGCAGTTGATTATGGATTCCAATATCTTGGAGAACAAGGTGGTTAGGCTATGGGTGTGTAGTTGGACGGATTCGATCGGTGTACTTTTTTAGGAATCGGGTACACTAAAGCTGTCTTCCATGAGTTCGGGACTACGTTCGGAGAGTAGGAAATCCGATAAAGGCGCGTTAAAACTGGTGCCAACTCTACCGCACACGTCTTCGACACGATAGAAGAGATTCTATCGGACCCACTCGACTTAAGAACGTCGAGGGAAAGAAGCGCTTTACGCACTGCCCTTTGTGGAAACCGGAATTCCGGAATACAACTCTCGCACTGCTGTATGGTCTGCGGTGCGTGTCCCCCATCGTCCAGGGTCGAGTTGGATGCAAAGAGTACATACATACATGCATACATAGAATCAAGACTTTCTTTCATCGGGGTAGGCAGAGACAACAGACTGCCACGCCTCCTAACATATTCGCGAGATAAAACTATAACTATCATTAAACATGAAAGTCGGCTTGGTGTACTTCTGACCTATCCTTTCTTAAGAACATCTTCGGTGTAAGTTCTGCGTGGTCGACCTGTGCCGGCATTCCCATACAAGTTTGCCTAATATACTTAATTTATCATTCGTTCCGCATTTATTCTTTCAACGTGCCCAAACCACTATCTTTTATTTTTAAGTTAATTTATAAATTAATGTTATCAACACTCAGATACAAATGCACAGGGCACACGCCCTGTTCCTTTATGTGCGTGCGCATTGAGTCTTGACAATAGAAATTTTTGACAGACCTTTTGAAAACTACGGGGGCAGATAAGGATAATAGTGTAACAAAACTATTCTATTGTCCAAAGGATGCAGGTAATTTTTCTAACTCGCGAAAGCAAAGTTTCTGAAATGTTTACTATATATACAAAATAGTGAAGTTATTTAGTAGTCCGTCCATTTCTCCGCATTGAATCAGTCCCCGGGAGCTGACCTAATTCCTAAGATGACTTGGTTTCACCGTATAGCACGTGAACTTGACCTTCCCAGTGATTATTTAAACTACCTCATGAAAAGACAGTTCGGGTATTTGGCACTGAGTGCGCACTCGATAGTCACCAACCAATGACGAAGAATTTTTGACGGACTTTTTGTGTCGACAGACCGAAGTTTCTTTGAAAGATAAAGTTTTGACGCTTGAGTGCTATTTGACATTTGTCAGTGAAAGTAATTGTTCAAATTATTTTTGTATTCTGAAAGTCGCCTAGGCAAGATTTTTAAATATACAAATACGTTTAATACAAATTATATACTGCTTACCGCGTATATTGTATGTTACCGCTTCGCTTGATAAATATTATGATTATTAATATTGAAGATTTGTTGATACTTTTAAATATTTGTTGAAGCTTGGTTGAAACTTTCAATTTACATATACGCACAATATAACACAAAACAAATTATGTATATAACAAAGTTCTAAACTAAATCCCAAACATGAAACTAGATCTGTGTACTACTAGTGCCATGTGTAAGTGATAAATTATATTACACATGTATCCCTCGTTCTAGTCTCGTGTCTAATAAAGCCTTCCTAGTAATATGCACACCAAAGGTAGCCTCATTACAGTTGCTCCAGAAACTCCTGTATGAATACTACACTTCGGTACATAAAGCTAATAACATTATCTATGATAACTAAAGTAATATTAACTTACTGATTATAAGACGTCTTATATATTTTTATTCACTAAGTAACACAATTAAAATATAAAAATCTTATAATGTGCAATCACTGTACTTCAAACATTGCACTTTAATTATCTAACAGTACTGGCGGTAGTTGACAAGTAATTTAAGAAACCATTCCGATTTTTTTATTTGTGGATAGATACCCACAATTAAAAAAATAATTAACATATTTTAAAATTCAAATAGATGTCACTTTAGGTCACGCTTCCGTTTTTTTAAATGAAATGAAGTATTTTTGAATTAAAAAGTTATCCAAACGGCAGTGTTCTAATTGTGAACATCTTGTATCTTATTATTCCTTTACATTTTATGGTTTTATAACATATTTTTTATTAAGGTTCGGTGTTGAATAACGCGATGGTCTAACTCGCGATGAACAGATTTTATGTTAGTCAAACCATAAATACATCAATAAAATGGTGTTTACCGGGTGTCTCGCTCTTCTCGGGAAGTTACATTCGATGTAACATGAGATAATGATATTTGATATATTCCTGAGCCATTACTGTGCCCTAAGTGCAGTTCAAAATTTGTACTAAGACTTGTTGCGCTGCCCTGGCAGATTTAAGTGGTCCTGGGGAGAGGTTAGCGCCGGACTTTCTCTCCCGGTCCTTGTGGTCGGAGTTCAGTGTTCTGTTCTCGCCATCACCGCAGAAGAGTGATATTGACACCTTTTTGGAAATTAGTTTTATTTTTGTTTATATATAATAATGGTATAATAATGCTTAAGTATAATGGTATAATAATGCTTAGTATAAGTATACCTTACATTTCTATACTAAAAAACAATTAGTTTATTCATATAACGGTGCAAATTTAATGAGCCAATAACGGCTTGAGAAATTAGTGTTACGGGGTCCGTATTTAGAATAGAATGGAACTAAACCTTACTATACACCAATTACAATTATCGCAAAAAGAACATGTACAATGGGCGGCCTTGTGGCTAAAAGCACTTTTTTACAACAACCTTTTATACATACATAGACGATAGTAAATTATTTACTTTGTTAACCCTTAAATGCATATTGACGTAAAACTGCAACATACCACTAACACGGCTACCAAAGAGTTCCATATGTAGTTAATGTAAGTAAATGCATGATGTTGTATATCTGCAACATAAGGTTTTTTAAATAAAATAGTATAAAAATAATATATTTTTTATTTCTTTCTATGTCTCCCTGCATTAGAATGAACAAGCCTACAAGATATATTTTTTTCAAGAGTTCAGAATAAATCATGCATAAGGGTTAAAAAGCAAAGAATCAATAAAAAGGTCTGATAAACACTTCATTTGAAGAGAAAGCAAACCTTTTTTATTTTTTAACACATCCATTACAACAACGAAGCGAAGCCTTTCTTCCATTAAACTGGAACATTTTAAGAATGAAGATTTCCCTATCGACTTAAAAGGTGTAGGTAAAATTGTACCCGTCATTGAGTTTATATTCAGATAAAGAAAGCAAAAATATATTAACTAAATGTATATTTTTGTATGATGTTTCAGTGTCTTTTTTATTTACTTTGGTCCACTAACAATTCTTTATATTTATACTTGATAATTACACATTAAATATTTTTGATCGTAATGTAAAAGTTACTTACATGCGGAGACAACGTGTAATAATATAACTATTTAGGAAACAAAAACAAATTCAATTGCAGGTGTCCATGTGCGGGGTTGTCGCTTACCATCAGGTGACACAAGAGCACATTTATATATATATATATAATATATATGTAACAAATCAATTATATATGTATGTATATATATATATACATACTGAAATTGTTGTATATATATATAATTGATTTGTTACATATATATTATACATATATATATAAATGTGCTCTTGTGTTGATTTGTTACATTCCAATAGTCTTTTCTTTTTTTAAAAGACATCCCCGCACTAGGATAAAATCCTGTGTACGCGGGGGACTTTACAAATATTCAAACAACGGACACAAAGAACACCCAGACTAAGAAAAACAATTTGAGGATTACACAAAGTGTTGCCCCGTGCGGGGATCGAACCCACAACACTCGAACATTGTGTAGTGGCGAGGTGACCACTTAAACCGCTACGC
This sequence comes from Tyria jacobaeae, assembly GCA_947561695.1. Taxonomy (NCBI): domain Eukaryota; kingdom Metazoa; phylum Arthropoda; class Insecta; order Lepidoptera; family Erebidae; genus Tyria; species Tyria jacobaeae. The sequence continues at coordinate 11,625,990 of OX387223.1, read as the reverse complement.
TATCCGTGCAATGAATAGTAGCATGTGACCTACGTTGCTTGTACAAAAAACAAAGAAGAAAGAAATTCAAGAATTAATCAATTGCAATATCTAAGAAATCGTAGGAATTAAAAATATGGTTTAGGTAGCTAATCCGTACGAAAAAAAAACAAAAACGTTTTTAAAACACTTTTCAACACATCAATTTAAACTAAAGCAAGAGAGAAAGAAAATTTTAACTAAAACAAGAGAGAAAGAATAGTTATGTGTTAATGTGCTGGGTGGAGCCAGCTGTTAGCAAATAAAACGATAAGATACAATGTGGTCTTAAAAATATTCATACCAGAAAAGTATCGAATGATAATAGTAATACTTTTTGGTTGACCGTTTGACGTCATTAGGCTTACCTCCTATTACGTAAGTAGGACTAAGTTATAGTTGGCAAGATGTAGGCGCTTGAGAGGTTTCTGCTTATAACTTTGATGATACGGCCGTAAGAATATGTATGTACTATTGTATATATTAAGAATATTTATTCTAAAATGTGCTTTTCCTAAAACCTAGTCAAGGTTCTATCTCTTATTATCAAAAAATATGTCTTTATCACTCAATCTTTATACTACAACAAACAATAGCAACAATTTACTTTTACGAAACTCGTTACATGAATGTGTTGAAAGACCGAGTTTATTTCTAAAAGCAATTTTGTACAAGCTTTAACTGTATCGTTTTTATTCGCGATTGTTTACCACAATAGAATGGTGTAATATAAATGTAATTAAATGTGTAGAATAAAACTTTTCTCATTGCTTTAAAAACTTCTTGAATATACCGAAACTGTCACTTGTATTTTAAGTAAACTTTCATACAGTATCGTTAAAACTTTTTATAGTCGCTGTAATATTAGTAACGCAGGAACAATAAATTTAGAAATGTCTTCAAACAGTAGCTATTTTATTTCCGGCCTCATCAAAGAATACGGTCCAGTTGTAGACTCCTTTTACGTAAATTCTTAAGCTTATTGGAATTTCTTGAATTGTTAGAATGCTTTCTGAAGTATGAAACAGGTGTCGATGGAAATTTACTAAACATTAGTTTCACTAAATTGCTCCTTGTCAGATCGGCTGATTTTAAGAGCTATTACGAGCTGCTAATGCGGCCCTAGTGTGTTTAATACGAAGTTGAAGTCATTGAAATATATTATATATTATAAGTATTTAGAATAGGAACCTACAGAACAATTTTATTATTGTAGAAAATTCCGTAACAGTTATTTCCTCTTCTAGAAAGTTCAGGAATTCGTAGTACAATCTCCTGTCTGCTCTTTTAGCCATTGTATTATATACGATAGGTACATTAATACTTTTATACTTACAATCGATCTCAAGACTGAGAATGACCAATAGATATAAGCTTGACCTTCATTGTGACTGAATTAGTTATAAATGAAATATGTCAATTTGTATGGTTAAACAATGCTTATTAACATTTGTTATGACATTGGTCATGCTGTAATTGAGCTTGAGTGAGGTTCACAAAAAACTTGTCTGAGGCCCAGTAGTTTTGTGCTTACATAATGAACGAACACTGGACATACCACATTACAAGCAGTAGAACTCACAGTCTGTACCACGATTTTCCTTAGTTAAACTACACTAAACTGTTTTAAAAGTACATGAGGTTCATAATATTTTATATGTATGTATATTTCTACAATAAACAGTAGGTACTTGAACATCGCGATGGGCTGTGGGTGCTTTTTTTTATAGGTAAAGTAACACAAAATGTAAGGCGAGTTCTGAGCACTCGAATAATAAACGAAGCAGTACCTTTATCAAGATTACAGAGATGTTTTGTGTGAAACATTTGTTACTTACTTTTGGCATATAAGAAACATTGTATTATTCAAGTATTATTAAAGTGAGCACCTGCGCCAAAGAAACTTGTAGAAAGACTGTAACATCGCTTTTGTTCTTTTTGATTTTTATATGTATTAGTTTTATTTGTATTAAAACTCAAAAAATCGTCGTCGTATTGTAAGCACTCATGTCCGAATATAACTAGAATTTGTTTTACTTTAGTTTTTCTCTAACTTTCCTTTTGGTCCAGCAGCATCATTTGTTCTGTGTATGAGTGTAAGGTATCTATAATACGTATTTATACATACATATATGTACATATATATTAGTCTAAAGACTAACTAACCGTTTTATCTTGTAAACAGTTTTTTAAAACGCTTACCAGTATGACTTGAACTTTATGACCGCGGATCAAATACGAAATCTTCCAATTTGTACGAAATATTGTTTAAAAATGATCTTTCTGCTTACTCCTCCATTACCTAATTTTACTCAAAATACGCGATACGCCAATTAATATAAATATATTTCTTTAAAAGCCCTGTGACTGATCACGGAAGACTAGCTCTGAGATGGAATGCAAGCTCTTTTACCATAAAAGTTGAATAAACCTCAACCTTTTTTTGGTTGCAAAAGAGAGGTCAAAACTTCTACGGCGGTGGTGTTGAGTGCTTCGCACATCCCTTTTCTCATCAAATAGCCTTTAACCATCCAACGCTCGGATCCATACTTATAAGTACTTCACGCTCAATCCAATAGGTTGTGTACCTTTCAAGGTCACACTTACCGCGTAGAAACGGACCTCCCTGTTGTACTACGTTAAATTTTATATATATAGTTAATAATTTAAAAACATTGTATTTGCGATTTAGGACAGGTAAAGGAACGTCACTTCTCTCACTTTTCTAATGTTCAAGACGCATCACACAAAAGAAATAGTCAGGCGCGGGTATTAGATGCCAAAAAAATGGGTGCGTCCTTGTTGTCGATGGGATTTTACACTTTGTGTCTATGAGCCCACGTGTGTCTTTTCTGGGATGCTCGAATAAAAACGAGGCCCTAAAGTTTTTTTGTAAGGTAACTCGGCGGGACCTCATCATTGTGAAGCGACTACCATCGGACCTCCACAACCCAAGTACTAGGCGATATCGAAGTTCCTTAGTTAGAAACCTCACATACATAAATATATTGAATTGGTACATTTTTTGTATAGTTAATAATATCTGTTTGTTTTTATTTTCCGTCTTGTATAATAACGAGTATTGATATTTATTATATACATATGTACATACATGTAGGTACCCTAAAAGCACTACATTATTTTTGGGTAGTTGTGTAATTGATTTATAAAGGGCCATTTAAAATCTGTTTGACGATTAAGTTAATAAGTTATTGTTTGTATGACGTTATTAAAAAAACACCGACCCAATGTTATAAACACAAAAAGCTTTTCTCTTTAAGGAATGACGTCTAATGACATCGATTAAACACTTCATAAACCGCTACAAACGGGAAAAACTTTTAATTTTTTTTAGAAAGGGTGGGTTCTCCCATTATACAAGGAAAGAGAGGCGATAAAAATACCTAATGCCTGTGACAACAAGTGATACCAGCTGTTTGTCATTTATTTGATCCTCGAAATAAAATGCATGATATTATATAGGTATAAAAGTATATTAAAAAAATTCTGTCCAGAGCTATTGTTGTTGCTTGCAATACTGCCACCATGTTTTTTTAAGAATCACTGTAAATTAAATTAAATTTGGATAAACTTTCATAAACCGTGCATTTCTCATTACCTCATTGCGCGCGTTGCACATAGAGCCAAGTTATTGTATAAACAAACCAAAATAGCTTGAACAAATCCATTGTATTGAAACAGTATTATTTTACGTTTATGACAAAATACTTTTTACTTCTGACAGTTGCCAAGGAAGTGAACCTTTCAAATGTCTCTCAACATTGTTATCAAAAACAAAACCATGTCTGAATGTCATGAAACAGCAACCTTTTAAGCTAAATAGAAAATGATTGATAGTGGCCATAAAAGATCACAGTAAACGATCATTACAACTTTCATATAAATAACTATGTAAATGGAGATTAATCCTGGTAGTATCGTAGTAGCGAGTGGACGCTTTAAAACAACACAATACAATACTCTTTATTGTACACCATTAAGTATAGTTCACAGTATTTACAAAGTGCAACTACTGACGCAGAAGGTTTTCTTTAAAAGTCGAGCCTTTTAAACACTGTCATTCAATACGTTTAGGTTTAAAAAAGTTTCTACTTTAAAAAGTACATAACCGACTCAAATGCGCCTAAATACGATAAATTATAAAATAATTTTATCGTCTATTAATAAAAAGGAATGATAAAAAGAAGCCGTATTGTTTATCTAAAAACACTCTTGCTAAACTTGATAATGTCAAATTAAATATTTGAAATTATTTACGCTCATCTATGCAGCGTGCCCTTGGCACCTAAATTGCGTAAGACGTTTCTGCCAAAAATAGACGACCTAAAGTCCCCTTGCGTAATATATTGCGAGAAGGTTAACAAATGAAATAATTAATAATTATATGTTCATAAATTGAGGCGTCTCGAGAATATCTTTTTGTTTTATTCTGTTAACAGTCTTATGTAAAAACCAAGTCTGTGACTTTTAATCCAGTTACATTCACTAAGTTAGTATATTAATCCCCTATCGGAAATAAATACATCGTTGGTTTAGGTTACGTGAGGTTCATGGGTAAGCAATTTTCAGGCTGTATTGAATTTTGAGAGAGAAAGGAAGAGAAGAGAAAAACGCGTGAAGAGAAATTACCAGTTAATTCTGACATTGAGTTTAACACATTTAACATTTGAATAAATAACCATTTTTTGAACGTATTTGTAAATGTTGATTTCACTAAAACTAATAAAAACATAAATATATGTGTGTGTGATATGATAATGTACATATATCATATCACACACACATATATTTTACTACATTCAGTTCATCTTTCCACTAAATTCTGTTTTATGTAGGATTTAAATTTATGGTTTATATTATATCTATCACAAATCGTTTTCTACGAGTGTCTTCAGAACTTATGGTTTTGACAAAAAAGCTTCTGTACAAGAAATGACGCTAGTACTATTCAATACATATAAAAACATAATAATTAATTAAATATACCTCTTTTGTTCCAGGTCATCAACAAACAAAACCAGACCAAAAGTTAGTGCATTAAGTGCTTAAAAAACTAATTCAAAGTGAATGTATTACAATGTTTTAGTGCAGTGTTTAAGTGTGGTGACAACTTACTGTCATGTGACGCACTAAAATGCTCAAGATACAAATGTTAGAGTCGATCGTCAGTAATGACGCTGATGAGAACCAGGAGCAGAAGCCGAACGGGTAAGCTTTAAAAAAATTGTTATTAAGTGTTGTTTTACAGTCATAAAATATAAAATCTATTCTGAGGTCTGCTAAACGTATTCCTATTTATTAAAAAAAAATATGTAAAATATTTTTTATGAAATAGAATAGAATAGAAAAGAAAAAAAAGCTATTGTTCACCAAGGGGTTCTCAAAAGAAAAAATAGATAAACATGTACATATGTACAAAAGGCGCTCGCTCAAAGCGCTTTCTTACAGGCCACCTTGGGATGGATAAAGGACAACAGTAATTAGATGTAATTAAAGGTAGTTTTGGGTGTCAACAACGTTATAAGGTGACATATGTTATGGGAACTAAGAGTACTGTATACGTATATGCAGTCATTCCTAGCAATACCATGTTATATATAATATACATACACATATACACACATACATACATATACATACACATACACACATACATACATTATCATACAGAATATACATGTTAGCAAGTCATGAAATGTTCTTTGACCATGTTCTTAAAGACAGGTAACGTCCGGGCACTTCTAGCAGACAGACGAAGAGCATTACAAAGGATTTGGTTTTATACCATTAATTAAATAACACGTGTATGATAAATTGTGCCGTGGGGTTCAGTGCCGTGTGATTTATGGTGGAATAGAATAAGGCCACCCTATCTCTTCCTGGTAGTTTCGTAAAAGGCGACTAAGGGATCGGACTTTTATCTATCAGACAGTATGTATACAGTCATACAGTGACTAGTTGACAGCTATAGGCTTGTCCCCTATTACGTTAGTGGGACCCAATTCTATTAGGCAAAATGTTGTTGTAAACACACCTCTGCCTACCCCTAAAGGCATAGGAGATACAGACTTAAGCGTTTGTATGTATGTGTATGATAATGTTGTGGTCCACTATGTGGTCACCGATATCTTTGAATACATATTTTCATATTTGATGTGGTTTTAATATTTAATAATGGATTTCTTATAGACCTTTTTTGAATTATAATACCGGCAATACCCTAAGTACTGGAAGTCAGTTAGACAGAAAAACAAATAAAAAACATTTTCGAATCCTCTTAGCTTCGTCGATTAGAATTTCCCCTGGTATCGATCTTCGGCAAAATAACCGCCGTCATGGCGCCAGTCTAATTTTGCAAATAACTTTTTATTGAGATATTACAGATCTTCGTTTTTCGCTCCACTGCTGCAGGTTGGGTGGTGACAAACAAATTAATTAAATGTTTTCATAAATGATTGAAATCATTAACAAGTTCTCTAAATCTTAATCTTTTGAGATGGAGGTAGAAAGGGAGCAAGGTGTTAGGAGCTGTATTTATATTTGAAATCTGAATAGGCTTACGAAAATGCAAAAAAATCTAAACCTGTATTAATTTTTTTGTATTAGACATAATAATCCGGTGTTCAATGTATTCACAATATTGATTCCATTCTCATCATTCATAAATTAAACATTTTATGGCAAAATATATATTTCAGCTACAAGTTATCTTATTTAAGACGGTATGTTAAATGATAATAATTAAAACTTACATTGCACAAAGAGTCGATATTCATTCACCAATTAAAATTACACACGCTTGACTCTGATGGCTGACTTGACTGATGTGCTCTTACATGCGAAGAAACCGAACAGAGTACGTTTGCTTCAAAATAACATTAAAATATCTTTTCTTTTAGTATTTTCACCCGTGAACATTTAAGAGTACTTAAATTAATTAACATGCAGCTCTAGAGATAGACAAAAAATACAAGTACAAAAGTGCAGTGTCTGAGACCGTCGCAGAAGGTCACTTTATTCCTTGGTAAAGGTCCACTGTCTAAATATTTACACACGTGAATAAAACGGTATATTCCTTAATAAATATGAATACAGTGGCAGAGCCATGCTTAGGCACAAATGGGCCGGCTCGACCGGTGAAATACCACGGCCTCATAGAAAACCGGTTGTGAAGTAACGCTTGCGTTGCATTTCCCCGAAATGAGTGAGGTTTCCGGAGGCCCAACTCCCCCTCTCCTCTTTCCTCTCCCCTAATCCTGCCTCTTCTTATTCACATCCCCTCGTCTCCCCTCTCTTCTTTCCCCTCCCCGCATCCCCCATCCCTAATCACCTTTAAAGGCGGGCAGCGCACTTACGACAAGAGTTGCAGGTGTCCATGGACGACGGTTGTCACTTACCATCTGGTGACCCGTCTGTTCGTCTGTCCCCCTATAGTTTTAAAAAAAATACTCACGAAAGTTTCTAAAATTCTTAAAAAAATATATAAAATTGATGAACTGAAATACCTAATTTCAATCTTCAGGACATTTCCTTAATTAACAATGTAAACAACGACACTTCATCTTCACCTTACTTACAAAAGATTTATATAAATAGCCATTGCGAGCTCACAAACATCTACAGCTATATCTTACATTTTTTTATGTTCAATCCACTTCTTGCCAGTAGAACATTTACACTTAAATCCAAATGCTCATCCCGCATAGCTCTGATAACCTCCACATAAACATTCCTGTCCAAGGCTAGCGGTAGGTTCATAGCAATAATTCAGCAAGCGGGGATCTGAACTTATGACCTTTCGATCGTAAGTCATCGCCTTTACCCATTGCTGGGAAGTCAATTCGCGTTGAAATGCATGTTGTCTTAAATTGAAATATGTTTTTTGGAAACAACTAAATGATTTATTCGTTTTTTATATTATAAGCCGTACACAAAATTATAGGAAAGAATAATCTATTTTTTTTTCTCATACGATTGTGTTGATAAGACAAGACAAAGAATTCATTTTCATCAACATTTATAAAAGTTTTGATAACAGCCTTCAATACGCCTTTCGAATTGTTTTCTGCAATACTTTCGAACGTAAAATCGTGCAACTTAAAAACTTATTCGTAGTTTCCCTGGCATCCCATTATCAAATCCTGATTTAATTACAATGGGAGCACCGTAGGAATATACCCTTTCGAATAAACCTTTTTTTTTTTTGAAAATCGGTGTGCAATTAGAGGAGAAATTGCTAACAAACATTGCAAAAATAAATACAGTCGAATATAGAACCTCTTTTTTTGGAAGTCGGTTAAAAATATTAAACTTAGTTCACCAACTTTTAATTGATATAATTTTGGTGTTTAATACACATCTGTCTACCCCTTTAGGGATACAGGCTTGAGCGTATATTTTTATTATTCGTGCATTGTGGTCCAATTGTATTTAGTTTGCTTAGATATCGATGCTTTTAGAAGTAAAAAGTACATATATGCCTACTGACGACATTACACAACTTATCCATGACAATTTTACACGTAAAATGAAACAAAAAATATAAAAAAAGATGTCTACCTGAAAATGCCCAGACAATATGTCCAAACATCAAAAGGTTAAAGAAGAAGGCAGTATCATAATGCGGATCCTCCGAATCACATGTTCTGTTCGACCTCACCCTCACGGCTAAAAGGGACATTGAACATTGTTTGCGCTCGTAAAAACTAAATGAAAACAGAGAGCATTGTGACATGGCGTCGACGCGTCGTACGATGGCTGTTGGCGCCCGCTCACGACAACAACAAATTCTAACGTGTGTTATGTCGGTTCGGCTAGGTACGGGATAACTTGGTATATAAATATTAGCTAAACGTTGAATCTCGATGTATACTCGGAAACTAAGTAATACATAAAAAAAATGTTATGGCTTAAACACTCAAATCTTAATATAATCCGAAATGTGTCATACTTTGCCCACCCATTTTAACTTGCCTTGTATTTTAAACCTTTGCTTGTATATCTGCATCTAAATCTAGCGTCTAGCGTCTTATGACGCTAGGATATATAGACTAAGTTTAGTAGAAGCGCGCTAGCAATGCAGCGCTCCTTCTAAAGATTTGAACCTGATAACCCACACACAATTGCCCCATTCTTCTAAACTTTAAAGAACATAAGTTGGATATAAAAATTTTGGAAAGTGTCAAATATTATACTCAGTGGGGTCGTCCAACTTACACAGTGCCTATTATATATTAAATATCGTCGGACTTTCGCAAGCAGCAAACAAGGGTACTATTGGAAAGCACTTAAGATATACCTATTGCCTATCATAAGGCAATGCTTCTCGAAAGTGCGTGTAACAATAGTACAGGAGAAGTTAGGGACAGATCTCCCTGCTGTCTACCTGAGTATACACGGACACCAGTTTCTAATTCAAAAAAACTGTATATAAACCCAAGGTCGGAAATACTTTACTATCGCGATTTAGAACCGATCAAAATGTGTAATTTTGTGGGTAGATGCGAATTATTGACATGTTACTTGTTGCTTTGTTGAAACAACAGACAGTTATGAGCACTGCTGTATATAGAAATTTTGTAAAAAACTTAATATTAAAGACTTACTTCGTATTGTTGTGTAATAAAATTAAATTTATATTGCAAAATGAAAATTAGTTTTTAAAGAACATAAGTAACCTTAAACAAATGAATACTACACAGGACAGATACTTGTATTATACTTACTACTTGTACACCCTTTTTAATTTTTCAAAGTCAAATATTATTAAACACATTTATGTATCTCATATTGGGTATAAATTATATTGTTATATATATAAATTGTCGTCACACTGTGATGTTTGCTCGACAGCCGTCGATCGATAGATAAAATTGTTGACACAACATTGCCTTTGAAACGACTTCTTTTATAGTAAAATTTATAGTTAAATAAAACGTAAATAAAAGATGCAAAAATTATGTTGGCCATGGATTATGGTTGCCAACTTTTATAAGAAGAAATAGAGTATATTTGATTTGGAGGCAAATAAAGAGTACGGATTTCCAAAAAAGAGAATCATTTATTTTATACTTTTAAAGAGGGATTTTTTGTACTTTTTGCATAACAATTTTTCATGGTTTTTAAAAGAATTGTATGTCTCCAAACATTCAACTTCAAATTTATATAGATCAAGAGCTCATTTTTAATCAATTTCAATAAAGCTCTGTTTCTCTCTTCACGCCACTTCACATTCATGACCGAAAAGACTCTCTCAGTAAATGCTGAAGTGGCGGGAATAGAGAGTATATTTTTTTTTTATTAAACGAACAAAATTCGTCAGGACATTATTTAAAAATAAATTTCCATTTTTCTGCAGTAGACATAAAATCTGTTTTATTTTTAAAATCTGTGTTATTTTTAAAATCTGTGTTTAACAATTCACCTTAAAGTTCTTTTAAAATTATAGCTTCTGAATTATAAACTGTCCATGTGTAGTTGTGTTAAGTTTTCCTTCTATAATTTGTTCTAAATGAATAAATTAAATATAAGTTCTTAAAGATATTTTATTTAGGGAAGAGAGCAAGTTATCACTATTAAAATCCAAACAAAAAACAGAGTCGCAACTCAGTAGAAAATCGAGAATTTTTCTTGCTCCAAAATTAATGTGACCTCAAAACACTGTTTTGGGAAGTGTTTTGAGGTTACATTAATTTTAGCGACTTATGACATGACCTTAACATAATGATATTAGTGTCTAGGTTCAGAGACGTCCGAATGTGGCCTGGGGAATTCGGGGTATCAACATAATAACAGTAAATAGTCAACTTTTTTGGTTATGATAATTTATGGGTTTGCATAATATTACATGACCGGCACTAGTATAGTATATTTACTATATACCAGTGTAATATGGTAAACATTGTGTACAAAAGAGTATTTTAGCATACTCTATTAGTGTTATAGATTATAGAGTAAGCCTACATGATATAGCGTACAATACTCTATTTTAGAGTACGGTTGGCAACCCTACCATGGATTGGAGTGGAACATTTAATGCCACAACGTTTGATAGTTGGTTTACAAGGGAACTATTTGATTCGGATTATCCTTTTGTCATGAGTTACTATTAATGGGTATGATTGGATTCTGAAAATGTTAGGTGACAGGTTATTTGTGTCTTTCTTTAAATAGTCCGTCTTATAAAGTTCAACTGTCGGTAAGGCGTTCTATAATATGTTTAAATGATTTCTTTAGAGCCATAAATGGACTCATGTTTTTTTTTAACATTTACATTTCAATGCAGTCAGCTTTTTAGGCCTTACGTAGGTATGTGGTTTAACACCGTGTCATGATAGTATATGTTTTGATCGGTTTAATATAATCTTAAGGCCTTAATAGGAACCAGCACTTATAAGGAGAACCTACCTTATTTATTGATTTATTATGTATGTTTGTTTGTAATTAAATATACCATATACAATAAAATCTCACAAAAAAATGCAGTGAGCTCAATCTAGCGACAACGCTCTGTCTAAACACATTTCATTAGAAATCATCGAAAGATTCACTATAACTGGTATGTTCCATTCACACAATTAAGTCGATTGTACACGATGGGTAATTAACTGTCAGTTACCACTGTTACACAACGGTTTGCCACCGATATTCCGTTCGGGCACCAAGCGTGAAATACGACTTAATAAAAAGTGGTCGTGTGCACATCGTCTTATAATTGATATTTACAATTCAAACACGCTTTGATAATCTCAACTCTACCCTAAAAGATAATGATCATTTTATAGCCGCTATAGTTTTTGTAATACGTTTTGCTTCTTTTCTTACATAACCACACGAGCTTCCTCTACTGTCATCAAAACCTTCATATAAGCCCGCCGGATTCGAGTACTACTCAATTGTCCTTTCTTTAAACCATTACTAATCTGATCTGCAACGATGGTATGCACTGATGGTCGACCTTTGCCAACATTCTCTTTCACGTTTCGGTTCTTTCAAGCCCCACTCTCCCGAATATCTACATTCTTCTTTCCCAGTCTTAATCCGCACCTCCTATAAATATAAGTGTTGACGAAATCGAATCTAAAACCATAGCTATATTTAATGTAGCCGAGAACGCACAGCAGTAATCCCGGGCTAGGAATGAACTAAGAATGAAATAAGATCCGGGCCAGACCTCCAAAATAATACGTTATAACGTTAAATACGAGTAAATTATATTTTCCACACAAAAAAATGTAGGCAAATCTGTTTTCTAATGGTAGAAGGAAAACGAAACCGCAGATTCTTGATGAGACTGTACATTTAGATTATTTTCCATTTCATGATATTAAATCGTTACCGTGTACTTAAGTGCTATTTTTATTACCTTTAGTGTGTAAATGTTTTTTACATTTAAAAATTGTGACAGTGAAGTTAAACTGTAAAACAAAGCTGCAATACTTAGACCTCGTGGGTTAAATTCCTTTCCATATGTAGGAATTTTACTATTTTATTTTTCATTTTATTTATGTATTTATTGATATAACTAAATTTTTACATATATATCGGTTATCTGTATATGTGTTCCTATAAATCACAAGGGGCCTCATAGAAAACCAAAGGAGGCCCCTATCTAAGCTTCTTATTTACGATTGCGAAGTGAATAATAAACTTCATACCAAATTGTAGTCAAAGTTGACAGTTGAGTCAACTATGTTTAGTTTTTTAGTTGTTTATGTTATCTTATTCTCTTCACGTTGTCTATTTAAAAATATTTATTAACTACACCACTTCGTCACGTCACGAGACACGGAGAAAAGCTAGAAAGTTAAAGTAAGCAAGCATTACTTACTCATACTTTCCCGGGAAAATATAAATAAAACGAGTGATCGGAACTCGTTATTTATATACTATAAGCTTCTCTCAATTCGCTTTAGTAAAGTACAGTTCAGAAGAGGCAAAAAGGCTGCATTCTCTGCCAGGCTCGTTAGGTAGGTGAATTTAAAAGTATGCCAATGAGTGTAAGTAGAAAAAAAAATACGGAGTTCAGATTTAATATATACATAGATGACTAAATACATACATATGTAGTAGTAATTATATATAAATATATGTAAAATATACATACGGCTAGTGTTCTGATGACACGGCCAGTTTATTTGAGAGCAAAGCCCCAACATTTTTATTAACTCTTCACATTGAAAAGAAAATAATAATAAAGCAATATCCATAAATGTGGCAACTGTTTTAAACTTTCGTACATATTAGATGTGTATATTTTTATAAAGCACAATCAATACCTTAGTTTATATGACATTTCTATCGATTGCATCGACCGTACTCACGGGTGGCCTGTAATCAGTGTAAAACAGGTGTGACTTTGGTAACCAATATAAATCTCGAATTACACCTCTTATACAAATATAGTAATCATATAAATAAAGTAAGCATAATATATATAACTACACCAAATTGTTTGCCGCAAAAGGTAGCCGTTGGGGCCTATGTTTCTCCGGCTGTAGACAAAAATCCATCAATCGTGATTTTTAACATCAAATCAGATCTAAAAATATTTTTAGAGTGACCTATACGCGCTTACCAATTTGTTATACTGACATATTATATAAAGTCGGATTTTTTTAAAATATCTTACCCTACAGAATTTACCTGGTGTTGTGAAAGAGCCAAAGAATTCCTATACAGAACATTGATGCAATTGAAGGTGCAGGTGACTGATGATAAACAACAAAAATAGGTCATCAACTTTCAACCTCGTATCAATGTGACTCTTAACTGCGGCCTGCTCCACTTAAAGCGTTCTTGATCCAGTTGCATCCCCATTGAACTCCAAGTAATACGATCAGACCATATGCGATCCGAAAAACATGTCTATTAAATACACTAGATACACGTACTTTTTAAGCTATTTTAGATACGTATATTGCACATAGATACATACTTAAACACACGGCTTTTTGCCCCAATTTTGAATATGAATATGAATGTTATTGCATCTGCTGGTGCCTCTACAAAATTTTCATGCTCAAATAAAAAAAAGGTAAAGGTAAATCGAAATCTATGAATATGTAATAAAAAAGCATAATAGTGTTAAAACCTCTTAATGAAAACCGGTAGACAAACAATGCTTTCATTGCATTGCCGAGTGAGTGAGGGTACCGGTGGCCCAACCCCCTTTCCTCTTTCCCCTCCGTCATCCCAACCCACCCCCCCCCCCCCCCCCCCCACTCATCACCCTCAAAGTTGGACAACGCACTTAAGACTTTTGAGCTGCAGGTATTCATGGGTGGCGGTTGTCCCTTCACAAACAATCAGGTGAACCGTCTGTTCGCCTGCCCCTTTATATACCTATTAAAAAACGAAAAATTGCAATCGTCTCGTGATCGTTTTGTCACTGTTAGACTGTAGCGGTTATATAAAAAAAGCCTATTTATTAGTACTACTGTTTCTTTACGTTACTGTTTATTAGAACTGTAGACGTGAAACGGCCACAGGTGGAAACGTAATATTGTTTTTTTCCTTTTCCTCATTTTAACTTTAGGGTCCTCTCTTGGGTACACCTGAGTGAGATTATACTTTAATCCTACATGTAGGACGTATGTGGTACACAGATGTGCTTATGTCAAAGGGTACGTGTCATAGTTTGGGAAAGTGCGACATAGTATGAGACATATTATACAAGCAACAATCTTTGTCTCAATTACATCCTTCAGTTTTGGATATTATCTGCGTGATTGTGCAAAGCTGTTGTCTTTTTCCACGTAATGTCTGATTCGCTGGTCTTCTTCTCCGATTAAAGAGTTGTTTCTGATAAATGTTATGTTATACCATTTATTTATCGCAATTTTTGTATTGCTTGACGACTATTCTCAAATTTCCTCTTCTCCTCGTGTAAAGGTTATGTGTTAAATAAAGAAATTAAATATCTTGTTATCCTTTTTATAACAATATATTAAAGCAAATAATCCTCATCCTAAAAAACTAATTAAGTTTAAAAAAAATATTACCTGACTATGTAAAAACCAGTGAGCTTAAAAGTAAGATACAAGAAAATATTTCAAAATATTAAAGACATCGAGTTGAAGCCTTAGTCGCACCAACTACAAAATTATAATTCAACACAGCTAAAATACATTATGGCTAACCCCTTATATTAATGAAAACGCCAATTATTTTCATGCGAAATATTTGACTATCAAATATTGAATATTGACCACCAAACACAATTTACCGGAGGCATATTTTGTATGTTCGTAGCTGCCAATAATTTCCTTTATCACAAGTGACAACGGTATTACCTGTCAAAGCCAATGTTACGATACAACGTCTCTTCACTCCCCTACGGATGTCTACACGAAAATATCGCTTACAACAAAATATATCCTTAAGCGACCATAATACCTAGACCCTTGATAAGTCAAATAAGTTCAGTAAGTCTTTCCAGCGTAATTTAATACTAGAGACACTGCAGCTCAAGTAATACTGGTCCTATTATAAGAAAATAACTTTGCCTATCTGATATCAATGAGATAGCTTATACTGGGAGCAGATGAAAGGGGTGCTGCTTAACACTAAAAGTTATCTCCTAATACTTATTGATTGGTATTTAGTTTAATTTTTATTTTAGGAAATATCGTTGCCTACAAATAGTTAAACCTTTTTTTACAACGTTGACGCCGAACTTTATTGCGGTCTACTTAGTGGGAAACCGGTTACATTAGCCTGTCAATCAATCATTTGGCCTTACTGCAGCTCATTGCAACAGTGCAATAGATCGATTTATCAATGAATTTAATTTCTCCATAGTTATTCGATATCCTCGTGTTTAATAAAAATTAAAAATTTTGCTTAACACACCCAATTTCACCGCGACTATAGACTACTTTTTCAGTGGTAAAATTATTGAAATAAATAAACATATGTGCCAGTGTTTGTTGCTCTATTACCGCCCCTTTCCAAATGATTAAACCTTATGAGAGAAAATGTAGCAAACTTATTCACGGCCACTCTTTTTAATCACCAACTACCACTTGTTGATGAACCTTATACTATAGTACTAAATTGTAAATCTTAGAATAGAATAAAGTAGAATTTACTGTACACCTTGAAAGCAAAAATGTACAATATTTATACAGAAAATAAATGTACAATAGGCGGCCTTATCGCTAAATGCAATTTCTGCCAGGCAACCGTAGGATGGATAGAATAAGACAAGATGCTAAAGAACTTACGGAGAATTTAGGTGTAGAAAGAGGAAAGAAAAAAAAGCATTTTATATAGGAAGTAAAATTTAAAAATATGGGATATTTCTTAATGCAGAGTAACAATTCATTACAAATTATTTTAAACCTCTACGGCTAAATTTTAATTAAAAGTTCTCACAAAAGACAGCCTCTAACAGAACATCGAACAGTTTTCAAGGACCAAGCATACAATTACAAGAGAATGTGACAGGAATGTCTATGTTTAATGTTGTGTTGTCTGATGCCAAATAGAAACATACAACATACTACACATTTACAGCACAATGTAAACAGAGTACATACGAAGGCCGTGGCTCACATAATTTAATTAATTTAGAGTAGTGTGCTTACTTACAAAATTACACAAATATGTGGTTTAAATAATAGTACGACTTGTATGTATAAAAGTTATTCCTTAAAGATAGTTTAATAACAATATTTTATAAAGGGCACCTTATTTTTGAATACTCATACATAATTTAAAGAAACCTACAGCACGGTCCGTGACATGTTTATCAGTAACAGCGCATTCGCTTAGTATTCTGCATTGACTAACATACGCATTTTTGACTCCTCATTAAAAATCTGTCTGTCCTGTCCTGTCTTGTTTTCTGTCACTGCTGAGCTTCAACTGGCTGATAATAAGGAATCTGTTGATATCAACAGATTCTACAGTTACTAATTGATATTATTATTCTATCATGTGCGTATGTAGTATTCACTTGGTTTTGTTATTGCTAAATTTAGTTTTTTTTTTTTGGAGAGTTAGCAAAACCAGAACTAAATTTTATATAAAAAGTTTGTATACACAAATACTTTCCATATAAACATTACTTTAACATTAAAATTTAAGTGTTATGTAACAAATTGTATACGTTTTGCTTAGTTATTAACTTTAGTTATAATTTTGCCATTAACCTACAATACAGTAAATAGTTTTATATGAATAAACAATTTATTTCTTACTACATAAACTCTTTGTTTGAAAATAACAAGTTTTTGTGCATGGATATAGGAACTGCACTTTATTGACTGCTTAATTCTTTTGAACAGTGTTTTATGTTCTTTGTATATGGAGCCATTTGACCCTCTGTTATAAAGGTTGAAAACCACTTACAAAGTACAGGCAACTTTAAAGGTACGAACCTCATGGGTCAATGGACGAAAGACTATTGAGGATTGAAACAAAACATGGAATGAGGGACATTTAACCTAATACAGAGGAATTAAGTGTAAATAACATTTAGTCTGAATTATAGGATTTTCCACTACGCACAGTTGCAAGACGTTAACCTTTGCGTGTTAACGTAAGGGATTTTGTTAGCTATACCTGCATATATGTATTGTACATTACGAAATGTTATTGACACAGGTAACCGGACAATAGATAGGTGTATTTGAACATAGCTTTACTCAAATACAAGTTTCAACTAATTTGGTTATCTGTAAAAAAATGCTAATTATAAAATATTGTATAATATTGTCGAGTAATAAATAAATTCAGACGCAAATATATTATCATAATAACTTAGTCAATTACAGTATGTAGATCAAATTCTAGAAACTTATCTTTAAAGAAGATTTTTTAATTTGAATAACAATTTAATAACTTTTAATCATTAATTTTGACAGCACTACTTTGAAAACACATTTTTCCTCCATTAACATGTCTTTGAACAAATGAAAGTAACGGGTGCAATAAATAAATAAGTTCTAGCTTGTCTTCGCAAACTGTAATAGTTTACTTCTATAGAGAATTACTGAATAGTGGGAAATGATAATATTTCAATAGAGAATTGTAATATAAAATGCTATGCAACCTTTAGATTTTTTTTTACAAAAAATAATAAATCTAGTCAAGATGACAATTCTATTTAATATCCCATGATTTAAAAAATCATAACAAAAACGTCTGGTATTTTATATAGGTATATTAAAATGTAATATATCGTATATAATCCAATCTAATGGTACTGACAAATATTGATATTTTATTAAGAACGACGCCATCTATTGTGTACATATTTAACTGAAAATGGTTACGACATCTAGGAATTTGAACACAACTTTTACACTACTAATCAATACTTTCTTTACTTGCTAGTTTAACATTGTACTAATAGATGGCGCTGCACTTAACTTTTTATTACTTTTAAATTATTATTATTATGGTTTTTATTCAATGCAGGCTACTTAGTATTGTACATATAACGATAATAAATGAAACATTAATTAATTCTTATAACTAAGCAATGCGACTTTAATGCGTTGCATTGGAATAGATACCCGTAAAATTACGTACCTATCTTGCCTATTCCTAGCCGTCTTTTGTCTTATGAATAAAGTCAGGTGCTTAAACTTACTTAGGACGAAGATAATGGTTTAAAGTTAGTTTGTTTACGTATTATATGGATTTGCGCGAAACGTACCGCACTGGGCAACTGTTTCATAAATTTATTTGACAAGTATTTGACATATATATACGTATTTGACAAGACGCACAAGCCGCACTCCATGTAGGAGTGCGGCTTGTGCGTTCGAAATTGTGTGTGTGTTCGAAATTGTGACTGTCTGTAATTAAATTATTTTATTATTATGTGATTCAAGAAGAAATGTTAAATTTGGGGTATCCTAACGACCCTCAGTGTTTATTAACTTCTTAAATAATGTTATTACTCAAAACTGAAATGATCAGTTTGAAATCCAAACAGCACCACTGCAAGTCGTTATTTCTGCAATAGTCTTCTTGCATTGCACCAGATATACAATCCACCAGTAGGTACGTATGTTTCCAAATAAAGCCTGCAATTATATTCAGTCAATACTTACCAAACATTTGTAGGAAAAATACACAGTTACCGTGCTTACTGTATCATAATAGTCAACTGGGGGAAACGCTTTAATTAATTAACATGCTTAGCCCAGGAAGCTCTCGGCTTTGTCTACAATTAATTGTTTCGGGACTTAGAAGCAAAAATTAAATTGGGTAGCTGTTAGTAGCGCCTGATTTTTTATACACATTTAATTTATAAGTAACGATTACTATTATTATTTTGTGTATGACTCATCCTGCTCGTCAAAATACGACCAAAAATGATTCATTTTTGCTTGTCACTGAAGATTTCGTCACTAAAGTATGGATGAAGGCAATGACGTCATTAATTTAATTTATACTATATATTTATTTTATACTATTTATCCCGGCATGTATTCGATTGCGAGTGATCGATTTCGATATACATTAAGTACGTATGTATATCGATGGAAATAGATATCAATTTGCCACATCCTTACAAGATTATACACCGAGCAAATTTAGTCGTGGCAGCTAGCACTGTATTTACTTACAACAAACTGTAATGTGCTTTTGTCGTTAACTTCACCGTGATGGAACGGAGAAGTTCACACGTTATGCCTCATTTACTTACGAAAATGAATGTAGTTTCGGTTTGTTAGAAATATTCACATCTGTCTCTTTCTTATAATAATATAATGTAATGTTATTAGGGTACAAATGGTATTATTTGTAGGAAAGACAATTGGATATCCCGTGAACCAGAAACAGAACAATAACATTAATTATTATCTCTTTATATATTTTACAAATTTCCTCCAAATGAATTATGTATTTAAAAATAGTTAAACGTCTCAAATCAAAGGCGTCATCAAAACAGTGCGATCCAAAATAAATGCAAATTCTCAAGCAAATATGTACCTATACTGTTTTTTACTTTATTTACATTACGGGGGTAAGAGTTAAGGGGTAGTCCGATTTTGATAATTAATATTTCTCATACATTACAAAAAAATCTTAAATAAAATCTTGCCGATATGCAAATAGACGCACCCCTCGCTTGCCATTATTTACATATACATATGTATGTATAAGTAATATAATGTAACATTATAATTTATTCGCTTGTTATGTATTTATACATACAGCCTAGAAACACTTTTGTGTATGGGTATTCACATTAGTGTAGAAGTTTAGTTAGGTTTACATTTTTTTTTTCATACGGCGCATGTTCTGCCGCTCATGGAATACTGTTCTCATCTCCATGCATTGGCAACCCAATACCAGTTCACCCTTTTCACTACATTCAATGGAGAGCGACTAGCATCATCGATTGCCTGGATATTTCTGATCAGCTTGACACCTTGGCGTTGCGTAGAGATGTAGCTTCACTTTGCATTATCTATTGCTAGCATCATGGGGAGTGTTCAGAAGAATTGGTCCTACGCGACAAAATTTCCATCCCCATCACCTGGATGATTGCCACTCCGCCACTGTGCGCTTCTCCAGAAGCTTTTTGGCTAATACAACCAGCCTGCGAAACAAATTGTCACCTACAGTATTTCCTTACCGCTACTACCTTCAAGAAAAGAGAGTACTCTTACCTAAAAGGCCGAAAACTCACTAGTGACTCTTGAGTTGCGGGTGTCCATGGGCGGCTGTAGTTACTAACCATCAGGTGACCACCATAAAATATAGATTTTCTTCTTTTCATGTTCTTTCTTCTTTCATCGATTTTATTTTTTGTTAATTGTACTTACAGTATATAGTACTTACTTACACTGATTTTCTATTTTATAATTCTCCAGGCGCATTAAAGGCGTTTCAAGTTGTGTATTTGAACATACACTCTTTTTCGCTTAACTATCTTCGTCTGTGTTATTGAATGTCTTAGTCATTTTGTTTACATAAAGAACGCAAATTTGCGCTAATAGTTTCCTCATGAAATAGAGACTTGGCACAACAATGGCCAAGCATACAGTATGATCGTTTATAGGCTTACAACGAAACTACTTGGTCTATTTTCACAAATAAACTAAATATCGATCAGTGGAAAAGCACGCCATTGCAGACGTGTAACTTATCAGGGTGCCGTACTGTGGTTTGAGTTTAGTACAATTTTAACACCTGACATTGAACTGAAACTTTACCGTTTAAAACAAACAATCGCTAATTTAAAACTTTATATTTCATATTTACACTATTCTGATATTGTGTTTTATAACTATGCCTACATTTTGCCGGTTGTAATTTAGTCCTATTAACGTAAGCAAGGATAGCAAGGGGAGGAAATAGATATTGCTTATACAGATGGAGTAGGGAGTGTGGGCAATAGATCAAGCAAGTCGGGGTCCCATACCTATAACTCGAACTGGTTGATGCCGGAAAGTTCGAGTCCTCTAACTACCTACTCATCATGTATTTCAGGGAACTTTTTATTTATCTAAAAATTTAAAGAATAGTTCATCTTAACAAAGAGATTAACTCCTTGATGCATTGAGTAAATTAAATACATTTTTTTTTAGGAGTCGTAGGAGGTAGGAAATTATCTATCTATAATATCACATAGAGTTGTGTCAATCTTATTTATACATGAGGCACATATTAAAAGTTTTGCACTTCTGGTTTCTCAGAACTGTTTGAATTTCGAATGATTTATTTTTTACTCACGATTCCTTGATAAATTAAAAAATATATATACAGACGGGAAAGCATCTGTCATATGTTTTTTTTATCGCACTTTGAATTTCGTCATCCGCAGTGAAAATGGAATTAACGCGAAAAGATTTTAGAGCAATGATTTTATATGATTTTAAAAGTGCTCTCTCTCCGCAAGATTGTGCCGATCACCTTAAAAACGCTCTTGGGCATGAAGCACCTCATCTCAGCACCGTGAGGCGATGGTATGCCGAATTTGAGCTGGAACGGATTTTTCTACACGATGAAATTCGTGAAGGATCCGTAACAGCGACCACTGAGGAAAATGTGTCTACTGTGAAGCAGCTAATTAAAGAATACAGACTCATCACCTATGAGACGATTCAGAGACATTTGGGTATTGGTATGAGTCAAATTCAAAAACTACATGAAGAATTAAAAGTTACAAAAATTTGTTGTCGTTCGTGGCACTCAGGCTGGTGTGGATTAGCGCAAAAAGATGTACGACCATGGACATTCTAATGCTGTTTACGACATCATCACAGGAGACGAAACTTGGATTTATTGTTTTGAACCAGAGAAAACACACTAATCTTGTGAATGGGTGTTTGAAAGATAGACCAGAGCGACAAAATCGAAGCAGGTGAGGAACGAAAACATGCCACCAGACCAATGGTCGTATTGTTTTGAAAAATGGTTCGAACGTATGAAAAAATGTTTAAAATGTAAAGGATAGTGTCCCACCAGTATCGGGTACGGGGACCAAGCTACCGGTGGGGGGGTTAGGGCTCCAGAGACAGGAAGCTCCTCACAATACGTGCCGTGTCAAGGAGAACTGCCTTCTGCATCAGACCCTTGATCCAACCATCTAACGAGAGCCTCTTAAGGTATTGGTCGAGGATCTTAGGTATTAATCCGTGACTGACAGATATGACTATCGGAACAATGATAGCCGAATCGATATTCCACATATCGACAATCTCGTGAGACAAATCCAAATATTTTAATTGTTTATGTTTTTCAACTTTCACGAGATTATCATCATGAGGAACAGCAATATCGACAATCATTGCGCGGCGCTCTAATCGATCTATCACGACTAAATCAGGCTTATTGGCAATAATAGTCCTATCAGTGATTATAGATCGATCCCAATACAATGTAGCACGACCATTTTCGAGAACTGGATTGGGCACATACCTGTAATATCTAAATTCACAAGATTGTATTTAAGAGCAAGTTGTTGATGTACTATTCTGGCCACTTGGTTATGTCTATGCAAATTTTGCGAGTTTTGCCGTTTGCAAGACGAGAACAACTAGAAATAATATGCCTGATAGATTCACCGGGACGGTGGCATGCCCGACATACATATGTCGACCGTACCGTCTTTCAGAATAAATTTCCGATAGCTATTCGTCATAACAACTTCATCCATAATTGCAAAGACAAAACCTTCAGTTTCTTCAAAAAGATCACCACACCGTAGCCAGAATGTAGAAGCTTTTACGTCTACATCAGGCCCATTTAGGGCCTGATAGAACCGCCCATGGAGCTCTTTGCCCTTCCATGCCTCCCTGCGATCATTAGTACTGAGTACTACAGGTTTGCGCCAGTTCTCTTTAGCCAGACCGAGCGGAGTAAGTCCATTGTCCACTGCTACAACATTACGATGCACTTCTACATCGGTGTGAATAAAATATTCTCTGAGCATGTATATCTCGCGATTGTGTAGGGTCTTAATGTTTAAAAGACCACGACCTCCAAACTTTCGCGGGATATACAATCTCATTACCGATGACCGTGGATGGTGCATTCGAAATGCAGTGATCAGTGTACGGACTCTCCTATCAATAGCATCTAGTTCAGTCTGATTCCATCTGAGCATACCAAAGGAATACGTGAGAAGTGGTGTATCCCAACTATTGCATTAGCTTATTAGCGCCTGATAAAAGACTTTTAAGTATTTTTTTCAGGCGGCCAAAAAATCGGTCCCGCAATGCCTGTTTCACACTAGACTCAGGTATTCCCAATGACTGTGATATACCCAGATATTTGTAGGTTTCAGCAACAGAAAGAGATCTAAGTTTAGTTGAATCTGATAGTTCTACTCCTTCAGATTACTACTACTACGCCTTTCTTACGTGCATGACTGCACACTTGTCTACACCAAATTCCATCTTGATAGAGTTACTAAAGTTTTCAGTCACCTGTCTAAAGCTGTCAGTTGCAATTTACTCAGATTATCCCCTTGAAATATGCCTCGCTCGATCTCTAAAGGTACATCATTGGCTATAATCTGCCGACATCCTGGATAACGAAGAACCGTTCTCCATTGCCCCATACATGACTTCAAGAAAGTGCATAGAGTTTCATCAATTTTATACAACTCCAGCACCCTCAACAGCCATGTATGTGGAACAGAGTCATAGCCCTTCTTGTAATCTATCCAACATGTCGCCAGATTCTTGCGATTACGACGTACTTGTTGGCTAATGGCTATATCCATGATAAGGAGCTCTTTGGTGCCACGAGTCCCGCTCCTACATCCATTCTGAGACACAGAAATGATCGAATTTTTATTTAAATGAGTTGTAATTTTTACTCTCAGAATAGATGTAAGAAGCTTATAGACAGTTGGTAAACATTTTATAGGTCTATAATTCTTAGGATCCATGGCACCACCAGATTGGTAGAGTAAGTGGGTTACGCCAGTGGTCATAAACTGGGGTAGTGAACCTAAATCTAGAGCTGCTTGGAACTGAGATGCCAAACGAGCATGTGAGCTACGGAACCACTTAAGCCAAAAGTTGTGCAGTCCGTCTGCGCCAGGTGATTTCCAATTTGATAATGAACGAACTGCACAACCCACGTCCTCTGTGGTTATGGGTTGGATTTGTTGTATTGTCTCACACGATCGTCCGATATCTTGCATCTAGTCAGCTTCTGTATGGATGACAGGTGTGGACCAGATGTTACGCCAAAATGTACTTGTAGCATCATCCTCTGGCAAACACTCGTCACTCACACATGGATCAGGTTGTTCCCATTTTCGGTAAACCCACCTCTCATTCCTTTGGAACTTACGATTCTGATTAAATCGATCGACTCGCTTTTTGAACGATTATTCCTATTTGCCCATGCATAAACTTTTTGCTTTTGAAAGTCTATGCGCTCTGTGACACATGACATGTATTGTTGAGGACTAATGTCAGTACCCAAGAATGCCTGTTTCACAAAGCGCATCACTCTCGGTCGCATATTGCCTGATCGAAAGCTGATTAGCTTACCAATGAGTGTCCTAGTCTCAGCGGTATGTCGTTCAATTCTATACTGCCAGGCTGGCATAGCAGGCTTACATTTAGTAGTAGCGGTATTTATTAAAAATTTTACCATAGCTACTCGACATACTGCAACAGCCGCACAATACAGAATAGGGTGCGTATCACTAAGATTTTCACTGTTATCCAAATAGTTAGACAACAGTGAATCCAGGGCATAATGTGTGCCCTGGATTCACTGTTGTCTAACTATGTACGCAGTAAGGTTAGTTCCCAACTCCGTAGCCCGATAATATGCCCGCATGACATTTTCATTCATAGCAGTAGTCCATTTCATGCGGCGCACATCACCACCGGCAGCGGGGACCCTGTTCGAGGGCAGTTGTCCTTGGGGTCCTAAACACGACGGTGGCCGGCCTCTCCCCTGCCGACGTACAGGTGTTGGCGACGTCGGCGGAGAGAAATACTCGTCGCTGGAAGTGGAGCTCGACGTCTCATTGCTCGCCGATCTCACTGTTGTGTGCGATGGAGGCTGCGAGACGGAGCTTTGCGACGAATCCGGAGGTAGAGGGTGTGCATCTCTGTGTCTGGCTTTTGCTCTTGTTATCATTATATATTTATTTCTATTTCAATTTGGTGTTGGTTGGTGATGTGACGATGACGTCTGTCATCTTGATAAATATTTGCTTTGTATTTTTCCATTATTTTTCTTATATTGTAGTATTTATATGTATAGTAAGTCCAAAATGTTTAACGTGAATTTTATGTTCTTTTTGTTAATTTATTGAGATTCAATCAATTAACAAAAAGAACATTCAATTCAATATAATAAATTATTCCACGAAAAATTATATGACGTTAACAATTAGTGTTGCCTTTAATATTTATAAATATTTTGAATTATGAATTATTATTATTATTAATAATAATAATTATTATTATTATTAATAATAATAAAGTAAAGATGGCAAAAGTATTATTTTATATATCAAACTTCAATGACCAAAGAATCGACAATGATGGTGGTGTTGCTTTTTTGTCCAAAATGTGGGTAGCCAAGGCTGCTTTAGAATTAGTGCAAATGTTTGTATCATGTCTCTCGAACTTATTGCAATATATCAAACTGTATTCCACGATTTTAGACAAAACTGGGAGAGAGTTGTACTCACTGACAGCAAAAGTGCTTTGCAGCATGTGGCTCGATGCACCTCTGCAACCAGAGGCGCATCGATAGTTTACGATATTCTCAGACTCCTTGGTATCCTCAATAAAGAAGAGATAAAGGTGATATTGCAGTGAGTTCCTGTGCATATAGGTCTAGGGGCAACGAGGAGGCTGATTGTTTGTCAAAAATTGCAGCTGACAGGGGCGATACAATGTCATTTATGCCAGATTATTGGGAATATACAAAGAAATTTAAATTACTTTTTTTCGAAAAATGGCTTATTTTAATGATATTTCTAAAGATAACGGTATTTGGTATAAACTAATTCAGGATGAGCCTTCTCACGATGATGTTTTGTTTGATAAGACAATTTAAATTGAATGTTTTGGATGTTGGGCTTGTTCAAAATATTTTGGCGTCCAAATCCGAAGTCGGAAATTGCAATGCGGTTGTGTGCTTTGGTTGAAGTCTGCCACACCAATAATCGATAATTCCCTTTCCTTTTTGATAAATATTAAGTAATGTTGTGTTGTGTATGATAGGGTACGATGGGGTTGGCGTATCCTTGTGGATAACAAACCCCTTATTAAAATAAAAAGAAAAAAAAACAGGTAGATAATGTACAAATATTATGTTTTTCCTACCACAGACACTAGTCTCTCACAAAAATATAGTTTGACTGATCTGTATTTGTATGTCCTAAGTTATACTTTTTTTTTTCGTGAGAAACCCTCACCGGAGCTGTGGTAGTCGTGGTTTGCCGGACATGTAACACCGATGAAACATATAAATACAAAAAAAAAACACAATTACTACTATTCTGAAATAATTTATATTTTTGTTTATTAATTGACTGACCTTAATTAGTAACGTCTATTTTGCATGTACAAACGTACCATAGTAATACATTTTACTGTGTTACGTTTGTACATGCAAATTAGACATTATTAATATACTTTAACAGTAGAGTGAATAATACAGCCTTTTCTGTTTTTTAGGAAAATATCTGTATAATAAAGTAAACGTAAAATTAAATATTACTTGCTTACAAAATACCGTTTCAAAAGAACTGTCATCTTCTGGATCTTTGCTATAAGGAAACTGAAATTCTATTACATACTCCCTCTTAGACGTATAGTGACCACACCTTTCGGAAACATCCTATGTATAAAATGCCTTATGATTCTGTTAACTTAAATAATTAGCAACTATTAAATTTATGCCATCTTCAGTAGTTGTTATATCTAAAATCACTCTTTCAAGTATTTCATATACTGAGTTATGACAAGTTATAGCATAAAACCATAAAAACCCTAATAACGACTTCCTTCAGCGTAATGTTGAACATAATTTGTCCGTCTCGCAAGTCTAGTCATTCATAAGACCCTTAAAAGAAATTGGCTTTAAAAGTCATTTCCTTTCTCAACACGGCACAGAAAAAATCACACCCACCTGGCTGGGCGCGTGGCGGTCCTTTCCGGTAGCTTCCCCTAGCTACAAATCGAAGAATTTCAAAAGGATCTTATTTAAAAAGATAATACAGATAATAAGGGGCTTCTATATATGGTCGGGTTATAGGCTTTACCGGTTTATTTTCTTTATAATTTAATAAGGAGCGCGTGTCGGATGTCCGATTGTGTGTGCTTAGGCACTGTGACGTTTATATAACAAGCCTTTGTTGTTTTAAATGATATTGTAGGAACGGTGAAATATGTATATTAGTTGTAACTGGTTGACAGATGTTCGCTATTTTCTTATGGACTTTTTCGTGATTCATGTTTGAATATATATTAAATATCAAAACATTACTTTTACTTTTCGAGTTTTACCTTGCATATAAAGAAATTACACATGTGTTTATGCTCAATGCTGCGCTTCTCAATGTTCTTTAGTTCCGCTAATAGTTTAAAAAAAATCATAAACAAATAAAAATAATCTAATTTATTAATGTACATATATTCATTTTGTTAGAAAAGTACACCTTAGAGTAATAATATCCGTATAAAGGTTGTCTGTAAGAAATCACCGTGAGTGATAAGACCGCCAATTGTTATACCGTAATACATGCAATCATGTCTATATATTTTTTTTTTCATTACTTGTATGGTGTACAATAAAGAGATAAATAAATAAATAAATATATTGGTTATACAAAATAGTAACCCTAACGATAAATTAAAATTAAAATACCGAATGAAATCTAATCATTAAATAGCAGAGTATTTAAATCCGGTATTTTATTTTGTAACATAAAAAAAAATCATAATTAATGGTATTAGTAATTTAAAAAAAAATTAAACAGACAGAAATACAAGAAAAAGGGAAAAAATTAAAACTATACCTCAATTAATGTTTTTACTAACTACTACTAGCAACATTATTACATTAAATGTTTTATTTCAGTTTATTAAGTTTAAGCCCATTTAGTATCAATTGAAACTGATACTGTTCAAAGGTTTTTATCAATTTTATATTGGTAACAAAACAGATTCTTGTCATATAGAGCAAAATTTATAGCTTTTAATCCAGAAGTTTAAAGGGTTCAAAAACGGCGTTGTTATTGTTGAATGAAGAGCACTTTTGTTGTCAAACTATATTCTTTATTTACGATAATGCACAATTTTCACGGACCATTTAGATTTAACTTTTGGTTTGTCGCGTTAATGTAACGGATTGCACGCATTGTAAGCTTAAATTTTAGAAGTGTACATAATATTTCTAATTTTAATCGCTCCAATGAACTAAATAGTTTACAGTCGAGACAACAAAGACATGGATTGTTATAGAATTTGCAAATATCGTCCAATATTGGTCTTGTGTAACCTATCCTAGGATTATGTCCGTAATAAATACTGATGAGTGATGGTGGCGGTGTTGGTCTAGTAGTTAGTAGCCCTGACAACTATACCTAAATTATGGGTTCAATTTCCACAAGGGTCAAAAATTTGTGTAATCCAAAAATATGTCACGAGGCAGGATGTTCTTGAATGTTTGTCGCGCGCGACACAGGCATAATTCCTAGTACGGGATTTGTCTTTCTAAACAAATAAGAAAACGTGAAAAGAAAATCCCAATCATTTTGAAAATTAAATAAGGGTTTTATCATGTCAACCAATAAGGTAGCAATCGTGCATCAAGATGAGTGCTCACTGTTCACTTCAGAAAAAAACAAAAAATACTATTGGAAACAGAAATAGGATTGTAGCACACAAGATATTATTTTAAAATAAATGATTTAAAAAAATAAATAAGAGTGAAATAATAAAAACTAAACTTATTAGCCTAACTAAACTTCTACAGTGCTGTAAATACCTAAACAATTTTGGGTAAGCCCAAACAGACAAGGGTTTTAACAAACTTAAATTTGAGTTATTGACTTGAATGGATTCTGTGAAGGCGAAGCTGTTCTCGCTATTATATCGCTTACGAAGATGAAAGGATACATATACACTTATATGTATCCTTTCATCTTCGTAAGCGATATAAAATAAACAAGTATTCATAAATCTCTTTAAACAAACATTGTACTAACAAAATATGCTAATTTTATCAACCCAATTTATTCATTAAATGCACGGCCGCGGTACTTCAAACATGAAACAGCGAACATATTTTGGTCTCTAAAAACGGGAATGAGTTTGGGACGGTATTTTTAATTAAGTTTATAACACAATCCTCCCCCGAGGTCCGAGTAGACCTCCGATAATTTTTAAACTTTTATTTACCTTCTAATTATAACAGAGTTTTCAAGTTTTGAAAATATAAAAAAACCCTGAAACTCTGGTTCTTGGACGTAAACAAAATAACAAAGTTACAGTTAGTTACCTTCGCTTATATATTGACAATCGACCTAACAACATAGGTACTTTGTTAATTTACGAAATGTTAAATTACTGCCCACAAATTCACTATACGCTGTCTAACCTTTAATCAGTAGATTAAAGACGATCCATGTTCCACGGGGATAAATTGGAATTTTTATTTATGTCTATTAGAACGAAAAATTCTGGAGTGTCTATTAAAACCCTTCATTACATCAGAATGAGAATTCCCAAAATCTATTTAGAAGATTTTACATGAGGACAGAGTCTCGACGTAAAGCAATCTAACCTTTTCAAACGTAACCGATCCTCGAAATCTTAAGTAGGAAAATATTTCAAAGGAAACAATAGATACAAATAAAATGCCGAAACAAAGCTGTGTTTGATTTGCCGGCTCACGTACCCCATACATAAAAGGCTAGTTTCGCCGACGAATAAAAAATATATATTTACAATAGTTTTTGCCCACATCAATGGATTTAGCGCCCACAAAATCTTTTGTAGTGTTTTCAATACGTATATTCAAGTCAAATATACCTACTTTCGATCACACCTAAACTTCTGATTTATTAGACCACTTACAAATATTATGCTTGAAATAATACGTATCATGTGATAACTACTGGTATCGACATGTTGCGCCTTTGTCAAATCTTTGAATGCAGCGATACGACCAACGGGTTTATACTCGCTCACTGCAGTACAAATAAACTCACGGTGAAGGCAATGCTTTTCTTCAAAAGAATCCCATAAAAATGAGACATTAAAGATAATACTTTACATTAAACGAATTAAATTATGTTAAGGATTAAATTTTGTTCTATCTGGCCTTACGTATATCTAACTTAGTAGTTTGCGTTGATACTTATACAACAAAAAACCATGTAATGTAATGTCTTCATAAACATAACAGAGAGACTTATTATAAATAGCGTTTAATTATTGTACATTACTAGTACTAATACTAGGCACAATGACTATAGAGATATATACATATGTATATGTATATACTTTTTTTTTTTTTTTTTACGTGTGGAAACCCCCACGTGTTATCACTTCACCGGAGCTGACGGTGAAGTGGTATGTCGGACTCGAACCGACTAAAACCACACGGTGTTCCGGCACAAGTGGGTCTATTGCAAGGGACCTGGGTGTACCCTAGGAGGGATTCTTCCAGGAACCCTGCAGACCTTGGCCACCTCTTTTGAAAGAGGTACCACCACCATTGAGTACGAGGGGCCTAGCCCCCCACCAGTTTGAGAGGCGAGCGTGGAACACGTCACACCACCGTCACAGGCCTGCTTCTGCTGGGGTAAGGGCAACCCTACCCGTTACCCCCAGGCCAGCGCTCATGGAGGCCGGAGATCGTTTTGTGCTCTCCGGCGCCTGCTGTGTGTTCTACGGGATGAGAGAGTACTTGCCATCTCCCGTATCCTCTCCGCCGCCTCTTTAGCCAACATGACCTCTTCGCAAAATAAGTCGGCGGAATCCCACGCGTTCTCGCTTTGGACCATGGACAGAACCATGGTCTCTAGCGAGAGACTTCCTGAACCAATAGCCGCCGCGAGGTTGAGGCGCTGGTACGCCCACGCTGTGCACTCCCCACTCCACTCGGACCTGGTGGAGCTGGGACCGTTGTGCATCGACTTCACAAGCCATGGGTCGCAGCCCTCTCTCCAGCGCTTCCTTGCGCCAGTTATATAGCGACGCAAGGACTTTCGCTGCCAGGTCCCATGGTGCAGATCCAGCTAGGAGACTCGCCGCTTCGAAGGACACCGTGCGGTACCCTCTTATAATCCTAACGGCCATCACCCGCTAAGGGCGCCGTAATATAGCGGCATTGAGAGCCGTTAGTTTTTCCGCCCATATAGGAGCCCCGTAAAGGGCCATTGACCGCACGATTCCGATGTAGAGTCTCCTACAGGAGGTGTCGGGCCCTCTTATGTTAGGTAGCAGCCGCGACAGCGCAGCCGCAGTTCCTATGAGTTTAGGGGCCAGACTCCGAAAGTGATATCCGAAGTCCCATCGACTATCGAGGACAAGCAATAGATACTTCATCGAGGGCTTGATGCCGATGCGAACACCTCCCACAATTATGCTGGATCTCGAAGGTGGCCTCTTCCGGGGCCCATGGAAACAGAGGGCCTCCGATTTATGTAAAGCCACCTCATATATGTATATACTAGGCAATCGTTTTATTATGTTATCCTGAAATAACATTGGTTTATCGACCTAGTCGTTTTAAAAGCACCAATGAAAAACTGCGGTTCTCTTTAACTGTAAGTTTGTTATTTACTTTAAAATAAAAATTACTTAAATTAATAGAATAATTAACGTTTGCGTAGAAAAAAAACAAAGTAAATGTAAATAACGGTGTTTTACTTCCGCAAACACAGCGTGAAACTCACTACATAACATATTATAATTAGAAGAAGCATACGCGTAACACTTTTTGTCACAAACAATGTAACAAAAAATATAATAATATGTAAATGAGTACAAATTAATAACGAGCCTAAATTTAGGGTTATTTTTTTCTCACAATGTAAACAAAAGATTAACTGTTGCATTGTAGGGTTAAAATCTAACACTTATGGTTTATTTCAACCTGTTGTTAATATACTTTGAGAAGTTATTTTACATTGTTTCCTATTGAAATTATTTTTCTTTATTGTGATTTAATGCATTTCTCTGCATGGTCTATAAATAGAGGTACTGAACCTGTTAAATAATATAAATAATGAAATTTATCAGTAAACTCTGTTTTATGTTGAAAAAAAATATATTGAAATAATAATTTTGAGTATCAAACTCGTACGGTTGTCATTTTTCTTGATAACAACAAATGTCATAATGCAAATGATTTTTTTTATTTGACAAAGATGCGCCGACATCTCATTGTTATGCCATTGCGTTCGCGCCCGTCACCAAATGACAGCGATAATATACAAACCCACAACTGTGTATGTCACATCTTGTTTATGGCGTTGTCACCCATATACAATATCCAAATGTTTAGCTTATTTTGCTAACAAATTGCACAAATCTGAAGAATATTACATACATACATACACCCATGCATGTGTCCCCGGAAGGGTAAGCGTATGTGTAATTGACGCCCACATTTTGCATATAGTAATTTAGCCCATAGTAGTTTAGTTTATAGGACAATAGGGAGCAAGCCTAATGCCGTCATCCGGGCACTGTTGGGAATAAGATGGGAAAATTTGGGGTATATTGACAGGAAAGAAAGGCTAGATAGGGAAGGAAAGGGATATTGCTTATACAAGTGGATTGGGGAGTATAAGCAGTAGCTCGAGCAAGTCAGGGTCGCATACCTATAACTTGTACGTGATGGTCTCGAAGTCCAATTCCGCTAACTAAATAATGATGAAGAATATTGTCAATCTTATTTGTCTTTTTGTAACTGTACAAACGTCACTGAGAATTGAACACTCACTGACGTTAGGCATTATTTTTAATAACACGGTACTTGTATTTTTACACGAGTACAAAAAAATGTGTAATCATTTAAGGGTTATTGGGCATGGGGTATCGTTAGCATCCTTGCATCATTCCAATTGACATTGGGTACAAAATGGCGGCTGAATGATGGCCTAGGGATATATAACTCTTGCGTCCTACTTGTGAACGAATGCCGTTGATCGGAGCTGGCTTTCTCCGGACTGCCATTACTTAACATATTTAGTAATTAGTAATTGTTATTATTTGTTTTTATTTTTGAATGATGTATTACAATGTTTTGCAGTTTTATTTGCGCTTATGAACTATCATGAGAAAATTGTACAGATATTCAAGAAGGGTGACCTTGGAGTTTCATTCACAAAAAAACAAAACAACAAAATCCTACCCAAGATATTGATTTAATTTGATTTGAATGACGCGTACTTATTTTTTTTTTTAAATTGTAGTTGAGTTTCAAAACAGTAACTTGTCGAAAATAGCCCATATCCCACATATCAGTATAACAGTATTTATAGCAAAATTTGTCATTTATCTAAATAACTTGTAAAAGTAAACAAGCCGTTCCACTTTTGCATAAATCTACGCATAAGTCCTCATTCAACTTAGACTTACGATAATAGCTTTTATCTACCTCTTCCTTTGAATACATAAAAAATATAAGTTGAATAACATTAATGTGTGCAACGTCTACTTTGTGCATGACGATAATGGTAATGATGATTGATGAAATAATAATAATGTAAGTAATTAAAATATTTTTATTCTAACAGACCGCTTAAGAAATGCTTAGCTATCCGACTATGATGAATAATGTAAAATGACTATAGCCCTGACTCTGAAGAAGACGAACTGCAGCGCTTTCATAAAAAAATAAATTACAGTTACCATCACCATATTAGCTCCCAACTAAAACGGCTCTACAGCTATTTCAATATCGATAGTTTGATGCGGCTGTCATTGTAAATCGTTAAATATTTCTACAATGTTACACACAGAGCACACCTTTTAAAATTTTATACTATTTCATTGCAGTATTTGAATACCCGTTGCTGATAGGTGCTTAATCGTTGCAACACAAAATATTAATAATTAAATGAACAGTTTTCTTTATTAGCAATCCCGATTTATATTTCTAAAAATCACTGTTATACTTAAGATAAAAAATACAAACAAAAACCATTTACCACTATTCTGAAACATGTTTACGGCATTTATTTTAAATTTGTACGCTAAATGTTTCGTAAAGTAATACTGCACAAGATACCCCTAAAATCATTCTCAAGCGAACTTTTATTTAATTTCGAAAATGGAATACGTCGAAAGTTCGAAAGGTCGTGGAGGGCGCATGCATGCGTATTGTCAGTGAACATGACAGATTGCTGTCATATTCAAAGTATCACCTATAGATATGTAAATTATCACTACGCATATCTCTGTACTGTGTTGTATTGTCACTAAAATATTTTAGGGGCGTGTGCCTACAAAGGACCTAATAATAAAAATAATATCATATTTAGATACATTTTGTATAATCCTATAAGGATTTCATATCATAACTTAAATTATGTCTACACTCCAGTCAACTATTGATTTTGTACTTAAATTGTCTCGTACTAGAGGTTATTCCAAGTTATTTCTTTGAGAACAGCTAATTGCTATTGTAATTCTTTTTTGTGATAAAGTGTAGCTTTTCATCAAAAAAAAGATGTCGAAAAATAGATTTCAAGTATGCATTGCCTGATATACTTCGGTTCAAGATAGTTAAGTACAAATTAATAAAAAAAATCTAAGGACTTTTTTAAGATAGCTGGATTGGCAGTCAGGCACTAATTAATCTTTGAACAAACCATACGCAATAACTGTTACTCATGTTAGTTTCTTGAACATTATAATTAAATCATTTGCTCCGTATTAGTCACTATAATTTATCAGGGTTATTTTAAACGAGTGACATTCCAGATCACTTACACCAAACAGCCAACACAAAAATAAATCGTAACTTATCATATCGGGACCGCATTCAAAATATTGTCCCACTATATCTCCGCCCAAGCGCTAGCACGCCCGGTGCAGGCGTCACAACTTGGTACATTTTATCACTCCGGTAATGAAAGGGTTGGAACACAATGGTCGACTCACGTTACATTTTTTTTCGATAGTTGGTCTTTTTTGGCCGATGTCCCGACACTATTCATTTTGTGATTGATGGAACTAATTAATTTTGTCGTACGCGTGTTTGTCAATGAACTTAGATAGGTACTTGAATTCGAAATTCAAAATTTTACATTGCATTGTAGTGATGACAAAAGAACAGAGTTTTCATTTCATACGTTATAACAAAGTCGTGTCATGTGTTTCGTCATACAATTAGAGTAATTTGAAAAAAAAAAGCGAACAATGTACTTACAAATGAACTTTCATTTTCGATTTTTTTAGATACACTTTATATTTTAATTACTTGACGTCCGCGTCACACAGCCATCAATTATTAAGCGGATGGACTGTGGCTCGTTCAAAATAACCGAAACCCTGATGGCACTTTACGCCATCACAGGCGTCAATTTCCATCGTTTGCAGTTTATCGCTATAGTTTAAAAATACATTCATATTTTTCAATGCGACCAAGCATACCGCACCGTAAATTGGAATATGCCGACCGCAGTGTCGTTTCGCTTTGTTAGTAGCCGTTTTGTACTATACACACGTCTGAATCAGCTGTGTAGCATTTGGCTTGAATTGTAGTAAATCTTTCTGTTGGTTAATACAAAGTTAAAATAAAAACCTTCCTATATGCAGATATAAAAAGCGATATATAAAAAACTACAGATTTCTTTGAAAATGTTTCCAAAAATTTACGTGTTCTAGTTTACACATACATATAGTTAAACAAGATATCAAGAGACCTTGACCTGTGCGCACTCATTACCTTGACTTTGATGTCAGAGAAGTTGCGGATGAAAGAGTTTATTTTTAACTTGTTACCCTTTCGTTTGTATCTAAGAGTGTTATTCATCTACAATACATTAACAGTAGCCATGCATAATTATGCGTTAAAATATTATTTGACGTATGTCATAATCATAATTATATCAATTAACAAGAGTTTTTATTTTATTATTATTATTCTGAACCAGAAACGCTCACCTTTGTACGGCTAGTCTGCCACCAGCATATATTGAATTTTTGCCGACAATTTCCACAGCTTTAACCCCCGAAGCAACAAGAGGGGTCTTATAAGTTTGACCGCTGTGTGTCAAGTTTGACCAATTTGGACGCAGTTTTTTTTTAATAAATCAGGTTTTCTAGCGATATTTCTTAGATATGTTTTATCAAAATCGGTTTAGTCGTTTCAAGGTAATCAGCTTCAAGTCGGCGGTGTATTAAATTTTGAATTTATGGTTACAAAGTATCTCTATACCAAACCCTAAAGGTTCTTTTGGTGAATACCGTATAAAAGTCAATTTTATATTTAATGAGTTTATTTATTTATTTCATTTTATGTTTAAAGCTTACGCCTTAACAGTATTATATTAAAATACGTAGTAGCAGATGCCAATTACAAGCTTCCACATTTTTTATTGCGTTCAATCAGACAGACAGTCAGGAGGACAGACAACGTGGCGGCAGAGTTTGTTTTGTAATATACATAATTACATACAGTGATGAGGTGAGAATAAGCAACTTATTTACCGCAAGTACTAATCGATAGCATTCTACTCTAATTTACTGTAGATTTGCGTTAACGATTCCCTCGGGTGGCAATCAGTTTCAGCTTGAATTACATCGAAGGTCAGTCAGTTATAAGCTTATTTATATAAAAGCCACTACTGCATGATGTGTTTTAGTAAATATGATATTATTATTCCAGTAGTCACCAGACTGTAAACACGTATCTCTCTAATCTATTCATAATATTTTATATTGAACAGAGTTGCATATATTTTTAACATACTTTTTTTAACTAGATATTTGAGAGGGAAAGAGGGATAGAAAAACCACAGAGGTTTAGTCCCGTTATACATATAATGAGTTTGTCTTCTGTTTATGGTGTATACTTTATTAGTACATTATACAATATTAACTGCAAAGCTGAAGGCAATATAAAACATAGATACAAAAAAAAAACACCATAAGTGTTTTTATATCCATGCTATAAACACATTTATATAGGCAAACATTTACAACATAATACAATTAATATATAGAGCAATGCTTATCAACTTATGAAAAACTTTGAAAATAGCAACACTGAATCTCTTAAAAACCGTTAGACGGACGGGAACGCGGGCGGGGTATTGTGCATCGCTTCATGGAATTTTATTTTAGTCACGATGGAGCGCTTCACGGGACAATTTCGTGCTGTTAAACTATTTTATAAGAGCTACCTACGTTACTGTATGACGCCTATTTAGAAGGAGAGGAGAGGAGATTTAGTTTTCCAAAGCTTGCATAGTCGATTGCAGGAGTGCCAACGACGAGACCGCGAGTCATTTAAAAAAAGAAATTTAATAAATGTTTCATACGTTAAATAAATGATCAACAAAATAACATGTGTATGAAATTGAAATGTGCAGAAATGTATGGCTGTAACTGTATAAATTTACTAATATCATTGAGATACATTTGTAAAGTAGCAACATTTTATAGTTATTATTAATTTATGTGCACGAGGTGACACAAAACTGATGTTAGAATAAGGTAAGGTTCGTTTGCGCGCCGCGCGTGACTTAACGGTTCGTTACTTTGACTTTTGTTCTGATTTAATTAAAACGGAACGAATTTTTCAAAATTTCTTAATTATTTCCGTCCAATTTTTATTTTATTTCTACCTCTTCCTTTATTATCCTCGGATTTCTTTCTACATCTTATTATTATGCGCACTCTTGAATTTGAAACGAAGATTGCTTTCAGTTATTTTCAGATGTCTAATGTCAATCGTTTTTCTATCGAAAATTTTGGGGGTGGGTCAAACTCTCAATATGTATACAAAGGAAAAAAATCTACGTTTCACTAAAAAA
Source organism: Tyria jacobaeae (assembly GCA_947561695.1). Classification (NCBI taxonomy): domain Eukaryota; kingdom Metazoa; phylum Arthropoda; class Insecta; order Lepidoptera; family Erebidae; genus Tyria; species Tyria jacobaeae. Next base: position 11,587,490 of record OX387223.1, on the reverse strand, counting down.
AAGTGTATCTATATATGTATTACATTCTCATTGATCATATTTTATAAACTCGGACTTACTTCTTTTCTTTTCCATATTTATTTTACGTGTTCTATGCTATACAATTTGTGCTATAACTAGAAAGAGAAGTATTTTAAAATATTTTAGAGAAGTAATTCAGTCTGTAAAATATTGTAAAACACTTCGTTTTCTAGTTAAAGTACAACTATTTTAGTAAAATTACAGAAATATTTTATCCTAGTGGTCTTTTCTACGTAATTTTGTCTTATTGGGCATAATTAAAACATCAATTTATTTTAAGAAAATAAGATCTAGCTTCATGGTTTGCAGAATAATTTATGAAGTAACAAAAACATTGGAGTCATTTCACTTTTTACGTAATAAAAGTAATCGAGAAATATGTATGTTCCAGATTTTAGTAGCACCGCAAATAACCGGGGTCGTAAAAGTTTAATGAGTGAAGAGTGAATTACATGGGGTTATTATTACATTGGGTTGGATAAACTAGTTAGTTTTGTACTAATAGAAAGGATGTAAGACTTTCTTATTGCTGGAATAATTGGACAAAGGGTGATGGAAGTGGATATCCGGTCACTTAAGTAACACAATCAAAATGGTATATAATTTAATTTATTTTATTGGTCTCATTCAAATCACGGAAGCAGATGTAGAGTTTCGACGAATGTAACTATATCTTTTGGACGTCTGAGTCGTCTGACCAGTGCAATTAATAATATAATTTAATTGTCAAACAGAAACGAAATTCCTTTCATTGGGAACAATTTCTAAGGGTTTTAGGCAAGCGAATTAATAAAGTAATAAGAAAACACGTAGGCAAGTACAAATAGTTTTAACATATTTGTGTAACTATTTTGTTTCTTTGTTGGCTGTAACGAAGACTTTTTGTAATAACGATACATGGCTGCGTACGTTTGTGATACATTTAAACCGGAGCTTTTTTTACGGTGCTAGTAGGATGAAAATCTAACCACGGTATTATGAGGACAAATTCTTTATGTGTTAGAAATAGTATATAATTACATAATGTTACTAACACATTTAGCATGTTGTATAGTGTACAACATGCAAAATTTATAAGCTTTTCCAACATTTTTTTTTATGAGTGGTGTTATGACTTTTTTTATCAAGTGTCATTATTTTGTAGCTTAAACGAAAGAATTATAAAAATAAGTTTGAAATAAAGTATATTATTAAAATAAACTTAACAAAACCTTTTACCAACCCAATCTTTTTTATATGTTTGATATCGAATTTAGATATTTATATTAAGTAACATTTTTATATACTTATAATGATATATGTATATACTTTTAAGTATAATATAATATTGCTTTCTTTATTAATACGATTAATGATAAAATTACGTATTTAATGATTATTTAAGAACAACATTAAAATATGTATATTTATAAAGAGAAAACACTTAAAACGCAAATGCTCCTTTAAACAGTTTATAGTAAGCTCCAAAAGATTTAACCAAAGAATTTTATTATTATTACTCATAAAAGTTAATAGTTGAAATGTGTTAAACACATAATTACATTATAGATAAAAAACAGATGGTGCTATTTAACTGGCATTCCCTAAATTGATTTTTAATGAAGAAATCAATTAGCGGTATCGTAAGTCGATGAAACAATAATCGACTAGATAAGATAAAATACTCATGGTAGACCAACCATCTGTTCTCATACCGATCACATGAGTTAATACGACTGCATTTTTTGTTTCAGTAACATATTGAATTACTAACGATGCTTCGGATTTGTATAACGCGCAATTAACAACTCTATCTGCACGTGTTAATGTGCAAATTACAACTTTGAATAATAGATGATACCCTGTCTGTACTGTAACAGACAAGTTTGCTAACGACACACAAACAAAAAGTTTGTATTTCTAACATCGCAAAAAGGTTGCAAATAATAAAAGCCATGATGACAATGGATTGCAATTTGAAGTGGGACACTCATGTTACAAAAACGACCCTCTTCAATAAAATTATAATTTTAATGTACGTCCAAATAAACATGAAGATTTGTGCAAACAAATTCTATTGGTACTTCTAACCCTGGACACAGACAACAATAGAACCAGTCCGCTGTAAGACATATAAACGCGATTATTATTTTGACTTTAATATCCGAAAGAATGAGCATTTTTTTAGGGGACTGACACAGACGGCAGAAAATATCAGATACTTAGTTTTGCTTTCGGGTTAACCTACACCTTCTTCTCCAGTATCAGGTTTTGTCGTTTATACATATGTATATGTATATGTAGTTACTAGTTTTTGCCTGCGAAGTAAACTTTGATAATTAATTCGGGACTCGGGAATGCTACTTTCTTCTAAATAAAAATTGTCATATTTGCAATGATTGGTTGAGTAATTCTAGAAAATCTAACTAACTAAGATAAATCAATAAATTTTAAATATTAACATTTTAATCTGAATTTATAAAATTATTAAGGATTAAATTAGATACACTAAATACTAACGAACGAAACTGAAGACAGTTTTTATTCTAACATCAAGTGTTCTCGTATTCCTACTGCACTTGATGATAACATCCTTGCCAAAAATGTTGATAAACCTTAGTAACGTACACAGGGAGTTGGTGAGAAACACTTGACACTCCAAATTGCATTAAAAATATTGTTCGATAGACTGTTTTGTAATTACATTTGCATATTTTCGAAGACATCCGTTTCTAGAGGTTTCTTGTTATCTTTACCTTCATTTTTTCTTTATAATATGCACAGTTTTTCTATACGCTTGTGACAGTTTTATTCAATTTAGTCAGAATATTATATTTCTTTTGAATTAAGACATATGTATATGACAACCGTCATCAATCCAACCCAATAACAGCCACCGGCATTATTTTGTGGTTCTCTTTTACGTTGGAAAAACAGTGGTAGAGCTTATTCACGAATGGGCCGGCTCGACCGGTGCGATACATAAGCCTCACAGAAAACCGGTTGTGCAGTAACGCTTGTGTTGCATTTCCCCGAAATGAGTGAGGTTTCCGGAGGCTCAACTCCCCTTTCCCCCATCCCCCCTCTACTATTTCCTATCTCCTCATCCCAAATCTTATTTCCCTCCCAGCATCCCCATGTCCTTCATCACCTTCAAAGGCGGGCAGCGCACTTACAACTCTTGAGTTGCATGTTTCTATGGACGGCGATTGTCACTTAGCATCAGGTGACCCGTATATTCGTCTGTCCCCCTATAGTAAAAAAAAACTTGTGTGATTAGTGAAATATTATCTCTTTTTCAAGCATTTTTTGTGCATTCCTATACCAAACCGAAACCCCAAAAAAAAATTTGCTCTGTAACTTTTGATGAAATAATATTAAAAGAAATATGATCAAAGTCTTAATCAAACACATTCCTAATACGTTTTAAAAATCTGTGCCATTCATAATTTTTAAACTATGCATAATTTATCTGATTTATAAAGTTCTTTTTCTTCAATACACATACATATATACTATCGCAAATACGCAGGCAAAGAAGTCGCAAACGCCCACATTTTGCCAACCATAGCATAAAATCATACATGTAAGTAATGAGCTACTTAACTTCTGACTTCTTGAAATATTTATTACTTGCAAATACAATGCTTACCATGAATTAAAGTTCAAATATAACCCTCATTACGTAATTCTTGCAAGATATTTATGCTCTAACGACAGCAGAAAGTAATAAATAATGCAATAATACATATATTACTAAAAATTTCAAACTTAACTGCTTAATGGGGGTGAGAGTGACCCTTGAGTCCATGATGTTCTTGACCATATTTTATCGCTCAATAAAAACGTCTCTCTTTCAATTTGGACAAAGGTTGGTTTACTATGTACATAAAAATTATTGCCATTTTTATTGCTAGAATGCGCACCATTTCGGACGGTATTTTACGATGTAGACTAAGTACGTTTTTTTGTAATGAAATTTATAAAGTAGAATGGGAAATTGATTGTGAAAGTAAAGAACGATATTTGATTATAAATTTTAGAAATGGTGATGAAGTACTTCGCAATGGAGGACAATGAAATCAAATATTTTCACTCTGTCAAAGTAAAAAGGCTTACTATCCATTTGTTTAAGTTATATACAGTAGAACCTTGATAACTTAAACCTCGACAACGTAAAGACCTCTATAAATTGATAAAATTATTAATAATTTAATATAATTTGGGCATCGTACCTCAGTAACTCAAAGTTGTAACGACGACGACCTTTGTAACTTCAATCATCTATCAATGAGTCATTTTAAATCAATGTGCAAAAAAAAAGTTCCCTGTAGACCTATTGCTTCAAATTTAAACAATACACTAAGGTCTAAGTACAGTTACTTATTTGTAAACCTGAAAGCACTAACATATACTGAGAACTTAAAAGCGATCGAAGCAGCGAAAAGTGGTTTGAAGAGAAAAGGCATACCATGGCACCCCCTGTCACGTTTACCGTGGATTTTTGCAACATTAGGGGCTTACATTCGAACCTCGACACTGTCCACCACCACCTTGAGACAGCAAAGCCGGCCTTGCTCTTTTTAACCGAGACGCAGATATCATCTCCAGCGGACACATCCTACCTCTGCTACCCTGGGTACGGACTGGAACACTCCTTTGTTCCTAAGGCTGGTGTATGCGTGTACGTTAGAGATGATATCACTTCTCGCCGCCTCGGCAATCTTGAAGGTAGGGACCTCTCCATCTTATGGCTACGTGTAGACTGCGACGACCATCCCCGCATCTACCTATGCCTCTACAGGTCCCATAGCGGTGATGCCGAAACGGACCGACTCATCGACCACGTCCAAATGGCTACAGACTCAGTGCTCCAGCAGGTCCCATCCGCAGAGATCGTGATTCTTGGCGACTTTAACGCCCATCACGCCGAATGGCTTGGTTCGCGCAAAACCGATCATGCGGGAAGATCTGTTCACGATTTCGCCTTGGCATATGGCTTGACGCAGCTGGTAGTAACGCCTACGCGAATCCCAGATGCAGAAAGCCACGTGCCTTCACTGTTGGATCTTCTGCTGACCTCACATCCTGACGGCTACAAAGTATCCGTTGAGGCCCCTCTTGGCTCTTCGGACCATTGCCTGATTAGGAGTATGGTGCCACTCGTTCACTCGCTGCGGCCGCGAGTTACAGGCAGTCGCCGCGTATGGCACTATAGGTCAGCAGACTGGGATGGAATGAGAACATTCTTTGCATCCTACCCATGGAGGCAGGTTTGCTTCTCGCCGGATGATCCCAATGTCGTTGCTGACTCTGTCGCGGATGTTGTGCTTCAGGGTATGGAACTTTTCATTCCATTCTCCCTGATTCCCACAGGTGGCAAGTCCCAGCCTTGGTTTGGTCGAACCTGCAAAGCGGCGTCCCACCGAAAGCAGGAATGTTACCAAGCATGGGCTAATGCAGCGACAGCACGGGATGTAAAGACCAGCACATTAAAGAAGCAATTTAACTTTGCCTCCAGGTCCCTCAAAAGAGTAATTGGAATTAAAATAATTTAACTTTTTTCGGGTAGGTGCTAAAAAAGTGTACACATATTTGCTCTTGAAAAAAGTTACTATTTAATTGTTTTAAACAGTTTTTACAATATTTTAACACTATTTCACTTATTATATAGTACAATTATTAAGTACTTACGTTGGCATCACACTTGATGTAGTATTACAAGTTTTACATCACTCCACCTGCCAGTTTAACACCCATATTTATATATACATTCACAATGTCGCATCTGATGGAGATTGAGTCAGCACAAAGGAGTTTAGAGGAGACTTTTAACCGGAGAATGATGGAACTTGAAGCCCAGCTGCACAGTGCAGTGCCTGCGAAGGAAACTGCAGCCAGAGTAGCGGAGGAGTTCCGTACCTTCCGAGAACTGGTTTTCAAAATGCTAAGCCTCCTGCGTAAGCAAATCAGCGATTGTCACAGTAGCATAGATGCGTTGGAGACAAGGCAACGTCGCAAAGCTCTAATTTTCATGGGGGTCCCGGAAACCGAAAAAGAAGAGTGCACCACTACTGTCCTGAATCTTGTCCAAGATAAACTAGGCCTGAGAGACATCACGGCACACAATCTTAAGGCCTGCCATAGGCTTGGAGCTGGGAGCAAAGACCATACTCGACCTATCTTGGTACGTTTCTCTGCAGAGGATTTAAAAACTTCCGTATGGACAGCAAAGTCGAAGTTTAAAGGCTCCCCTGTCTCAGTTCGGGAGTTCCTCACAAAAACACGACAGTCGGTCTTCAGCAGGGCCAGGCAACACTTCGGAATGAGAGCAGTTTGGACACAAGACGGCACTATTATCATTAAATTACGGGATGGCAACCGTTCCAAGATAAAGTCCATGGAGGAGTTGTGTTCACTGCTGGAGAAGCATCCGAAGCCATCAGCTGACAGTGAGTCGACGTCCAAAAGACATGGTAACGTCCGTAAATAACTTGCGAATCTCCGTTACACCTATTTTTTTTTTTTTGTTTACATCTACGAGTGCTTTGCATTTGCGTATATCTTGAATAGTTATGTACATTTAAGTTAATCCTGAAATTATTGATGATGAATTATTTTTGAGTCACAATAGTTTAATGTATAAATAACCCACATTTTATTAAATTATCATAAGATGTCCCAGTGACGTTTTGAGTAATATTTGACATTTATCGTGTCCCACGGTGTAGAGAAACTACGTTCAGATATACGCAGTGCAGCAATACGTTTTATTTATGCATTTTTGTTATGGATTGAATTATGTTTTAGTTTAGTTACATTTTCTTTTTGTTTATATGTTGTGGCTGGCGGGTGGTGTAGATCTGTTCACGCTACCTAAGTACGTATTATTATATTAATATTTCATTATTTATATTAACATTTATTTTATCAACGGTATATTATAGTGTTGAGATATTTTATATATTTACTTCATGTCTTCTGACGTTGAATCTTTTCATTCAGCTAACGAATCTGCTAGTGAATCTAGTAACGACAGTTTCTCTTCAACTACCGATACCCTTGGTGATTTTGTGCGACGGACGTTTAACAATCAACCTAAAAGCTGGTTGAATGTTTGTCATATTAACGCGCAAAGCATACCCAGCCACCATAGTGATTTACTTGAGTCTTTTTCAGATACCGAGGTACATGCCATCCTGATTTCTGAAACCTGGTTAAAACCTCACTTGCTCTCTACTACTTACCCCCTCCCTGGTTTTGTTCTGATACGTAATGACAGAATTGGCAGGAGAGGCGGTGGAGTAGCTATTTATCTTCGCAGCTCCTTTTCATACAAAATCTTAACTTCCTCATCTTCCTCTTCCTCCGCTTGTGCGGAATACCTTTTCCTAGAGATTTGCGTTAAGGGTACCAAATCTGTTCTTGGTGTGGTTTATTGTCCTCCTTCTATCGACTACTTCTCCAGTCTCGAATCGATTCTGGAATCTTTAGGGTCTGAGCATACACATCATATCATCATGGGCGATTTTAATACCGATCTCCTTGCTCCTAATTCCCTCCGTTCCCGGAAACTTTTCCAGATCATCGATTCATCCAGCCTGCATGTTCTACCATTGTCTGCGACTCATCACAACATCGATGGACCTGACACATGGTTAGACTTGATCCTAACTTCTTCTCCTTCCCTTATCCGCAATCTTGGTCAACACCACGCACCTGGTTTTTCTCATCACGATCTCATTTACCTCTCCTATGCTCTAAAGCCTTCTAAACCACGACCTCAAATTATCAGTCTTCGTTGCTTTGGACGGATGGATGTTGATAAATTACGTAGCGATGCCTCTAAATTAATTTGGAAACCTCTATTTGAAGCTCCTACAGTGGACGAAAAGGTAAACATATTCAGCAGCACAGTGACTAAGCTATACGATCAACACGCCCCATTTAGGAAGGTAAGAATTAAACGTCCTCCAGCCCCGTGGCTGTCTACGGGCATCAGAGCGGCTATGAGGCGCAGGGATAAGGCTTACCGTAACTATCGGAGAAACCAGTCTGAGGAAAATTGGTCTTTATACAAAACTGCAAGAAATCGGTGTAATCAGATGGTGCGTAATGCTAAACGCTGCCACATTCTTCAAAACATTAATAATTCTTCGGCCTCAAACATATGGCGGTTTCTTGGTACTTTGGGTATTGGAAGATCTGGACAATGTAACCTTGGTTCAGCATTTGATTTAGATGACATTAATTGCCACTTCACCTCACAACCATTGTATGATCATCAGATCAAGAGTAGTACCTTACAATTCCTGGCTGATCTTCCACGCCCTAATATTGATTTTTTTCAGTTTTCTCCAGTTGCATCAGATGAAATCAAAAAAGTAATCCTCTCTATCAAATCCAACGCCACTGGGAGTGACAATATTAGTCGTCAAATGATTACCCCTATCCTCGAACTCCTTCTCCCCGTTATTACACATATTGTTAATTTCTCGCTTGACTCAGGTATATTCCCGTCCCTATGGCGCAACGCACTTGTCATTCCCCTCCCAAAGATTCCTAATCCAACGCTATTGAATCACTTGCGACCTATTTCTATTCTTCCTTTCCTCTCTAAAGTGCTCGAGGCCTGTGTCTACCAGCAACTATCACAATTTGTATTTCATAATAATCTACTAAGCCCCTTTCAATCGGGATTTAGGCCTGGTCACAGCACGACATCTGCTCTTCTAAAAGTAACTGGTGACATCAGGAAAGGAATGGAAGATTCCAAAGTTACAGTGTTGGTTCTGGTCGATTTTTCGAATGCTTTCAACACTGTCAATCACGACATCCTGCTATCAATACTTTCCCATCTCATGATTTCACCTGATGCACTGGAATGGTTCTCGTCTTATCTTCGAGGGCGCCAGCAATCCGTCCGCGTCAATGAATCCTCTTCAAGGTGGCGTGATATCTGTTCTGGTGTCCCTCAAGGCGGCATACTTTCTCCCTTATTATTTTCTATATTTATCAATCTTATCACTCAACATCTTCAGTGTACGTATCATCTTTACGCCGATGACTTGCAACTCTACTCCCATGCTTCTGTGGACAATATAACTGAGTCTATTTATAAAATAAATAGCGACCTCGAGTCTGTTTCTCGCTGGTCTGACAGGTTCGGCTTGACAGTAAACCCATCCAAATGTCAAGCTATTATTGTAGGCAGCCCACGACTGATGTTTAGGCTTGATCTAAACAGTTTGCCATCAGTGACGTTTAACGGATCAGTTATACCATTTAGTCCTTCTGTAAAGGATCTAGGTCTTATAATTGACACCAACCTTAACTGGCAAATCCAAGTTACTAGTGTCAGCCAAAGAGTCACAGGAACTCTACGAGCGTTGTATCGTCTGAAGAACTTTCTACCATCTAAATCCAAAGCTATGTTAGTTCAGACTTTAATCATCCCCATTATCGATTATGGTGATGTATGCTACTACGACCTGAATGCAGATCTCCTCAACAAATACGATCGTCTTCTGAATAACTGCATTCGATTCATTTTTAATCTTCGGAAGTTTGATCACATTTCCTCATTTCGCTCTGAATTGAAATGGCTTCCTATTCGTCAGCACCGTCATCTACGCGCCCTCTCCACTCTGTATTCCATACTCAACTCACCCACTTCTCCTTCGTATCTTACGTCTCTCTTCCAGTTTCTTTGTTCTAACCACAACAGACATCTTCGATCTTCAAACAACCTATTACTATTATGCCCAAATCATTCTTCCGCCTGCGTCAACTCTTCTTTCATTATTCAGTCTGTCCTCCTCTGGAACTCCCTACCGGAGGTAATCAGGATGGCACCTAGTCGCCTGTCGTTTAAGACCAAGGTTCGAGCTCTTCTCCTCCATAAACTGGCAGATACATCTCAACGATAGACTGTATATATATATATGTATATGTATGTATGTATGTATGTAAGGCATATGTATGTGTATGATAATATGTGTTATATTTCTGTAGATATATTTAACATCTGTTTATGTTTATTTCTGATATGATAATTATACCCTTTATTTTCTTTAACTTATTTGCTATTACTGTTTAATGCACCTACTTCAGTCATTTCTACATCACCCTAAGGTAGACTGGCAGAGAATGCCTTTGGCATTAAGTCCGCCTGTGTGCATTTTGTGCATTAAGTTTTAAATAAATAAATAAATAAATAATTGCTGGGGCGAAGTCGGCTCACATCGGCAGAATTGGCGAGAGACTAGTTAGTCTCCCCTCCGGAACTCGTGCATTCTGGTCTCTTGCCAAAGCTGTCCAGGGGAACTTTTGTAAGCCATCCCTTCCACCTCTGCGCATAGGAGATAATTCGTTGGCCCACGACGCTAAAGAAAAAGCCGATCTTCTGGGCAAACTCTTTGCGTCCAACTCGACCCTGGACGACGGGGGAAACGCACCACCGACCATACCGCAGTGCGAGACCCGCATGCCGGAAGTCCGGTTTACACAAAGGGCAGTGCGTAAAGCGCTTCTTTCCCTCGACGTTCATAAGTCGAGTGGGCCCGATAGAATCTCTCCTATCGTGCTGAAGACGTGTGCTCCAGAGTTGGCACCGGTTTTAACGCGCCTTTATCGGCTTTCTTACTCTCTTGGCGTAGTCCCGAACTCATGGAAGACAGCTCTAGTGCACCCAATCCCTAAAAAAGGAGATCGCTCCGATCCGTCCAACTACAGACCCATAGCCATCACCTCCTTGTTCTCCAAGATAATGGAATCCATTGTTAACTGCCAGCTCCTCCGGTACTTAGAAGACCACCAGCTCCTCAATGATCGACAATACGGCTTCAGGCCATTAAGGCGTCAGGGTCGTTCAGCTGGTGATCTTCTCGTATACTTGACTCACCGGTGGGCACAGGCGATCGAGACCAAGGGGGAAGCGTTGGCCGTTAGTTTGGACGTGGCGAAGGCCTTCGATCGGGTCTGGCACAAAGCGCTCCTTGCGAAGCTTCCTTCCTATGGGCTTCCCGAGAAACTGTGCAATTGGCTCACCAGTTTTCTTACAGACAGAAGCATCAAGGTCGTTGTTGACGGTGCATGCTCCGACTCGAAGTCTGTTAATTCTGGTGTCCCACAAGGCTGTGTGCTATCACCCACGCTGTTTCTTCTGCATATCAACGACATGCTGCAGATTAGCAGCATCCATTGCTATGCAGACGATAGCACGAGTGATGCCCTTTACACCGGCCGCGCTAACATTTCTCGGGTAAACGTCATCGAAAGCCGATCCAAACTTGTGTCTGAAATCGAAACTTCTTTATCAAAAATTTCAGATTGGGGTCGACTTAACCTAGTCCAATTTAACCCCACGAAGACACAGGTTTGCGCGTTCACCGCTAAAAAGATGCCATTGGTCGTATCACCTCAATTTGAGAGCACTTCCCTAACTGCATCAGCCAGTATCGGAATCCTTGGCGTCGATATATCAAGCGAAGTCCAGTTTCGCGGTCACTTAGAGAGTAAGGCTATATTAGCCTCGAAGAAGCTTGGTGTGCTAAACAGATCGAGACAGTATTTTACTCCGGCCCACCGCCTGCAACTTTATAAGGCGCAGGTTCGGCCGCACATGGAATACTGTTCTCATCTCTATGCAGGTGCACCCCAGTACCAACTTCTCCCTCTTGACCGCATTCAACGGAGAGCGACTCGCATCATCGACTGCCAAGATATCTCCGATCGACTTGACACCTTGGCGTTGCGTAGAGATGTAGCTTCACTCTGCATCCTCTATCGCTTGTATCATGGGGAGTGTTCAGAGGAATTGTTCGGACTTATACCGGCTGCTGGTTTCCGCCATCGTTCTACGCGACAAAATATCCATCCCCATCACCTGGACGATTGGCACTCCACCACTGTGCGCTTCTCCAGAAGCTTTTTGCCTCGCACAACCAGCTTATGGAACAAATTGTCGCCTGCCGTATTTCCGAACCGATACGACCTTCAAACCTTCAAGAAAAGAGCTTACTCCTACCTAAAAGGCCGGCAACGCACTTGTGACCCTTGAGTTGCGGGTGTCCATGGGCGGCGGTAGTCATTTACCATCAGGTGACCCGTCTGCTCGTTTGCCCCCTATCGCATAAAAAAAAAAAAAAAAAAAAAAAAGAAAAGATGTTACAGTACAGTTTGAAATACACGAGAGTACATTATCCATCATATTAAAAATAAAAAAAAATCGGGAAAAAGTCCTTTATGTAAACGACGAAGATGTGTTGAATTTCCTAATTTATAACAATGCTTGTTTACATGATTCAAACAGTGTAGAAATAATAAAACATTAGTGTTAGCGGACCTATACTAAAGGAAAAAACTGAAGTGTTTTTGCTAAGTCACTGCAAATCCATAATTTCAAAGCTAGCAGAGCATGGAAAAGTCAATTGGAGAGTTTATTGAATGATTACAACCGTATTGATGTTTTTAATGCTGACGAAACGGGACTCTTTTTAAATGTCTTCCTGGCAAAACATTAACATTTAAAAATGAAAAATGTAATGGAGGGAACCACAGGGAACAGCAAGGAAGGACTAACGGTTCTGCTTTGTACAAATTTTACAGGCACAGAAAAAGATAAGCCATTAATGATTGGCAAATCAAAGAAACTTCGTTGCTTTGAGGGCTGCAGATCACTGCCATGACTGTTAATATGGAGCAACATACCGTTTCTTCTTACATGTCTTATAAGCAATGAGGATGGTAGACAAAGCTTGGCCAAATGAACCATCCAATGCAGTGAAAAACTGTTTTACAGTCTGTGGTTGGAAAACCACAGACTGTAAAACAGTTTTAGTACAGATGCAAAAAAAAGTATTATAGATAAACGCCTGAAGAATGGAATAAGGGTATGTCTCACTTAGAAATTACTTTCGAAGAATTCGTCACATGCGATGATGAAGTAGAGATGAAGTAGTATTTAAATGACGAGCCACAAGATCCACTTACGTTTATATCTATCAGAGAAGCAAGGAAAGCCGTAAACACTACGATCTTTTATAGAGCAGTGCAGTAATACAGAGGATGATATTTTCTCTTCTCTATTTATTTTTTAAAATAAAATTGTTTGACTGCATGATGGCGTAGCACCGCGCCGAGTGTTGTGGGTTCGATCCCCGCACGGGACATCACTTTGTGTAATCCTCAAATTGTTGTTCTGAGTCTGGGTGTTATTTGTGTCCGTTGTTTGAATGTTTGTAAAGTCCCCCGCGACACAGGAATTAATCCTAATGAGGGAGTTGTCTTTTTTAAAAGAAAAAAAAAAAAAAGAAAAAAAAATGTGAATTGTTTGAAACAAAAAAAAAATAACGACTTTTTAGTTAGAATAAAGGAAAACTAAAATAAAATACGTATGTATTCACATTTCAAAGTTTAATTTGCATTTAACCTAGCTCGTATATCTCTATAATTCCTAAACAAAGCTCAGAAACGAACCTCTGTAAGTAAAAATATAAACCAATAAAAACTCCTTAACTTAAACCCTCAGTAAGTAAAAACCTCAATAACATACATTATTTAACGGTTCCCTTGGTCTCAAAGTTATCAAGGTTCTACTATATGTATATATGTCCTATGAGTACAGAATCAAGGTATTGTGTCCCTTCCACAGAAAGTACCCTCTAATCAGGAAATGTGACAGATATAGGTACATGATATGTGATCTTTCATCAGTTTATAGGTAGATTTATGGTACGATATTCGTTATTTTTATTAAACATATACAAATCACGTTTTTCTTAATATTTAGGAATCAGGCAAAGTAGATGCTTTACATAACAAGTATAACATTCATTAAAAGGTCCCGCTAGCAACAGATTGTTGATCGAACTTAAGGCGAATTAAGTCGATAGTTTAATGTAGTTTTATACTTGTATTTGCATACAAACTACACACGTATATCAACGCAAGTTGAACTCGTAAGATGGCTTGAAATCAAAAATAAAAAAATAATGAACTAAATGAGATTCAGCGACCTGAAGTGGAAGTGGGCCGGTCATGTCTCCAGGCGGGTTGGACTCGACACGTGTTAGAGTGGAGACCGCGATTACGCAAACGTAGTTTAGGGCGTCCTGTGACATGATGGACCGACGACTTAAAAATTGGGGCTGGTAACGGATGGATTGCCCAAGACCAGGGTAGTTTGGTTGAGGCCTTCGTCCAGCAGCGGACGGCTAATGGTAGGTACTACTTAACTCTGTAGTCATCATACTCATATTAAGTATGATGTCTGGGTATTTTAACTATTAGCATAACTTTTACCTATTTGTGACAACAAATCTAGAAAGAAGAAGAAATCAATTTTAAATATATATATAAATATATATGTTTATATAAAAAGGTAGGCGGTGAATAGTGTAACCCATCAATGGTTACTAGTATATACCTCGAACTTTTATTCATTTATTTTTTGTTATTTAGTAATTCATAACGCTTGGTGATAAACTTGCTTTTTTATAGTTTATTAAAAATAGAGATTTAACGGCACCTTCAAAGTACGCCCAGGCTTAAAGCATCAATCACAATTCAGCGTATCGCAGTCCACTGCTGAACTTAGGGCTCTCCCAACGTGCGCCATAGCACCTGGACCATCGCCTTTTGCATCCAGTTTCAGCTACCTTCCTCAGTCAGTCCATCTGCCTTGAAGCAATGCACCCAAAAATATTCTCATTATAAGATCAAACCTCATTATAAGATAATTGGATGGTAAATGGTGAACATAACTAATATTTTATTTATGATTTATATATATGTAATTATTTATAATACACCTATCTAATGTGTCCAGAGTCGCGTGCAGTAGACGAGTAGGACGTTCTGTGGTACTATTTCATTCGCTTTACTCGTCCCATTTTATAACATGATTTATAATAAATAAATACACATATATGACTTCTTGGGAACTTATACTCTTTGTATTCGTAATAAGATTTTATTTTAAAGATGTATCTGAACATAACTTATCAAGTAAGTAATTACTTATTATTTAAAACATATTTAGGTACTTAATATTCTGTTTATTAGTGTAATATTTACCGTAGGAAGCATATATTTATTTTGTCATAAATCATTATTTCTTTATCTAATGCAACGATTACGATACAAATCATTATACATTACAAAGCGCTACAAAATTTAGCATAACTCAGCCC
The DNA here is from genome assembly GCA_947561695.1 of Tyria jacobaeae. Taxonomy (NCBI): domain Eukaryota; kingdom Metazoa; phylum Arthropoda; class Insecta; order Lepidoptera; family Erebidae; genus Tyria; species Tyria jacobaeae. The sequence goes on along the minus strand of OX387223.1, from coordinate 11,572,296 downwards.
TCTCTAAATCAATGTTCATAAGATCAAAAGAACCCTAACTTATGATGGGGACAATTTATTACGAATCATAGATACAAACCTGTGATAAAACAACTACACAAATTAACACCTTAAAACTTTATCGCGACACTTTGATCATTTAGGTTATTGAACTAACCCCTTTGAAATTCGGCATTATTATGTTACATACCAAAAAATACATTGCAACATTTTTCATTAGAATTTGGATGTTACCACTTTTAAATAAGATCTTAAATTCATTGGTTGCTTAACATTGTAAAATGTGTCTGAATGTTCATTGCTGGCCACCCTTGGGTCTTTCGTAATGTCCTTACGGCTGGTTGCTTCCATTATGGTAATTTCACTTCTAATATTTTGAACTAACAACTGTAGAATACTGGTAGGACAACAATAGAATATGGTACGCTGACTGTTCGCAATTAACTTCACTGCATTATAAAAGTTGCAAAGAAAAGGAGTAAATAAAATACCAATATTGAAAATCGTTATAATACCTTAGATAGATAATAAATTCTTTATAGTATAATACACTATATAGACTATATACTCGTAAATCCTTTCCCGACTTCTCAATGGGTTACATCAATTTATGTTTGTTACCTCGAGAACTTTCGACTGCGTGAACTGATTTCGACGACTTTTTTTTTATTTGAATGTTGTTGCTTCTGACAATGGCATCCCTGAGAAAACTTCTTTCGATTATTATTGGAAACGATGTACTTCAAGGATAGTTAGATGAGAGTTTGGTCCAGTTGTGACAATGGCTTCTATGATAAAACCATATTAGTCTTAAATTTTATGATAGACGCGTTGAAGTCGGTTGTATACTTTTTTAAAGCCCGATTATGCTGATTCGATTAAAATATGTTTACTCAAATGCTATGGTTTTATTATTTGTATTATTGTTTGTGATGCAATCCGTAATAGTCTATATGTATATATTGTATGTATAATATCATATTCACAGATAACTCGTAAATGTATATTATTAGGTAACTAATCCTGACTGTTCAATTATTTGTACAATGCAGCTCCTCATACCTTCCACAATTTCTTTTTCCATCCAATGGTTGTCTGGAAGAAAGTATACGTCCATTTATAAAACAAGAAAATGATAAGCACTTATGAATTATGACACAAAAGCAAATTACAATTGTTTTTTTGTGTGTACTCCAAAAATACTATAAACGAATACTTTTACATCTGCAAGTAACTCCACTGAATAAAATATACTGGGGACTCAGGAATGAAATAATTTGATTGTGTAAAGGACTCATTGTAATTGCAAAGCACTTTTTCTATATTTAGCATAGTATTACGACCTGGTTTTTGAGTTTACACTTAAAACCGTGTAATTCGGGATTATTATAATCCAACGTTGTATTGTTTAGAAGGGCGCCACCCTTATTATAACTCTGGTTGTTATTTAAGAGCCCTCGAAAGGTAAGTTATGGTCAGTGTAACATAATACTTTATTACGGCATAAAAATAATACGTTACTGAATACTTCAAATGTATTAGTGGTTGGCATCAATGAATAATAACCCTTTGAACGCTATCTGTAAATATATTTATAGTGTCGGGTAAAATTAGACTTGTATAAACTCCTTCCCAAATACGGAGGTATTTTCTTCTGTAGACAATATAACTGAGACTATTTGTAAAATAAATAGTGACCTCGAGACTGTTTCTCGCTGGTCTGACAGGTTCGGCTTGACAGTAAACCCGTCCAAATGTCAAGCTATTATTGTAGGCAGCCCCCGACTGATGATTAGGCTTGATCTAAACAGTTTGCCATCCTTCTCCTTCGTATCTTACATCTCTCTTCCAGTATCTTTGTTCTAACCACAACAGAAATCTTCGGTCTTCTAACAACCTATTACTATTATGCAAATCATTCTTCCGCCTGCGTCAACTCTTGTTTCGTTATTCAGTCTGTCCTCCTCTGGAACTCCCTACCGGAGGTAATCAGGATGGCACCTAGTCGCCTGTCGTTTAAGACTAAGGTTCGAGCTCTTCTCCTCCATAAACTGGCAGATCTTAACGATAGACTATATATGTATATATGTATAGATAGATATATATATATATATATATATATATATATATATATATATATATAGTCTATCGTTCTTAAACGACAGGCGATATGTTGTATAGATATATATATATATATATATATATATATATATATATATATATATATACATATATATATACATATGTATGTATGTAAAGCATATGTATGTGTATGATAATGTATATTATATTTCTGTAGATATATTTAACATATGTTTATGTTTATTTCTGATATGATAATTATACCCGTATCCTACTCCTTTATTTTCTTTAATTTATTTGCTGTTTATATTACTGTTTAATGCACCTACTTCAGTCATTTCTACATCACCCTGAGGTAGACTGGCAGAGAATGCCTTTGGCATTAAGTCCGCCTGTGTACATTTTGTGCATTAAGTTTTAAATAAATAAATAAATATTTTGGGCTTACTCGGTAAAGTCTTTATTGGTACAAGTTCGTATATACTGATCGTGATGATCATCAGTATTGAATATAGAACGTGAAATTATAATATATATATATATATATATATATATATATAAGTTACTGTAGTTTAAGTTCAGTGCAATACAAAGGAAAAACAGGCGCTGGATATCTACAAATTGTTATATATTTAGACTCGTCGCCGCGGCCTGCTAGGGTGCGCTGGCTCTCAGTATCTGGATCATTGAAATGAAATTGTTTTCGGGTTTTGTCAAAATGTTTTTAAAACAACACCTCATAGGCTAGTACTGCCATGGTTGTGATCTAGATCTAGAGGTCGGATAGATGAGTCTTTTGCCCTTAGTTGAAAGGAAACGAAAGATGACCAACTGATACAGAAAACAATATTGTTATTACCAGGTCATGTCTACATAATAAATAGATAGGTAATAATTGACGAATAAATATGTCAATTACATGCATCCCACTAATACGACACTAAATTAGTTTTGATTACTTTATAAACCAAATTTATTAAGTACGTTACTGACTCTAGCTAGATGAGCTAAATTCATTTTGATCTATTATTATCGCATCGTGTGTCCTTTATTTGAAAATGAAATCAAACTGGTGCTCGTTGTCACGTGGGTTCAATTTGTTTACGTAACTAAAGTGCAACTAATTCATGAAAATGTTACATCTCTGTCTTTATACAGATAGAGAAAATGTATAGGTATTTCTGGTAAATTTTTTTTGGGAATAATGTAAAAAATCAAGAGTATACTTTAACTCTTTCTAATTTCATATATGTAATTAAAATCGTCCACCAAGCAAACTCAGAGTTTTAACCCTTGGTATAGTTTAAATCTAACAAAAGGGGTCAAGATCTTTAAGTAAAGTGGTGCTATAGAAGTTATAACTATTAGATTTTAAGTTTAAAAACAAGGATGAAGTATTCAGTTTTATGAGCTGTAAACCTAAATGTAGTTTAACGTAGGAAGGTACTATTATTATTTTTCTTATTCAACTTTTTCGTCCTCCGTCTTCAGTTTTTCGACTTCATTCTAAATAGCCATTGTCATCATGCCGAATATATTATAATTAACGTCTATTATAATTCTGAAGTTTTCTTGATATTCATAAGAATAAATTTAGATTCAAATTCAAATTGTTTAACATCTAAGTCTAGAACAACTAATTCCTAGTATCTATTTGAAATCACGAGTTCTTTAGCAGTAACTTAATTTTAGTTTAAACATCCGAACTTTACCTAGTTTTCATAGTACACACAGAAAAGTGCTTTCTAGCCGCTGTATTAGGTAAAAGAGTATATATATATAGAAACGTACCTTATAACACTTTCCAAAGATTCTTATATTATTCGCAAGTAAAGAAAGTAATATTTATATCTTACCGCTTTGATCCTTTAACAAGAACGTCGTAAATCATAAAAACGCATCAATATCGTCAGTCAAACTCGCAATATAAATAAAGCGGAGGCCAGACGAACAATATTGGGACCCATATTTTTGTATCGCTTAATTTCTAGTCCTTGGAATGTATGAAAATCATTCACATCACATTTTTTTAATAACTATAACTGTCTAATAACATATAAAAATCAGATAAAAACTACTTAATGAAATTAGAACCTCAGAGTTACGGTTTAGCAAGTAGGGTATTAAAGTTTCTTGTTTAAATATTTATTATATTAATTTAAAAGAAACACCAAGGTCTCTGCCTGTCTCTTTATTTATTCATTAAAGTTCTAACTATATGATACTAACACCTTATAATTATTTATGTTCATTTTGTGCTTTTCTGCTAATAATATTTTTTTTATAAAACAGATATAATAATATTTCACAGATTTCCCGTGTAACAAATAAACATAAATAATAGTCTGACAAAAATCGACGCGTAGTGATTGCTCACAGATGTTATAGCGTAAAATTACTTAGTCCTATTGTATCTATTATCCAATCTTAGGCCTTCTTTTTAGCTAGGATGCTTCTATAATAATACAAATCATTATTAAGGTCGTGTTTTAAATCACGTAGTTATAACTACATAGGTAGTCTGACTACGTGATTAGGGACATGTAACTTTGTTTACATAAATACTAAGATGTGTAATCTTTCTTCACTAATTAGGTGTATTATCGTACCTTTGATTAGAGCAACGAACATAAACAAGGGGCCTCACAATTTAATGCACTTGTCATCTGACTTTTATATAAAACCTATTTTTTTTTTATGCGATAGGGGGCAAACGAGCAGACGGGTCACCTGAAGTTAAGCGACTACCGCCGCCCATGGACACCCGCAACTCAAGAGTCACAATTGCGTTGCCAGCCTTTTAGGTAGGAGTACGCTCTTTTCTTGAAGGTTTGAAGGTCGTATCGGTTCGGAAATACGGCAGGCGACAATTTGTTCCATAAGCTGGTTGTGCGAGGCAAAAAGCTTCTGAAGAAGCGCACAGTGGTGGAGTGCCAATCGTCCAGGTGATGGGGATGGATATTTTGTCGCGTAGAACGATGGCGGAAACCTGCAGCCGGTATAAGTCCGAACAATTCCTCTGAACACTCCCCATGATACAAGCGAGACTACCTTTATCGCTTGAGAGTGAAGCTACATCTCTACGCAACGCCAAGGTTTCAAGCCGATCAGAAATATCTTGGCAGTCGATGATGCGAGTCGCTCTCCGTTGAATGCAATCAAGAGGGAGAAGCTGGTACTGGGGTGCACCTGCATAGAGATGAGAACAGTATTCCATGTGCGGCCGAACCTGCGCCTTATAAAGTTGCATGCGGTGGGCCGGAGTAAAATACTGTCTCGATCTGTTTAGCACACCAAGCTTCTTCTAGTCTAATATGGCCTTACTCTCTAAGTGACCGCGAAACTGGACTTCGCTTGATATATCGACGCCAAGGATTCCGATACTGGCTGATGCAGTTAGGGAAGTGCTCTCAAATTGAGGTGATACGACCAATAGCATCTTTTTAGCGGTGAAAAAACCTGTGTCTTCGTGGGGTTAAACTGAACTAGGTTAAGTCGACCCCAATCTGAAACTTTTGATAAAGAAGTTTCGTTCGCAGTCTGATTATGTCTGATTATATGTAAATGTTTTATCTGACATGATCAGTTTTACATAAGAATAACAAAAGTGTTTGTATGGAGTTATAACAATACCACTAGAATGCTATGTTTTATTTTACGTCATGCATTTCTGAAAACGGTGGAATTCTCAATTTTTCTTTTTTCCCTCAGAAAATATGATCTTACGAACTTACTTAGTTACAAAAAAATGTTTCCCCAAATATCGGGGTGGTTCACTTGGAGTTAGCCAGTTTATAACTACTATTTTCTTGTCTTATAAAGACCAACTTGGAAGCCTAAACTTGAGATTGTTTTGATGATTCCTTTCAAGGTTAGTTATTGGAATAATTAAAATAGATTATTGTATCATTACAAATTCGATTCCCTTTCTTGCATAGCTACACACTATTATGTATGTATAAGTCAAATATCTGTGAGCCATTCAACCACGATTTTGTTTATAAGTCTATACTTGTACTAATAAATAACTATTTATGAATTATAGTCACGTATGATAGCTTCAAGATAGTGTACTTAATTTAATTATAATGTAGTAGACAGGTGATATGATGCTAATTTAAATACTTCAATGCACGCATCTGGAGAATGTTATGTTTATCTAGTCTTTGAGGGTAGAGGTTTTGTAGCAGTTACCTATTTACTAACGAGCCAATATTTCTACAACACTTTTAACTTTGAACTGCACTTCCTCACTGCTCTCACAGTATTTAGTTAATTTACAACTCATTTAATATAACTATATGAACGTTGGCGTAGCCGCCGAGCCGTAACTCCGTATTCATCTCAGAACTGATCAGACAAAGACTTAAAAAGGGCCATTGTGGAACCGCGTCTGGTTTAATACATTCGATTCTCACCTCGCTTTGTTAACGAGGAATGTCTTTCATAACTTTTAGTTAGACTAGATAGCGTGAGGTTGAAAGTAATTGCTCAAGTTATGATGGCCGATATATCTAAGTTCAGATAGTTTTAATGGTTGCCGGATGCCTCGGGTATACGAAATAAGACTCGTTTTTAATACATGTTGGAGTTACGAGAAGTCAACTCTTACTGTTAACGAGCAACCAAACTGTAATAAAAGTCTACAGGTTTACTTAGTCATTCATGCATGCTTTATTTGCTGAAATCAAATTTCAACAGTAGCAGAACCATACTTAGACCCGAATGGGCCGACTTGACCCGTGCGATAAAACGGACTCACAGAAAACCTGTTTTGCGTTGTATTTCCTAGAAATTAATGAGGTTTCCGCAGGCCCAACTCCGACTATCCTCTTTCCTCTACCTTCATCCCCCATCTCTTCTTTCCCTTCCCACATCTCTCCACCGCTCATCAGCCTGAAAGGCGAGTTATGACTCTTTAGTTGTGGTGTCGATGGGCGGGGGTTGTCTATTACCGTCAGGTGACTCGTCTGTTCGTGTGTCGCTTAGATCAACAAAATTTTTTTTTTTACTTTCTATGTTAAAAAGGTGTGCAATTAAATAATATATTTATTGTTAAAATAAGTTCATATTTCCAATATCAAAAAACTTAGGATACATTGTATGGTGGTTGATAAGCAGAAACTGACATCAAACCAAAACATTCTAAAATCTGACCATCTACGGACATACTTATTGAAAGAATGAAATAATGAATTTCGTACGATTTTAAGTGTAGTATAACCCCTGAATTTTGACAACCGACGATGGCTAGTACATTTAGTATGTAAATGCTACTATACCTACTGATCCAAAACATTATGTTTTATTAGTGCCATGACCATTTAATAAGTTATTATGTATAGTTAAAAATAAAAACAACCATTGTCAATTTATGAAATTCTTTTACTTGTACTCGTATTTACATATTAGTCTTATCATCCAAGCTATCCCTATTGAAGATGTTACAATTAAGTTAGGATATCTGTAGACTGACTTTGATATAATATTTTAAATCATCTAAATTCAAACTTTAACAAAGACATCCCAACATTAATATTCAAACCACAATTGATGCCATAGTAATAGTTTATTCCAAGAATGGGGTAAACAAGATAAGGTTCACTGACCCGCCTGAGACGTAGGGGTAGTTTCGTCACATCGTTGTTTTCTCTTTGTCCCCTGTGTAAGCTTTGTTACACACTTGTTAGGCGCTCTACCTTCTTTCTGGATCTTACTTTATTACATACAGGTTGTTGTTTTGTATCTTTACATTAATTTATTATAAGTTTTAACACATGCTTTATCAGACAGCACTTTAGTACCAAGATCCTTTGTTATGGTAATGTTAATCTAGTAGTAGAAATAGAACTTTTGTTGCTGACTTCCAACAAATGTTCATTAGTCGCAGACAAATATTATATAAATATAATAATGAAGACGTTTAATTACGGCTTCATTATTATATTTACATGGGTACTATAATTTGTTTCTTGGTGATATATATATATGTAGATCCAATAATTTGCACCTCAAAATTCTCACATAAAGCACAACGACAACCCTTTTTCCAATACCTTCCGTTCCACTTGCGTTACGCTTTTATGTTTTCAAGCGCGGAATCATGACAAAATGTAAACATCGTTACTGCTTTGATCAAGGTCTATTTTCTCTTATTGGATAAAAAGATTCAATATTGTCAAGTGGCCTTTTTTTTTTTTTTTTTTGTTGACGGGGTGAAAAATCCTTCGGATCTCCAGCTTCTCGGGGACACAGGAGCCAGGAGTATGTGGTGTTTCCACTAAAAAACACCCCGACGGCCGGCCTCTGGCGCCCTACTCGGTGAGGACCCGGACCATGTTATTTCAGGTCCTCCCCGAATTGACGCCGTGCCTTATTATGCCCTGTCCCGGGGGAAAATTATTGTCCCCCCTCGTTCCCAGCGATGTAGGCTGTTTGCATATCTATGCAGTCATGCCGCCATTCCGTCCGCAGTAATCAATCTGCCTCCAGAGGTCCCCATCCTCTGGCGACCCGCGGTCCCGTCGACGGTTTTTATCGCCGACGTCTCCTTCGCTCGGGATCGGCTCTCTCCCGATCCCGTTCAGCGGTCTCTTTCAGGAGCATAACAGCTTCGCAGAAAGAGACCACTGCGTCCCAGCCCTCCTCATCCGCCAGCATGGCAGCAATAATTGCTGGCGGAGACAGGTCTCGTCCAATTTGGTCAACCAGGGCTTCGCGGTTAGATGCCCATGCAGGGCAGTCCTCCAGCGTGTGCTGGGCGGAGTCCCGGTCAGCTGCGCAGTGGTGGCATTGTGCCGTCTCTTCCCGTCCGATCTTATTCAGATACTCACCGAAGCAACCATGTCCGGTGAGTATCTGCGTCAGTCGGTAGGTAATGTGACCTCCCTCCCTTCCTATTGTCAATTGCCAAGTGGCCTAGATTGCACTTAATATAGTTTATAATAAAACCACGTTGACCTACTTTATATCTGTATACTGTGAAAAAATAACTACTAGACAAGTTGCCTCATGCTTTCTTAATATTAAAAGCACACGAGTAAATAAATAAGCTAAAGTTTATATTTGGTATTGTATCATTGAAACTATCAACATGCTGTATAGAATAAAGCGTAGACAGACGTTAGTACAGAAATAATGTAACTAACCTGTAACATAATAAAGAGTTAACTGTGTGAATAACAGCATCCTTTTGTCCCCTTTGTGGTGTTGTGAGAATATTTTCTTGATACCACTGGGTCACTGTATACATAATACCCATTGTACTCCGTATTGTCCGAAAAATATTAAATAGTCAAATAAGTTACCCCTTTTTATTTGACGCATGTAAACGGTCAAATTTTCTGAATATCTTAAATATTAACCTATTTTGTAAGGAGATTGATATTCTTATTTTCTTATAATGCTCCTCTGGGTTAATTTTAAGAGTAGAAGCCCGTTTAAATTTTTGTGATCATCACTAGAGTCCTCAAATTTTAGAAACGAATTTTGTTACTATTTGATAATTGTAGATTAATCCAGTCTCAATAAACAGTAATCTATAGTTACTTAACGAGTAATAATGTATTAGAATTACATTGGGCAACGCAATTGAATTAAGAAATTATATGAAAGGATATGCTATTCAAACCATAACGAGAACCAAATAATTACATGTATTGTAACTTTGCCTTTGGGAAACTATATATGTATAAACCTATCGCTCGCTCTTAACTACACCCTTTAACTCAGCACTTAACCAAAATGTATACGGTAGTCATGGTACAGTCAAAGTGAACGCTAAATTCTACGAACGCGATTCCTACTTCTAAATTGGCAATTTCACTTGCGTCCTATTGTAGCCACCATTTACTTTCTCCCGTACCTTACATTTTCATTTCATAAGTGTATAATTACTACGCTTATTGGCTCACAGCGTTCTGTAAGAGGCGTATACGAAATTGTTGTTTTGCTCCAGGGCGGCTCAGGGCTTATACCAAATTGTTGCCCACTTACGTGACTTCGTAAATTAGTTTTAGAAAGTTTGTAGCAAGAGAATTTATTTTGTGATATATTATATATTATACCATTAGATTATTCGTGCATGTGTGGTTTGCATTAGTGTGAATAGTAAAATTACGTTAAAAGTTATATTAATCGATAGTAATTAATAGGGGTTACATATGTATGAGAACACATTAATTGAAAAAAGATTTAAACAAGTGTTCAAGGTACGCATTTATAAATCAATTTCAACACTTCCAATGAGAATAAAATGCAAATTATAATCGTTCAGGTCAAACCCGATCACGCTCTCATCGGAATCGTATAAAGAAACGAGAATTTCGGAACTAGTTGCAAAGAACACAATTGATGATCAGGTGTAGCTGTGGCGACCTCTTGCGAAAACCGGCCGTGCACTCCTAATGTAATGCTCCTTACCTTTATGAATAATATTGTATCATAATTAGTTTTATATGTTTATGGCTGCATTACAAATCCGTATAACTGGGATCTTCAGTTTAAATTCTAGTTTAAGTTTTTTAAATCAGGTTAATGCGGTTCTAGGCATAAAATATTATAATTCGTTTCTTGTATGAGAAACGGTCGTACAACCGTGTGTTAAATGATTTAGCCATATTACACTTATTTGAGCTTATTTAAGGAATATATAGGAATAAAGAAATTTTCATAGATTAGAAATAATTGTTAGACTCACTAAGACTATTTAACAAAATCTTATCATACATCGAAAAACTTCAATCGCTTGCTATATATGATAACCATCGTTGCTTGTTATGTGTTTTGTGAACATGATTTATTTACATTCAAAGACCAAGCTTACCAAATTCTTTTTGTTTATGTAGTTGTTTGTCAATGTTATTGACAAAAGGTAACTGTAAAAGTTTTTGACAAAAAATACACATATACATATATGTGTGTGTATTGATTTCTTTGATCAAACTGTAGACTTTCATATAATTTAATAACACAAATTTCTCATTTCAGGTAAGCCAATGGACATATTAGTATAAGTAAGTAAATAAAATCTGACTTCAGTTGGCTCTTATGAGAGTTATGATGTTTAAATATCAAATGTCAAGTGACCCTTAACGGTACATTTAAACGGTTACCGACAGGCAAATGGGTATTTGAAAACGATTGAAATCCCATGGTGAGTTAATTATGGGCTGGACCCTCTGTGACCCTTTGAGACAGACCTATTGTATATTCCAAATTTAAGAAACAGTGAGGTCAATGACTCCGTCTAATGACAGGTAAGGAAGTTATTCACGGGAATCGTTTATTTGGTAAGTATATTACAATTGTGTACAATATATTACACTTTTTAAATGTTATGATTTGCTTATTGAACTCATTTTATATTGCTTCATGCGACAGAGGAACTTACGACTGACGGGATATGATGACTTTTAAAAAGTATTAGTATCCAAACAAAAGGTTTTTTGATAACACTTTATGTCATGTCACCTTATTTTAAGTGTCATAAAGTGGTCATAAGGAACTGATAAGTTAGACGAACTTGACCGAGTTATTCATAGTTGCACATGTTAAACACCCACAAATGGAAGTTGCATACCTCCTAATATGATCTCAACTAGTCAACAGATGTTATTGTTATGGACACGTTTTTAGATTTGTATATTGCTAATACGTCTATAGGTTGTGGTCTACCGGGCTTAACTCGTATACCGTAGTGCAAGACGGACATGTTTGCCATTAAATGTCTGACTCAGAGACGCGTATACGCATATCAATGTGCAGCTACACCCTTACGTGTACTTTAAGCAATTTAGTTAACAATTTAATAATTATCTTCTATCTTTATATTCCAAATATCCCAATCCAACCCAATTCATAAAATAAAACTCCCGAATTAGGTATAATTCTTGTGTCGCGGATGATTTTACAAATATTTATACAACAGACACAAATTACACCCAGACTCGGGACAAAAAATTGTCGACTACACAAATTTTCGTCTTATTTGGGAATCGAACCCACGACGTCCGGATCAGCAGTCAGGGTCACGAACTAACTAGACCAACAGGCCAGGCCCTTATGATATTTGAGTTATTGGTTTCATAGCAGCATTCATAGTTTAATAGTGACGTTAAAATGAAACTAATGTAGAAAATAACTATTTTTTTAATGTACTATGCATAAACATTGATCCAGTAGTTTACGAAGCAAGTATTACCTTATCTGTGGCGTAGTTTGTTACATTCTTCGCTATTAAATTTTATACTTTTTAAACAATATTAAAAGTTAGGGTAGATTTTTACTGTACTTACTATATAGTAAAACTTATAAGACAGTGGTATGTAGTTATAGGTACGTAATATATTATGATAAATGTTTTTTAATTATTTTTTTTTACCAGGGTCTTTACTACTTATATTTTATTAATCTAATGTTAAATAAATATGTGTAACGAAATAATACAATTTTGCTGTCGAAGTTACCGACAGATAAAGAAAAGTATTTCTAGAATAACGGACTGGGTTGTAACAGCGTACCGTTATTATGCATTCCATATTACTACTGGGGATTTCTGAATTAGATATTTTTTTCATGTAAAATAATATTCTAAAATAATTTTGCAGGCTTGCATCTAAAGATCAACGAACCCAATTAACAACTGCGAACAAGATTTTGATATTCCCAAAACACTCCCTACTATTATTAAACACAGGTGGTTACATACTAGCACAGTGACCCCGATTCCCCTGAGCGCCTCCCTGTTCAATTGTCGATAATCTCTCCATCTCACTTCTAAATTAGGAAGCCGAGATCGCGATAAAGGCGGGTACAGACTTGCCGTAATATTGTTGCTTGAGCGTTCGGCCTGTAAGCTGTTATTACATTTACCTAATTATGGCTGCAGCGTAACTATTCAAGTTGCGGTCATGTGGTTGTAAGTATTTTTTATGGAACTTGTACTTCGACTTATTGGTATTTTCTATTTTTGTGCAAAACTAGGTGTACGGTAGAGAATGATATTTAAATTTTTGGGCATTTTTAATTTTTTTATCTTAATATCTGTTTTTTGTTATTCCAATCCTTGAATATTCAGGACCGTATATATTATAACATACAGGGTGTCAGTGTAACTCTGTGTATTCCATCAAAAGGTCATAGGGTACAATGACCTTATTTAACAATTAAATGTTCCAGTATATTTAAAGTAATCATTATCTGTTCATCGTCCATTGCATGCTCTATCGTCAGTTGTCTTCATCCAGTTTTTCCTCATCGTTTTGCGCAGATAGTCACTGTACCTGGCCGCAGTATTGTCGATAATTGTAGGTAATGTATTCGATAAATCGACAATCAATGCCAACTCCAGATATAATGGTGTTAGTCTTCTTAAAAAATAACTATTCTGTTCGCATTTGCTCTCATAGGTGGTAAGTAGGGAATGCGATCTCGTTCTCCGAGATCTCACTTTCGCGAGAGCTCGGCCTTTTTAACGAGATTAATCTCGTCCGAAAAATCGGCAGAAGACTAACTACGAATTCGTTGGGAGTCCGAAATCCGTTGAATCCGAAAGGGCTTTCTCGACGGCTGGTGTTCTGGCCAGCAAAATAAGTAGCCGTTTAGGAGACGATTCTTTGGACATTTTGTGATTCTATCAAAATAATTCGTAATAATGGCGAGTGATGTGAACTGAACAAGCCTTTCATTTAATTGGTATATTTTGTTTATCTCTGAGTAGGTATAGTTTTCTTTTAATTGATAATAATATCTCAGTTTAATAGTCAACTTAACTTAGTTAATGAGTTTCAGTTTAGTTTTTGACTTTTTGTTGTTTTGTTATAAAATAACTTTTGTTTGGTATTAGAAGAGAAGACAGGTTGTTTATAGAATTTCTTACTTGATTAGATACGTCAAAGTTTACTACTTAAAAGTAAGTAAGTATTAAATACATAAAACTTATTGAATAAAATTGTAAAAATAAATGTTTATTTCATAATACCTAAAATTCTTATATTTTATTTTCTAATTTGTGATTAATTGCAAGAATAAACACACAAAACTGCCAATCTCGCGAGAAGACTTGGATTGCGTTACGGTCGAGTTTGAAATATGTTACTAATTCTTCTTCTTCTTTCTTTCTTTCTTTTTTTAAGACAACGACCGTCTTTCGGAGTCTTTTTTTTCTTTACGAAGTCTTTTTTTTCTTCCTTTTTTTTAAGACAACAACCGCTCTAGGAATGATTTCTGTGTTGCAGGGACTTTGCAAACATTTAAATAACGAACACAAAAATACTCCAGACCCAGATTTGGGAAAAAATAATTATGATTGATAATAATATGATATGATATGATATGATATGATAAATTAATTTAAAATTATTAATGGCTCACACGAATATTTGTCTGGTGTGAACCGAACCCACGACCTCTGGCACATCAGTCAGGGTCATTAACCACTTGACCAACAGGCCATCTAAAGATGTCTGATGTGTGGTGCGTGTTATGGGCAACATTTGATAAGAAGTATAATTGTTTATAAATATATGAAATCCGACTGCTCCATTAACGACCTACTTTTTTGTGCTGACGCTACCCCATCACTCCCACTATTAAGAGTAATGTCTTAATAGTGGGAGTGATAGGGTAGCGTCAGCAAAAAAGAACGATACCTCACATGTCGAAATCCATTAAGCAGTCTAAGCTATTTAGTGACCAAGAAACATCATAGATATATACACTCAAAAAATATTATCCTTCTTCCTGCTCAGTCGGGTAAAAAGCGGGTTTTATGTTATTTGGTGATGTGATAACAAAGTGGAAGTTCATTTATAATCACATTTTTGGACAAAAACAATTGGGTGTATTGAAGTACCTGCATTATTTGAATAACAAAATAATCTAACATCTGTTTCAGTGTTAACAATTATTACGCACTAAACTAGTAATAAATGATTTTTCTATTTAGACACACTGCGCGTTAAATTAATGAGTAGAGGAGATTTTTATAGATAAAAACCTAGCATATTCATCAGGTTTATGTTGGAATTTGCGATTGTCGACTGGTCTACAAGACCTACTGACATAAGACATACTTGGTGCCGGTGAGGTCACCACAGTTATGCGAGAGGGATTTATAATGTTGGCAAAACACATGGGACGCCATTGGTTTTTGCTGTGTACTACATGTAGCGTCAGGCAGATTTCTTTTTTACTCGACTGCGCAAGAAAGAGGCATATGTCATTCCAATGTATGTATATTGTATGTATGTGTGATGTTTTTGCGTACGCACTAGATTCTTAATGTATCAATGAATTTCGATAAAAAAACTTAACAGTGAAGTAGAAGGTAGAGGTTTTCTTGATATAGGTCTGCTATGTAATATGATTAATTGATGAAACTCTGTATCGGCTACTACCTATGCAATACTTAACATAATGAAAAATATGTATTTCACAATATTATTGAGAGTTATAAGATATAATCATGTAAGCTACTACATCGTATTGATCAATTTGGAATATTTTTAAACTAGACTTTCAAATCCATAACCTAAAAAGATTTGATAAAATATGAAAATTATCGTATTCGTTTGTTTCGGTGCATGCGCACGGGCACGCGCTGCATCTCCGGCGCGGCGTGCCGCACGGCTTGCCTGCTTGATGCGACGGGCGACGAGCACAACAACCAATCAGCTCCTCAGTTGCCTTTCGTCACTCATCGCGTGTGGTAGTGCTGCGCTTCGTGATGTGACGTCCCGTACAAATATCGAACTTATATTTTTTAAATTTACATAACGAAAGTTGACTCAAAAATAATGTGCATTTTAGTGAAAATGTGCTCAATTTTTGTTAAGATTGTTCAGTGTTAATGGATTAAAACGACATTATTGAATTTCCAGTATCGTGTAACATTATTCTGGATTGTTTACTATGGTGATCGTCAGTGTGTTTAACAGGTTAGTCTTTACATTTATATTAAAAAATAAACAATTAATTTGATGTTGCATGGTTTTTATGTTTTGATAAAAGAAGTTATAGTTATTTCATTATTGCTAATAGCACGTAGTCGTTTTGTATGAATTGTGTTTATAAAGAAAGCTTGTATTAAATTTACGGGTAGGCAAATATCTCACGCATTGCATCGGGTACTGATATTCAATTGACTTCTAATCAAACAACATTGTAAAACTCAAAGTAATAATGTACTCACTTATTTCTCAATATGGGCAAAGTGTAAAGGAAGGCGATGCATTTTTCGTCACGCTTGATTAAGCCAGTAATCTTATTGTAGGAACAGAATATTAATAGAACCAGTAACAGCCCATATAAGACTGTTATGTGGAACATAATTTAATTCCAAGCTGGTACGAAGTGTGCCGCACGCATTGCAACTTCGAGTTGGTATCAGGATAAACGCATCTCTCCTGACTCCTGAACGTCCCTGTTCAACGTCATCTGGTCATAGAATTATTTGAATACTTTCCTGAATACTTCCAAAAAGCGTAAGAGGGCTAACGAAAGTATGGACTGGAAACACATTAGGTGGACATAATAATACCGTTTTACTATCTTTAACCGTAATGACGATTTATTAGAACATAAGGCATTGTATGTAGTGGTACAGTAGCATTAAACACAATAAAATATAAACAAAAATTGTTAAAATAGCTACAAGAAAAGTGCAAACGTCACTCGTTGCGATTTCTACAGATGACACACCGGTGTTGTGGAATTCCAAATATGTATATCGAATCACAACCACGACCTCTCACATTAAAGAATCCATCAAATGATTCATTAGTTATTTCACAATCTACCAATGCCGCGAATCATCTTTTAGTTTGTGGACGTAATCTCGTCACAAGTACTGCGGTTAGAGAGCTTGGACCTTTCTTAATTTTCCTTTCTTTTAAAAAACTACTTTTCCTTTCCTTAAAAGGATCTCAAGGCAACTCTCCCATAACTCCTCAATTACATCTGTATAAGATTAAGATATATATATATAAGATGCATTTCCTGCCGTGCTTCTTACCTTACCTATCTACTATAATTTTAACAATATGTATTATCTACTCAAGATTTTTCTATCTAGTTCCTAAAGTGCCCGGCTGACTTTTATCGGTTTGCACCCTTTTACGTAAGGGGTAACCAAATTCTAATTGACAAACTGTGCGTGTTTTATAACATCTCTTCATACCCGTCAGGGAATACTAGAGAATGGCTAGCGCTTCAATGTAATTAAAGGGCAAATGCTTTCATGCGAAATCCATGTAGGCTTTCGATAGAATCGAAGAAACAGTTTCGAATGTATGGATAGAGTAGGTTCCAAATGATGAGTTTAAATTTTAACATTATGTGACAAGTAAGAAAATTTATTTTTAAACTGTGAGATATCAGATTACATTGATTAAGTACGTTATATGTCAATAAGTTATAATGAAAGTGACCCTTTAAATCACCAAAAAACATGACTGCAATATACTGTCGGGATTAGACTAGTTTGTCAGTAAGTAGTCTAGTTTGTAAGAGATTTATAAATATTTAATGACTAGTCAGCTACAAAAATACGTTTCAAAAGTATTATTAATTATTTAAGTGTTTACTACCATTTAAGCTGTGTTTATTTTTAATTATTTCCAATAAATCTTAGATATTTACCTAATCACTGCAGAACTGATCGCTGAAGTACGAGTCTTTAATTTCCAAATGATTGATAATAGCTATAGTCATGTTGATTCATTGATGTGCATCATCCGCAATAACTAAGAGTACAGTTAACAGAAGTTTATATTGTTGTGTACTGTTCTGAAGCTCGTGGTTCTCGATTCGTCACAGTATCTAACCTGCCAACATTTTCGTAAGCCGCACCTGACAATATTGTGTTTTGCTTTCATCACACTTTCCGATCACATTCCCGTATCATCGTCATACTCTAACGCCTGTTAAACTATAACTGTTGTATATACTAAACATACATCACACAACTAGCGATTTTTTCTCCTTCTCGTCGCAAACTACTTCTTCCTGCAGCGTTTTGACATGAATAAATCATTCCACGATCCTTCAAAGGAATAGTGTCATTATGTGGTTGTATTAAAGGTTCAAATCGAGTGGCTATTAAACCCTTGTGATGCATTTCCGACTACGCACGTGAAATGGAAACTGACTGATCTTTGAATATGTATACGCATGCCCAGCTTTGCACTTCTACGGATTAATAGTTTGTGGTTCTCTGTCGTTACCAACGAGTGTTTGCCTTGCTCACCGTGCCCATGTATCGGTGACATAGGTAACGGCCATTAACATGTCAATATAAACATTGAGTGGATGATTGATTAACTTCATGTTGCAAACTTGACTAAAACCATTATGAGGGCTCAAATAATATGTTTGGTAGCTTTACCTAAATTGCTGTAACAAAGGTTTTGTCCATAAATCTCTTAAGATTGTACACAGAATTTAGAAACTACGTGTCCGACGTCTGTGAAAATGTAAATGGTAAAATTTGTAAGCAACCCTCACAACAAGTGGCACATACTGTAAGAGTATCTTAGCGAAATTTGAAATGAAAAGTTGAATATGACTGAACGAATGTAATTCAACAGCACTAGAAAACACGAAAGGTGCTACCAAACACAACATCGCATGGTGAAGTCATACAACAACGCTAAATGCGTTCAGATCTCTTCAGATAAAATAAATGTACATTAAAATATTCCCAACATGAGCATTAACCTGAAAACAGAGTCAGCTAAAATTGCTCGTCGTAAACATTACGTTTTATTTTAAAAAGTTCTGTTTATTACTGTTTCGTCTTACTTTTTCTAGAAAACAACCGCATTTACGTATAATATCGCGTTAATAGCCTACTAAGTACTGGTTGTGGTTTCTTCCACAGTTTAATCAAATGAAATGCAATCTGAAAAAATCCTGTAATCAAGTTTAAAGCTCTGCATCGGCGAAAGTGATAAAAAATGAGTGCTTTAAGTATAATAAATCATTGCAGTTTTTGTCCATACTGATATTTTAGAGTGGGACGTCAGTTAGCAATGAATCACGTACCATGTCCTCGCCCACGGGCATACTTACCTCTCAAAGTGCTCCTAACTCATTTACAGATAAATTACTTGTCGCTTAATCGACCTTATGTTCATAGGTACAAGATTCATGTTTATAGTGACACTTCAATCCCGAGGTCATTCACTGTGACTCCTTGACTTGAGATGAATTTTGACTTGATTATATGTAGAAACAAATTCATACTAGCTTATTCTATTTCTTCTGTACCTGGGGTACCGATAGCTGGGGTGTAATTAAAAGAACCTATCAAATATACGGTGAATCATGTCGATACTTGTTGCTTTTTGTGACAATATTTGTAATTTAGTATAATAATTGTAATGTTATTAGCTCGTTTATTTATATTGATAAGGTCCGATCAAAACAAATGAACGCATTGGAAATAAGTCGCTTACAACGTAATGTAAGGTTATCCTCCAACAACTTGCGCCATAGATCCCCCAGTCATACGTCCATTTGACTGTGGGATCTATGGCGCAAGTTGTTGGAGGCCTATGTCCAGCAGTGGACTGCAGTAGGCTATTGAGATTGAGATTGAACTCCAATAGTTTTCACACTTGTACCATATAACTAAGTACCTTAAAAATACTTGTATGATATATATTTTTGAGAACTCTAAAACTGTACAACCGCACTCGGATTAACTCGATGAACAACACACTGTAATATTAAAGCCAATAATTTTATCAAGTGATAATAATTATAAATACATATAAACACTTTATATCCATTCTAATTTCTAACACGCAACCTAACTTACATAACCTACTTCACATGCAGTAAAACAATGATATATATATTTGTATTACGGCTCCACGAACCACTTTTCCTCTCTTTCTAACGGTAACCGTGTCATCAACATGAATGGGATAAAGAAGGTGTACAACTTCTTCAATCAGGTTTTCAAATGGACCACCTATACTGAGTGCAAAAGTGACTTATGTTTTTTAGTTTAGATTTTATTTTTGAACTGGATAAGAAGCAGATGTATATAACAATCTCTGCGTGAAAAGAAGGCCTCTTCTTTTTTACAAAAAGAAATATCAATGAGATCTGTTTGTACTTGTCGAAAAAATAGGTACAGTCTAATTGTTATCCTCTGCCTTGTTCTGAAGTCATTTAAAAAAAGGCGCATCGCACCTCTTTTTTTGCGTTTATGCTGTACTATGCTCTAGCTGCCTATCGTGGCGTAGTTGATAAATTGTAATAATATTTTTGTAAAACTCTGCTGTTTTCCCTTAGGTATTTTTCTTTTATACATTGCTCTGTCCTCGATCGATACCATCTTAAGAAATGTGATTTTCTGTCTCGTCCTTTATCAATACACCGTTCCAGTTTATTTAGGGGCTGTTTTATTGGCTCTAAGATTCATTAGTAATTAAATATTATTTCAAGCCAATTCTTTTTTAACACCTTGTTATTTAATGAATTTTCTATTAAAAAAATAAGTTCCCAAAAAATACGTTCGTCATGAGACACTAAAACCGCAAATGTAATTAGTTGTTTTAAATTCTATTGTACGTCCTCTGGGATTGGGACTCTCACCTCAGTGAAAGTTTGCTGTTACATGTTTACTACTTTGCGGATTTGTGCTCATTAACATAATATGTAATTTGCATTCTGTATATGTCTTCTGATAATATTTGTAAAATATATTATAAGTACATATAAGAACATCGTTTTTTTTTTAATAACCCTGATATACTTACAGAAATTATGTCGGGCCCATATTTATGTTACTGAGTTTGTTCTTATCTAATGAAATTTCAAAATCTATATTATACCACTTTACATATTTTTTGGATATTTGATGATTATAGATTCAACAATGTGTAGAAAACCCGCACTCCAGAAATATAGAGAGTTAATTAGTGAACAATTACCCAAATCATTCAAACTCAATAATTACTATGTTATTCTACGTATTTTTTTGTAAATTTTTATATATATATATTATTATTTTTTTTTATTATTATTACGGTTATTAAAACTTTTGGTAAAGTTTCCTTCTGAGTGATAATATGCAGTACAAACCCTCTTAAGTTGATTCTCTTGCTAAGTTACAATGAACTTATTTTATTACATTATAACCATGTATGTGACTTTAATATTTACTTTTACTTTTTAGAAAATTTACTAAAGAAGTAATCTATTAATAAAGCGGAAGAGCCTTATTGGTTCTTTAAACATAGTCTCAGGAACTATCAATGGGATTGAAATGGTTATTTTTTGTATTGAAGTACTTTTTCTTAATAAACAATCTGTCAAACATTACTCTGCGGAATTTAGGAGCCGAGCCGTAACCATAAACGTAGGTGAACCTGCGGTATATAATGCTAGTAATATAACACGACTAAACAATAATTTGTGGTAGGTCTAATACACACACATAATCAAACATTGTTGCAAGTTCTCTCTTTCATTGTAAATCGACGTCGTTTTGTCAATCTAACACGGTATACCGCAAGGCAGTTAGAAACTTCTGTTCATATGTTCATATAACATTGTGTATGGTAAATGTCATGGCATTGAACTGGCAGTTAGTAAACTCCAAACTTTGTTAGTTTCTGAGCAGATTGTATCTAGATGTGGTACCGAACAAAAAAACTGGAAAGGAATACAAGCACTGATTAGAAGTAGGTACAATTAAAAAACACTAATAGTTTTTTTATAATTATAACCGTTAGTTTAACGACAGCAACAAGAAAAATCTATAAGTATTTATATTCTCAGGAAATGTTTAATAAAAAATAAGTAAAACAGCATCCTGCCAGATGCTGCTAACTAGTTTCGCTACCATCCGTTTCCATTTCATCAAAACCAGCAACAAATCCTACAACCAATAAAAAAAAATTATACCATTGAGTTATTACCTCAACATTCGTTATCTTTTTATAATCGATTTTATATAGGGAAAGTAGTGCATTGTCACGCTATCTGAATGGAAATTAGTATTTTGTTGTATTATCTGTAGATGAATGATCGTGACGAAGCATTTTGTAACGATTTTATAATTCAAGATTATTGACACCATATTAGTATGTGGAACGTGCCGTTGTGGGGACAAGCGTGTATACCGCTGTCTCACTGCAAAGTGTAAATAGTAGTTTGATTTCTGCTCTAGCAACTGCATCTTAATACTTTACTGTATACAGTTGTACTGAAACTGAAATGCTTATTACGCGCAGTGCTGATTGTTAAAACTGGAGTGTCCAGGAATGATTAAACTTATTTTTGACGCAGACGTAGCATGTTATTGACGATAAATAAATAGAAGATTTGTGGCTCAAGTTGGTATTATCCTAAGGTGTGAGTGGTATACCTAGCGGTATAAATCTGATTGGATCAGTGTTTATTCGATGAACGATTTATGACTTTCAGTATCTTCCACTTTTATCTCGACGTAGTCTACACGAATACAAAAGTCGATGCAATCTTTTGTCGGCTACGCTAAATCAGAGTTAGTAAGTTCCGATTTCGAGCTTGTTTCGAAGGGATTGGATTTCGAACGTTATTTTTAATGATTTTCTGATAAGTATTTTGAAGTGTAAACATATAATCGTTGTTCGCAACGATATCAAATTAAAACTAGCTCTAATTTCATCCCAGCTGTATTGGTTATTGATTTCGGAGTAAACAGGTCAAATATTCACATAAGTCTACAAATCAATTTTTTTTACATATAGGCTAGAATACACTATATTTTTTTTATTTTTTTTATTTGTAAGCCTACCATAATGACTCCACTTTGCCTGATGGTAAGCAATAAATGGAGTCCAAGAGTGGTGGTCACCATCCTCATTGCATGTCTAGTCAATGCAGCATGGTGACCCACACTATGGCGGCCTGGTGAGATGCTTTTTCACGCCCCGCTTAAAAGACCCGGGATCAAATTGGGAAGGAAACACGTGCGCTGGTAGGGAATTCCAGGCTTTCAGTGATCGGCACAGGAAAGAAGAGCCAAACCGTTTCGTTCGGGATCGCATATCTTCGACTCGCAAACGGTGACTCCTCAGGCCAGCACGTGTAGTCCTGTAGAGGAAGGGAGAAGGTGGGACCAATTGGAAGAGCTCGTCAGAACACTCCCCGTGATGTAGGCGATAGAGAACTGCCATAGAGGCGACATCTCTTCGCAACTGCAGGGGCTCAAGAGACTGGGTGACCTCAGGACAGTCTATAATACGGACTGCGCGTCGCTGCAACCGATCGAGAGCGTCAAGCAATATACTTTTATTAAGTACTTTATAAGTCTAATATGTTTTGTTTTGTATAAAAAAAGGTATTAGGTACTCCTCACCGACTTAACTACTGTATTGCTTGGTAGAACTTCTTGTATAATACTTAGTGTACTATGATTACCAATTAGTTCTAGATGCCCTTTCGGATTTTCTGAGATATTTTAAACAGTATTTTTTTTCAAATCATGTAGCAGTACATTGCCTCTTTAAACTCATACGCGGATCTCAATAGTGCCATATAATCATAGGCGGATCGGATTCTCTTGACTCATTGTGCATTCCATGATGTAGCACTAATTCTTTTCTTATAATGGTTTCATATTGTTAGTACTCAGTACATTTTGTTCTACTGATAATTGGTATTAATTTTTTTCGAACACTGAAGAACCATCACGCAAGACTAAATCAACAAGCTGTATTTTCTTCACTCACATTAATTTCACCTTAACAATAGATAGTTATGCTTTCTACATCGACTAAGACTGAGACTTCGTAATTATTTGTAATTAGTTCTACATAATTACTTATTCGATATAGACACTCATTACTATGCGTTAGCCACAATGAAGTTCCGAATGCTTGTTATATGCACTACGTGATAATAATAACAATAATATTATCTATCCTCTGTCTCTACACATTAAAGTGAAACAATATTCAGTTCAGGATAATGAACATTGATTTTCGTTTTAATCGATGTTTAATTTTTAGCAATTATACTAATAATACTTATTTATTTATATACTTATATACATTTTTTCATACGACCAAATAACCCCCTAATACAACAACGTTTTGAACCGTGAAATGAGAGCAGCTCTCGAAAAGTGGTCGTTAATGCCCAAATCATTTAAAAAACATTTTCGTGGAAGTACCTGAAGGACGTTTCTCACAATTATTTTTATATGCTCTCGGTTCGTCTCAAAAGCCAGAACCCTTGAAAAATGTGGTTGTTACCGTAACCTAATACTCGTTGCTCTTCTGTTTTTTTTCATCCTAAGTACGAGTACAACACTCCATTTTAATTTATTAAGCATTCAATTAAATTATTACTATCTAAATCCGTTACTGTCATCATTATGCGATAAAATATTGAGATTTAGAAAACGGCGATCGTGAATACGCAAAAATGCCCCCAATGAGCGAACTGATCGAAATTGGTCTAACAATAAATCATTCTATACAGTCCATTGTGTTACCATCTGTCAGAGGATTCGATCACTCGATAATCGTAGGTTAGCCGAGTATTCAGTTGTTCCAGGTTCCGTACAATTGCACAAATCTTTTATCATAAATAGTATTGGTGCGCACGCGCTAGTAATATAGTTATTATTGTGCGTTTTTTGTTGGTTTCGTCTCCCCAAAATCCTATACAAGTTTATTTATTAGTCGAACACTAAAATCGACATAAGGGGTTCGGTTTACGACTAAGTTTATTTTGTTGAGAGGGGATCAGTCACCAGCTTGTCTGTCAATGTATCCTTTGTTGATTGCTCGTTAAATCTTAGGGCTGTCAAATGTTCATGCATTCAAACATCGTTCTTTTGTTTCTATTTGTTTTTTTATTATTATTTAGAGTTTAGAAGTTGTTGAAACAAAAATATGTATTCCTTAAATGGTTTTATATGATACACATACATACATACCAAGTTGATGTTAAAGATGTGCAAAATTGAAAACATAAAATACATTATGGGGTTAACATACTATGATGAAATTGGTGTTCTTTTGAAGAAAAGGGAGGTCAGAAGTACCCGAAAACGGCAGGCTTCTATGAAATGTTGAATGATAACAGAGCAAGCTAGTGAAGGCATGTGAGGTAAAAAGCGAGTTGTGTAGTTGTTCTCTCTGCCTACTCTAAAAAAATAAGCGTCTGTTTATGTATGTATGTATATATCAAATGGTAAGGCGTGCGACTGTAAAATTTTATTACATTGGTAATTAAAAAAATAACCAAAAAATATTTTAAAATTACATAAATCCGGCATAACATTTAATTGCACATAAAATGTTATGTAAGCTATTACACAACAAGTAATTGTACAAATTTAACTGTTATATATTAAAAGTATTTAAAGGGCACTTATGACTAATTCGTATATTTGGTACGTTATCGTTGATAAACATATGTGTAATTGCATAAAATGTTTAAAAGGTGCAAGGTATTCATTTATACATATGTATAAAAAAAGTATTATAATACCTACGACTTAAAGGTTTGTACTTTAAAGCCGAAGGTCGCTGGTACGGTTCAGGCTCAAGTCAAACATTTGCATAAACATTTAATGTTTGATTTGGTCTGGGTGTTTTTACGTACGAGTATAATATACAATTATTTACAAAAAAAGTTCATATGTATTTATATAAGTCGTCTAGTACCCTTAAATATAGTCGATAGTACAAGCTTATCTTAGTTTGGGACTAGATGGCGTTATACGAATGTGGTAAAATATATTATTATTTATTGATATTTTAAGTGTTATTGGACTCCAAAGCAAAGTGGAGTCACTATGGGAGGCTTATATATATAAAAAAAGAATTTATTTAATTAAAAGGATATCCACTTAAGGGTGAAACATTTACCATAGTTTTGATATTACCTTTTCTCATAGCCACTTCTCATACATGTTTTTCAGATTAATGTTATATTATAGCTTTTGTCGACACACCCAGTAAAGAAACATCCGGCGACCGTAAAAGTAAAAGATATGTTCAATGCTTTTCAATGACCAATTTCTAAAAACGTTGGCCATCATGCCATACATTGATTTTTTATAAATAGGCCTAGCATACCTGCGCTGCAACTAACTATATGTCAAGCCTTGATAAAAAATTTAAAGCCCTTCTATGGTTAAACGGTATTTACCCTATTAACGCTTGCTCCATAATAAGTACAACTCCTTGAAGTGAATTGAATGTTGTGTTATTATGTATGTAAAACTTGTTTTGGTTAAGTATTCATACAAGTAAATGTTAGAGTGATCCTGAGACAACTGAGTTGCTTAATAAAACATAAATAAACAAAAATATTTGAGTACTCACTGATTGATTAATTACTTTTTATTGTACAATCAGATACAATATTTTGCTAACAGATATAATACTTACTTAACTTATAAACTGCTGCACTAACTACATATGGACATATCCCCTTATGAATTCTTAATCAACTATGCTCAAAGGTTCAACCTGTCATTGTATGATTTACAGCGTTACAACCCGTCTTCCTATTCGTAATGAAGTCATCAAGCAATAAGAACAATACTGTTTTTGTTAAAATCGCATCAATAAGACGTGCCGTTCAATACATACTTAAATGAATACGCTTCTTCTTACTTATCGATAATCCCAATTGTATAACAAAAGCACGTGTTTCATTTTTATTAATCATTGATTGTAACGTATTTTGATTACTTTGTCGTTTCAAAATATAAGTGGCTCGAATGAAAAAAAAAACAAGGAAGATAAAATGACTAATGAAGACAAGAATTTTTCTAATTCAAATGATTTATTTTAACCTAAATATTTTTCGATTAGCTGTAACCTACATCTACTCAATTCACTCTTTTGTTGCAAAAAATATTCTATTACTAGGTACATACTTAAAATACGATTAATGAATTAAATTTTTGTAATATAACCGAATTGTACAATTTGTACAAAAACTTATCCACCGTTATATTGCAATTGGAAAGAAAAAAATATAATTGCTGTTACAAGTGATTGAGATTTTTATGAGTGTTACTTGTACCGTACACTTATCTGATTGAAAATCTTACTCGTTCTAAATCTTTTTTCAGTGCCTTTATCAGTTCTTTCATTATCTTGAGTCCATCGTATTATTGATGGATAATACGATGGTTATTGATATCTTACTGTCTAGCTACATATTATTAAATCTTGTTATACTGATAATGTACAATTTTCAAAGCAATACTCGTTAATGATTACAATTATTGCCAGTATAAAGATAGCTAACCCCTGATAGCATGGCGCAGTACTTTGACGTTTGAGACTGGGAATAGTATAAAGGATATCCTAGTTTCAAACTTTCGGGGCTTATAAAATAAAAATAATTCATTTATCGATAGAACTATTATATCGTCCCTAATTTAGAAATTTTAATTGCTTAACGCACTTGCAACGTATATGTATAAAAAACCTCAAATTTTACTGAAGAAACTTATAACAAATAGACCACTTAACATTAAAAGATGCTGATATACATATTATACGTTAAAAAAAAACAAAATCTTAGACTAAAGTTAGATACATAGTTTTTTTATGCAGTACAGCTATGCTGTTACAAAACAACTTTCTAGAAATCTAGATGTATACGTAACTACTATTCAGTACTACTATTCAGCATTAGTCTGTTAAATAGAACTATCAAAAACTATGAAAGGTCAAAGTATCAATTGGTTCATTTTTAGGGAAAATGAAGTTAAATCTGACCGATGGTTGGATTAATTGAAGTAATTCAATTAATCCAATCATTGGATTAATTGAAGTTTCATCAATTTCAATTCAATCATCGGTATTTTTGATTTTTCGAAAGAAAGAGTCTGTTTTGAAGCTTGAAGTTGCCTGTTCCAGTACGTAGATCCTATGAAGAAAAACAGGAAAGAATCTCCATGGATACTCTTTTTCGCAAACGGATTTCTGTTTCTCTTGTACCTGAAAAGATCTGACTCCCATCTAAAGGCTAATACTCTTCCTTTTATGGGTGGCGTTACAAGTGAAACTCTGGAAGGCTCTCACTAAATAAGAACCAGAAAATTAAATATGAATCGATTAGTGAAATACAATATTTGAGTATAAAATAGCTTCAAAAAATAGTTGTTCAAATATGCATAATAGTTATTAGTACTATAATAATGTCAATATAGTATAGTTACTAATACTAGTTAATATAAGTATAGTTAGTTATCTTACAAAATTATATTTGAATAACGCCCCTTTATTAAATAGGACTAGGTTGGCTAAAATACAATTGTATTTTAAGTTAGTTGCTATTTCCTTCATGGCAGGACTTAACCTCTATGAATAAGAACGAGTCGAGTCTTACAGCGAACCTTATAAAAATATAAAACCCGGCTATAAACGCTGCACCCGAACATAGGCAGTAAACTGAAGTATGCAATAAGCAGCAATAAGAAAACCAAAAAAGAAAAATAACAAAACCAAGCCATTGGAATAAAACAATTAAACTTGTCAAGTGAGAGTTGTAGTCATACTATGGTTCCGTAGTATAGAACATTTCTTTGAAGTCTTAGCGATAAATTAATCTATTTTAGATTTTTGCCTGTTGACAAAGCAAAGCAGGTAAGATAAAAGTAATATTCGACATAAATACCCAAAACCGTTAGAAATACATATATTATGTAAACGATTTTTATTATTGAAGGTGTCAATTAATTTTTTTTTTTTTTTAAGAATTAAATTAACATATCATAATTTTAAAAGTATTAGTACACAATTAAATATTAATTTCATGAATACTACATTTTTAATTGGCTCGACTGTATCTAGACCATCTTATATCTTGGTAATCTTTGTTTTGCAAAATGCTTATTTCTGCAGAGGTTGAATCGAACCACTTTGTTTCTGCGGAACTCTATAAGATCAGCAATTAAACCGTAGTCCTATCTGCCTACGTATATCATCTAAGGTGGTCTGTAAAAGATGACCTAATTGGAGCTCCTGCTGTTTCACTCGGATAAAAAAAAGAGTGAAAAAAAAAATTAAAAGGCAGGTGACAATAAAACATGGTTTGAACTATCGCTTGAATATGGTTGCTTTCAATTAATAGCTTGGAATGCTTGGTTATCGTTTAAATAAATATTAGTAAGTGTTTAAGGAAGCTGTTAATTATAAAGCAAGAAAAAGTTGAATGCACCTTGTACATTGAAAGGTGTGTTCGCTTAATACGTCACTAAATCACTTGATTGAACTTTTTTAAGGAGATAATGAAGGTAAAAGTTCTTTCCAAAATGACTTTAATCTTTACTTATGAATCAAAGGTGATGACTTAATGCTTTACGAGGTTACATTGATAGAATTAAGTCAGGCCATACATTTTTTCACCGACAAGTAGGTACCTGTTCAAAACCGTTTCTGGGTGTACTTTTGTTTGTCTAGACTGTGTTGTGTAGAATGTTCATCTAAGACTGTTTAATTGACTGTTTAATTCGTTAACTGTGACATTGACTTTTTTTCCTAAAAAATATTTTCATATGATGGTACTTGATTAATTTATATATGTATGTGTATAAATAAAACCCTGACTTAAGAACATTGATTGACCTTGTTTGACTAAACAACCCTCTCTGTTCCTATTGTAATTTCATTTTCAACCTTATACCTATATTGCTACTGGATATTATCGCAATGAAATAATAAGTAATACATAGGGAATTTAACAAATATATCAACATTAATAAATAACAATCCACAACACAACATTTTGGTGTGCGCAACAAGTGGAGCTTATGAAATTATGACAATCGAATAGAGACTAAAACTAAAATGCTCCGTGTTAAAGCCTTCTCACGGTGGAATTGCTTATAATATAATAATTAAAAATCATGTCATGGATCCTATATCTTGAAACGGCCTCTTAAAATAAATTAGAGCCTCAAGTTCAGAAAATTAACTACTGAATAGATCTTGAAAACGAATAGTCGCTATTTTGTTTTCAAGACTTTTTATCATTAAGTCATTAAATCATTATTATCATCAAACTATACCCTAGTAAGTAGGTATTGTTGATTTAAACACAAGATTTTCATTGTTTCCTGGTTTTGTCAATAAATTTCTAACGCTCTGCTTAAAGTAGTAAGTTATTTATATATTTATTTGTTATTTTAATCTTAGTTTAGTCATAGGTTGCAGAAGGAGTTTTTGCTGAGAAATTACTTGAGTACCAACAGAAAACAGAGCAAAAAAGTCATGTACAAAAAGGTTGTCATATGAATTCAAATCAACCAAATCCTTTTCCGATACTATTGTTATCCAAAACTTACATGAACTACATGGAGCTTTGTTCAAAATCCAAGATATATCTGAACTGCACCAGGTGTTTGTTATGTTAAGCAAGTGATAAAATGAAAACTTTAGGATATAAATATCTAAATATTTGTGCAGAGCTGCTTATTTTCAGTATATTCAAAGTGCAGTTGATGGCACAATAACTTACGCATGTTATTACCCTGATTTATAAATACACAATCTGTAATAATTATAATAATACGTACATTTCTAGTTTTTTACCAACAATAAGTCTATCATATTATCGTTATTCGTTAATACGAGGTCTCGTATGACTTCATTGTATAACAAAATTATGAATATTTTACGGTTTTGTCCAATGTTTTGTGAACGCGGTCATTGTTCGTGATAGCAGGGGGCCACGCAGTTACCGGATCATTCCGGTCATCTAGATTCTATGGATTATCATAACCTCTTATTCAAGGGACGAATCGGAAGCCAAATGGACATTACCATTATCGAGTTTATCGCGGTTTTTTGTGCTTTGTGTTCTAGCTAAAAATCATGTTACAATTTTAAAAAAGTTTATATTCACGTATCTATTGTCTGTCTTATTACTTCGCCCTAAACAATTGATAGGAGCTAAATACATAAAGGTATAAAAAGTACCCATTTTTTTTTCGTAAGCTTACAATAATATAAGATCATACGTGTACTTTTTAATAAACAAACTCAAATCAATCATCACTCAATCTTCTTTACTATTATAACTGCGAATAATATATTAATATAATTAATATATGAATATACATGTACATTTTTAAATTCCCGAGAACCATGAGCATAATACAAGTATTCAATATCGATTCACCTACGATTTACTGAAAAGAAAATAGACATGAATAGGCTACTAATGAACTGGTTTGTTATCTTACTGTGTCATTGTGGTTGTTATAATTGATAATAACTTAATTTTTAACGGAGATGTATTCTGTTGTAAGTCGCAAGCCGCGCGAGTACCCGATTGTCGTACTTTGAACAGTCATGAACTATTTTTGTAACTTTGTAGACCCATATCTATCAGTACACGACACTGATAATGGTCTCTACGAAATGACGGCAAACCTATTGTCGTGATTAGATCGATGCGTTAAGCTGTAATACTTATAACTAGGGATGCCTGCCATATAAGTTTATAAATGATATAAATATTACGAAGTCTATTTTATATGTTAGCTTAGATTACGTGTAAATGTATTCCATTTGAAATGCAAAGACTCCATATCACCTTGCAAAAAAAATATATCACAATGCATCAGAAGCCAACAATTTGCAACTAGATTAAATAAACCGACACATTCATATCATTGAAGCATTCATAAGAACACGCACAGCCCTAATGGTGATTTCCGATAAATCGGAATTCCTCTGGCTTACGGTACCTATTTAACGGTAGATGATCGGATTGTTATAATAGATATGAAAAAAATGTTCTCCTGTGATACGAATCCAGTTAATCGGAAGTAATCGTGTTTTGTACGCGTGGAGGTTATGTTTGTTGATAGGTACGGTGGCCCGCGATTTATTTACGCACCAATAAATAATAATTCGATCTTATTGTGGGTACAATAGACGTTATATTTGCTCTAATGAAATTTGATTCGTAATCAATGTTGGTTGAATATTGGTTTTTAAAAAATATTATGCGTTTCCATTAATCATACGTTGTAATTTAACTTTTGTGGTCGCATGTAATAATGATGAATAAATTTGTAATCAACTAATGAATAGGCCTGATTCATAAGTTAATTTATTTATTTATTGGAAAGTTTTATATCTTATGAGCAATCAGCGTTAATAAAATGCTAATAACACAATAACATTCAAAATATTTATAACATTTCTAACTTTAAAATCGATCTCTTGGAAACGGATAGTAGAAAAAAACATGTTAGAGGCCATGTTACAAAATGTCAGGAATTACTAAGTAAATATAATGAAATAAATCGTGTGCACTACTACAGTACAATATCTGATATAGTAGACGCATCATATTATATTTGTGAAAGTAATACGTGTTAAAGGTAAGTAGTAAGTTTCTAAGTTATATAATAAGTTTATAATAATAAATAAAAAGCTTTCATTTTGACCTTTGTACACACTATCTAATATTTTATGGCTTTTATATTTTCTAGTAAATAGACTATCTTTGTGTTACTTACTGGCTGAAGCCAGCTTGTAATTAGGTCGATGAAACATATATTACTGATACGTAAAGAAAATTGTCTTTAGTTAGCAGAACCTTGGTAACGAACGAAATACAAATGACAGACCTGATATATATATATACTGTTCCGGCCCCTTTTAAAAAATACCGCCTGATATTTCTTAACTATTTTCTTTCACTTTACGTAACCTAATTTATTTATAAGCAATGTTGTGTAATTTCACTATCTTATCTAAACGGAAAGGTCAGCATGAATCGGGAGCCCTGAACAATACATCATAATTTATTATCATAACTGCGACTTTCATGCGTCCTTTAATTGTGCTTTAAATATAGATTTCTAAATCTCGTGTAAGTAGGCGTCTTTTGTAATGTCTAATTGTAAGCGAGATTGTCTGTCTAAAATGCGATGCTTCATTATTTTCACATTCCACCGTCCGGCAATACTATTGTCTTATTCTTTAGAAGAGTACAAGTTTGGTATGCATTACTGTAGCATTAATACATAGTAGCTCTCCCGCCTCTTCAAGATTTACTATCTGAAATTTATAACTGACTGCAAAGTGACTTAATCTGGTTTAAGGTTACTATTCAGCAAATTAATTAACCTTTTCGCTAGTCTCAGGTCCTACTACTTCGATTTTTAAAACTTTTATTGGCTTATTTAGCCTGTTCATTGAGCAATGTTACATCTCGCTTCGACCCACATATATTATGTAGATGGTGCGTGAATTGTACTGCTTTGTTCATGAGCCCAGACGATCATAAATCGTGTTTCTTTGCAGTGCGTGATTTGTTTACATGCTTTTTATGTATTCCTAATATTACGCTCGTGTGCCTGAACTTATTATGAAAACTTTACCTCATGGAATTGCATGCGTTACATGGACTATTACGATATGAAGTGACGCAAAACACGACTGATTAGTCACATACTTAAATTTAAAGTTTTGTAAATTTTGCGTTTATTTATATAAGTATTAATTTATAATTTGTGTTTTTTGAGATTTAATGCCTAAGGCATTCTGCGCCAGTCGACCAATGGGCGATGCAGAGAAAAAGAAGTAGGGTAGTGGTAATGAAAATTATTTTGACACCTTTTTTTTAAAGAATATTAGCAACGTGGGTCACACATTACTAGTATTCTTGTTAACTTTAGTAAACATTCAGATTTAACTAAGGTAATTAGTCAGATCTGCTGCATGACATGTTTGGGAGTAAGTGTTATTAGATTTTGTGTGACTAACTTCTCAAATGAATCATTATTTACTGTGTTACTCGTAGTATCTGCCGTGAATACTATTTGACAGCGTTGGCCACTGAACGAAATGTTAATATACTTTGAGCATCTATAAAGCTGCTTATTAGTGCATTATATTCTATTAAAATCTGTATAACATACTCTTACTCTTAAAATGCCTTAACATAAATATGTAGAAAGCGTGGTTAGTTCCCCATCCATCACACATGGCCCATGCGTCTTCTGAACAATGTGACCCGGGAAGCAAGGCTTTATCCACTTCACTAACTCTGTATTGTGTACAGAAAACGCGTGGGTAGCCTTATAGCATGTACCTATGTGAATAGAAGATAGTTAAATTCCAATTGAAAATCGAAACCATTCTTACCGTCTTTCAAAAATTCTGTATACGAATAGAGACATTTCTGATTTAAAGTCTGGTTTTAATTTCACATTAAATATAGTAATTTGTTTGACAGTAATCGCAAATAAAAAAACTACATAACTGAAATTTATGGGTAAAAATTTTCTCGCTTGATTAATTTCTAAATAAATAACAGTTTATGAAATAAACTTTATTAAGTCAGGGTACGATCATTTACTTTTATGGAGTAAACTAGTAGTCACTAAATATACTGCAAATTTATAGCGTAGCGATAAACAAATTGGGACGCTTAAATAAAACCACAAAGTTATAGTAACGATAGTAATTAATTACTAGTGTTGCAAATGACTTACAAAACAGGATATTAAACTGACAAAAGACAAGTTCATTTTAAAAGTCAATTGCGATATTTGCACTGCACCGCAAGTTCTATCGTAAATACAAAAGTATATATTTGAAGGAATATCATTAAATTATGGGTGTAAAAGCGATGGCAATATACGGTCAGTATAATAATAACAATCTAATAAGTCAGATAACTATCGGCGTCAGCAAAACACAGCTGTATTACAGTTATGAGATCATTTTAATTCTAAGTGCCTGGAACAAATTGTCGCCTGCCGTATTTCCGAACCGATACGACCTTCAAACCTTCAAGAAGAGAGCGTACCTCTACCTAAAAGGCCGGCAACGCACTTGTGACTCTTAAGTTGCGGGTGTGTAGTAACTTACCATCAGGTGACCCATCTGCGCGTTTGCCCCCTATCGCATAAAAAAAAAAAAAAAAAAAAACAATTCGGACGTCTATTATTTAATAAATAAATGTTGTAGTAAAACTGCAAATCTTTCATTTACTATACTACTACTATACTATTAATTAATTTACGATTAAAGTATTAGAAGGATACCGGCTGTTGCTCGACATTGTACCAATCAAATGAGCATAAACAATGAGAAAGGGCTCTAATACAGTAAGATGCGACCCACGGCGATCTTTATATTTTTATATTACTAATCAAACGCGTATGTTGCGTGATGCTTTGTAGGATACTTGTTAAAGTAAATTCGGATAACGTTTTTAATCTTCTAAGAGTTTTTCCTCATTAAAAGTGTTCTCATAGTTAGGGACAACTTTTGATACATATTTTGTCTAAAAAACCTTGTTCTAATTTTAAATCTAACATTCTTGTTACGTATTCAATCTAAATAACATTAAATCTAATAGAAATATTTTAGTTTGCTATCTTTACACGGGCAATGTCTTTGATGCTATATTATGCTAAGTTACCAACTTTGTGAAAAGGAAATTGATGTTTAAGAGCAAATTTTACTTAGCAGAATATTTTTTTAATTCAATATCATCTGTTACTTTTATCAGTGTTACTATTGAGTGTTGGTGACTTAACTAATGTGCTCACATAACAACGGGCCAAAGGCCGTCTTGGACTGAAGGCTGAAAAAGACATCATGCTGTAGAAATCAACATCTTCCTTCCTACCCTTGTATTGCAAGAGTTTTAGTTAGCTAGTTTCTTTTATAGCCGGCTGCCTGTTGCTAAATCACTTTGGAAAATAAATGGTAATTTAAATTAATTATGTACTTAAAAATATATATATTAATTAAAATATATAATAGTTATTCAGTATTAGTCCATTTCAATAGTTCAAATTTAAAGTTCTGAATGAGTGAATGTCATCCATTCAGTGTAGTTCCAAACATTGCTCTTTCAGAAGACGTACAAGACGTAAAATAACATTCGCAATTTAATTTATACTTGCACTATGGTTGAGTCGAACCTTTGTTTTATAGATAAATCTAATGCAATATATAGGTCTTAATAGTATACGTGGGCGTATAATAGCAACAGCCAATGTAAGTTTTACAGAAAATTATGGTTATTATAAAATAAAGGCATGTCGTTTACAAAAGAGCCTTAGAAATGAATTCATCGATGCAATCATTGATGGCTTAATAAATACTGGTTTAGTTTCGTTAATTTCGTTACTTGAATAACCAAGTAAATTCAAATTAGAACAGGCTCAGGTTTCACTTTTTTTCACTATTCTATACTTCACGAATAAAGTCATTGCCAGTGTTTAAATATAGGTTAATAATAGTAACAGGTGAACAGTGACTAAAATAGTGTTGATGAAAGAGTAATCCCATGGAATTAAAAGTTATTAATTCTTTAGTATTATTAAATCAGAACTTTGTCGATAAGTAATCGAATAAAGTAATCTCGTACAAAATACACATTAAAAGGTTATTTCGCTTTGCTTCTAGTTAATGATTACATAACTTAAAAAAAAAAAACATTTTCGACTTGAACTTTATTTAAGAAAACAGCCCTTTTGGTGTCAGGTAAAAATTCAGATAGAGATAATTCTGTTACCTACTTGATTTTCTCTATTCCTAAATTCGTCTTAAGATATTAATGTTATTATTAAATTACCCCAAGACAAGAGAAAATATTTGCGTATAATGGTATCGACTTAAATCGAATTATCTAAAAGGTATTAGAGAATTCTCATACCCATTGTTTACCGTATGGTCAAAGAATAATGAGGTATCTGAATACTTAGATAGTTACTAAACAATTTCACTGAAGCATCACCCATTGTTTTAAGACCCCGACTTGGCACTTCGGGTATTCCTTTGCCCACCTCTCCATAACAAGCACAATAGTAGTTTCATTGTTTAAAACGCAAATATTGAAGTGAGCTCAGATAAAACCTGGGTGTGACACGGCTTATAATATTGTGTTATTTCATGTAATAGATATTAAACTAAAACTCTAGTGGGATGCATGATGCATTACCATTTGTTACGTTCTCATTACATTTTGATAAATATCCAAAAATTTTTTTATTAAATTATGCCTTTTTAAAACTATGAAACAAATATAAAATATGCTTATTCGCTTTTAATTACACATTCAACTATACTGAACTGACTTATGAAATATTCAGACACATTAGCATTTTTTTATATTATTCGCAATACCATTTAATAAAATGTAATCTTTGCTGGCAATTCGTACGTAAGTCAGAATAACTTGCATGAGTAAACGTAACTTATACCTTTGTAGTGCATTAAGCTGGACCCATAAGAGCCCACGTTAGACCATAATAAGTGATTAGTTCCGCATTTTAAGTAACGTAGTTTTGCAATTTCACAGCCTAACCCACGCGAATAATCGATACTCTGACGCGAGTCATAGACTCGAATTATTTTCTAATCGATTCATGCATCGATACTTACGACTTCACAAACTGTTTACAGTGTGGATCGTTTGTGTAATCAAATCTGGAGAACCTCCAGATTTGTAAATTTGTTATTGTAAAGCATATTATCTTAAAATTTTAAAGCTAATATTGCAGTCACATACAATTTCACCAATAATTTTAATGTTTTGATAAAAAGTAATTATTGGAAAATACCACTTTGAAATTTGAAAAATAAAAAAGCAAAAAAAAATAATGTAAAATCTCATTATGGTAAATGGTTTCACTATTGGTTGACCAAAATATGCCACACGTTTTTTGGTATTTTTAAAGGTTCATGTTTTACAGGAGAGATTTCAACTTTGTTATGAATCCAATTAATTATTTCATCAACTCTTGTTTTGGGAAATTATTTTCATGGCTGAACCTCACAAACTTAAAATAAACTGGCAATAAGTGCACCTAGATTTAAAATATAATAATTCTCAAATTTGCAAATCACACTAACAATTGTTTCATGAGAACTACATACGACGCAATAATATTTCATAAGTTGTTTACACTCTGTGCTGCGAAATGTATTACAAACCTTTAATTACTATTTAATTTAATTTAAGTAGCTATCTACTTATAACTACTGTATTTCGCGTGAGAAACTCTTTATTACCATTAAAATACAAGAGTCCAGTGAAAGCAAACCACATGTTGTAAAATTCATAGTCATTGGTACGGGTTATAATATTGTCAATAATTGTACCGCGACGGCAATGCAAAGTGAGTGTATGTAATTATACGAAACTGAACACCGGAACAAATAAATATTCATAACGTTCGCTCCTTTCAGTCTCAGTTGTTTAAAAAAACACATTTCTGATTACGTGATGTATTTTGTACTGTATTTTAGCACAACAAGAATGCAACAATTATGAATAGACAGTCGACTCTCGATAATTTGAAACTCAAGGGACTAGATTTTTTTTTTTAATACCATTAGTTTAAAATAACAAGACTTTCAATAACTAAGAGGGATTGAGGAACAACATCAGATTAACGAGAGTTTGATCAAAATTTATGATTAATTATTTCGAGCTTTGTTCTGTCCGTAATTTTCTGTTATAGTGAGCTAGTTCCGTATATTCTTCTTTGGAATTGGATCAATTTCCAATTCCAAACTATACTGCGATCTAACCCATATTACATTCATGTAAACAATAATATCTAAAGGGAGAAGTTGGTTGCCAAGATACTGTTCTTCTAGCATCAAAGTACCCAGGGGACCAATTAACATTCACTCTATTCCATTTATTGATTGTATTTAGAGGATTTACTGTATTATTAAGATATTCCAAAATTAGCGAGAGATTTAATTATTGAAAGTCGATTGTATTTAGAATATGTATGTATATTTAAGGTGGCTATATTCATTATAATTTTATATTTAACAAACTTAGATTAAAGACGAAGGTCGGCAGGACGAAGCGAATTCGCTATACGATAATATACTAGCTAACTAGAAGAAAAAAAAACTGGTTCCATTTTTCGTATCTAAAAAAAGCCTGGATTGAATTTTATTATCTTTAAAACTACTACTGCTAAAAAAATAACAATCTTTAAATATAACCATATAAAAAAATAGTACCATATTTTTTACCTGACATTTACATCAACCTACATACAACACAATTTTGAAGATATAATCAGACCAGGAAGCTTAAAACGATTTTAATAGCAATCATGCGTCTTTGGTCAAAACAATTTACTTTATTACTAATAGCTTACATCCATCTATAGCGAGCATAGATTATTTAAACCAAACCGGTTTATCAACGGCGCTAGAGTTCCGCGTCACCTTGTGATCTAAATAAAATTTGCATATAATAGTGGTTTTTTATTTTCAAATTCATGCTTAATTTTAAGCACTACACACTCTTCAATGTAGCAGATAGAAAGTAATTGGTATTTTGTATTCGACATACGTTGTTCACTCATGCGTAAACTACTGATCGGCTATCAATACCTTTAAAAAAAATAACAATTATTAAAAAAATCCCGACTGTATCATTTTGCTGACATTATATAGAAATGTTATATACCCTATGTCACTCACACTATAAAGATGCCACACATGTCCAAATTCATCAACCCGTCCACTCCCTAGGCCGTGACAACAAAACATCATAAGAAGGAAGGTTGTGTTGCTTGAGCATGTATGTCACTCAAGCAACGTAGCCATACTTCATACGCAGTCGAGTAATAAGGTCGGCGGTAACAGAAGTCGCGTTACTAAAAAGTTTTTGATAATATAATTAAACTTAAATATATAAGTATATATTTTTTAATAAGTCTTATTCTCTGTCCTGTGGTATTTGAAATAACAAAATGACTATCAGCAATACTTCTTGTTACGAACCACTAATACATTTAAAAATATTGTTAAAAAAAATGTAAAATGGCGTTGCACCGCAATGTTAAAACTAATTGCAGTTAAAACTACAAACACTTGTGTAATGGTAATTAGAAGTAGGTTAACCAAGAAGTAATTGCCTGGCCCTATATAAATAGGACCGATAGCTTTTACTCTACCGGTGGGTCATAGATTAGGTGTCAGTGTTTAGTGAGATTTATAGACATAGAAAATCGATCGAGGAATGCTACAAGAGAAAGTTTCTTCTTAAGAGTGTTCTCAACTGAGAGAACTCACTGGAAGAATATATTCATGCAGGAATTTTTATTTTATGAAATCTTCAAAATTTGACGGTCTTTTAGGTAGTAGTACGCTCTTTTCTTGAAGGTTTTAAGGTCGTATGTCTAACGTGTTCGAATAATATACAGAGAGTATAAATGTGACATAGAGGGAAATGTCTTAAATACATATAAGTATAACTTGTAATTTGATTGAATCATCTTCAATTACTAATATCTGCGTCAAAAAGGATCATCATTCATCCTTTCTAACAAGATCGTGTTTATTGGAATCATTTGAGCAGAAGGCTACTGCTATCTGCAACTGGTAGAAGGGTAAAGGGTCACGCATGCTGGTGAACTATATGGAATTATATATCATTATTTTAATAGCCGTAGAGATTTAAGGGGTAGCCTCTTCCAGGTACAGTACGAGTAAATGTATCGAAATTTTAAACTTGAAATTTAAGAGTTCATATACATTGAATCGCTTTTGGAAAAAACTACCGTTCCAAAGATATTTATGTCAATTGTTTTGTTAAAAATTAAAAACTTATTGAAGATACAACTTGCGCACTAGGATTAATTCCGGTGTCGCTGGGGACTCTACAGACATTCAAACAACGGACACAAGAACCCCCTGACTCAGAACAACAAGTTGAGGAATACACAAAGTGTTGTCCCGTGTGCGGATCGAACCCCCAACAGTCGTCGCGGCAGGCGAGGTGACCACTTAAACCGCTACGCCATCCGTGTAGTCAAAAAAGCTATGAATATAAACATTTGAAGGTTTAATAATGTTTTTAATTAAATGCTTAGCACCACTTAGTAATGTTGAAATGTTATAATGTGTTATGTAATGTCAAATTCGATTAAATTGTTCACCTTTTAATTTTAGTATAGGTAAATAGAGAAAACTAGTTTGTCATTATTTATGCATTCTGTTATCTAAAAAACGACAAAAGTCAGATAGATGGTTCTCATTTAGACTGAATGTTACACGTTTTCTTAAACATTTATGAACCGATTTCAATATTCCTTTTTTTTTATTTGACAGGCCAGATCCAGTATCATCTCATTTGTTATCTCATTTCTTTACATTAAAGGCGGTTAATTATGTTTTTAAACCGTTATTATGTTATACACACACACAAATATATAACTACCATGTTTAACGTGGGAGAGCCATGCTTCGGCACGTATGGGCCGGCTCGACCGGAGTATAACCACGGCTTCATAGAAAACCAGCTGTTAAATAATGCTTGCATTGTGAGACTGAGTGAGTGAGGTTACCGAGGGTCCAGCCCCCTTTCCCTTCCCCTTTTCTACCCTAAAACGGACACTTGATTATAGATAAACTGTCCAAAAAACTTAGTTCTGCAGCGTACGCCGTTAGGAAAATTCGTGGTTTAACTGATTTAGGGACAGCCCGTTCAGTATACTTTAGCTATTTTTATGGTGTAATGTCGTACGGTATTCTGTTGGGGGGAAATGCCGCCGATATTTAATCTATTTTTGTTTTACAAAAAAGAGCTATACGTGCAATTTATAAATTAAGTCCCAGACACTCCCTCAGAGATAAATTTAAAGAGATTAATATTATGACTGTGCCCTCTCAGTATATTTATGAAAATCTCATGTACGCACATAAAACTATTAATCTGTTTAGAAAATACAGTGATATCGATAGTATAAATACTAGGAACAAAAACAAATTTGTTGTTCCTAAAACCAGGCTCAAGAAAATAGGTGGTTCGTTTAGATGCCAAAGTATACATTTCTATAATAAGCTTCCTAGCCAAATACAAGAACTAAGCAATAATAAATTTAAATCATTTAGCAAAAAAAAACTAAGACAGAAAGCTTTTTACACAATTAAATTTGACATGAATACCTACTTTGTTAAGTATTGTTTTAATATTTATATGTTTTTGACAAGAATACTTACATTGTTAAGTATATATGTATATATATTTTTTTAATTCAAAAAATTAATTATTGATTATTTATTGTCAATGTGAGGACTATGTAGGTTATTTCTTTTGTCTCCTTTTTTCCATCAATTTTGTTTTTTAACGATGTCTGACTGTTTGAGTACTTTTGCGGCCTACCCAAATGTCCTTGCTCTGGTACTGTTCGTCGTTTCGTTGAGCTCCTTAAAGTTCGAAGTTGAGCTACACGATAACTGACAAATGCTTGCACGGGTCCACTCAAATGAGCGTGGTGCTTTCTTCAAAAGCTCATCTCTGACGTTAGCGTGCATGGTTCTCATATGTTTTTGACCAGTACATCTGTATGGACTTTAAAACAGACTTTGACCTCTGAGTTTGTTTCGGTGTTTCTTCTCAGGGTAGTCAGCTAGGAAATACCGGCCTCATCTAGCTTAAACTGACAAAAGAATATATATATATACGTGTAAAAGTGTTGTTATAACCAATTTACAAAATAAAGATCATTTATCATTTATCAGATTTGCAAGTGTTCATTGGCGGCGGAAGTCACTTACCAACAGGTGATCCGTCTGCGTGTTTGTACCTAAATACTATAAAAAAAAATGTGGTTGTGATTTATTTCGAGCGAGCTAGATATCATCCCCAAATAAATTAGCGGATTCAGTCAGACTTATATAGTCTTACTTTAATATAAGAACTGTTTTAAATGCGAGCAGATATATTCAAGAGTCCAAGAAACCCACTAAATAAATCAACTGAAAAACGTTTATTAGCATCAAATTGCGATCTAATTTATGTATTATATTTTAAGGCCTGTCACAATAGAATAACAAATTCAGGTTTAAAATGCAAGTCTCTTTACACTTTATATATAGCCTTAACATAAAATGTTATTTGTATAATACAAATCTTCCCCGAAAAACTGTCACTTTATTTGTTGAATGTTTGTAAAATGTACTTAGGGGTATGTAAAGTTTTACACAAGTAAATGTTTGCTTTATTTTTGTTCATAAAGTTCCTGTACCGTGGTGTTTGTTGTTGTTTAAAAATTTTAGAAGCTCATTCTTACTACATATAACATTGCCAAAAATTTACTAGATGACATCTATAGTACTTTGTTTAAAATCTCTTAGCGCTTCTTCAATAATCATTTATATACAAAACAATAAAATATGTAAAAAATAAATTTCAATTGATTTGTAAACCCGAGTTTAAACATGGTCTTTTTACTTCTACTTAGTTTAAGTAGAAGAAACGTTTATCCACATTAAATTGTCAAAATGTCTTTTCATCAGTTTGCTTTAGTTTATTCTATCAGTATCTGTTGCTAAGTTTGTCTAACTGAGTTGTGACGTGGGTTTTAATTGATTATTTGACCGGTGTCTTGTTCTCTGTTGCTCCAGTTAAGGTACACGGCACCGCCATCGTAATCCCCACTAACATTTCGGTGTCCCTAATTAAACTCAAGTCATAATTTAAAATATTTACAACAACGCTCATGCAAACAGAATATGTTAGAAGTTATTTATAACTTAATTTTAGATTCTTACTAATCGCATTAAATTATCACCTAATAAACATACATTACAACTGATCGACGGTAATTGGTAACACGAACAACTGGTTCTATAGAACACGTTTCAGCAACATGCGATAGGAGACGATGATATTCCTTTATGTTTAATTAAACGAATAATTACATATCTATACTTAGTTTGTTTATAGTAAAAAGTAAGGAAACGTCACTCAAGATGATATCATATTCACTGATTAGCTGTAATAATCTGGTATGTATTTAATTTAGTCTAGATGCAAACGAGACTATGACTGATTGTAAAATTGCATTGTAAAGCGCGCCTTTCTTCGAACAGTTTTGTAACTCACGATCTCTGAGCACTTAACGGACCTAGCAATAATAGTGGAACTTCTATATTGCCTGCCCACAAACCAGCTTTAACGTCTAAACGTGACATTGATTTGGTTTCGACGCCTTGTCCAATTACTTTTGATTTTCTCAGATCTGCTTCAGTTGAATGTTGTGCGATGATCAGATCAGTGCATGCAGGCCTAATGAGTCGTTTGATAGACAGATTATCATTTTTCTGAACATTATACAGAACTTTTATAAATTAACATAAAAACTTATATTTAAAATTAAATTATAATAATGCGTCCCCTCGACCAAACGTACCCATGAGGCTGGCGGCGTTTCCCCGTTGTACGCATATAGCGATGTTTTGGGTCAGGTATTGAGCAGAGCGTGACTCCCGTCCCCTACTCCGCAGTCGGCGCCCAAATCAGCCACGAACCTTTTGGGCCTCAGAGCCCCACGGACCTGCCGTCTCCACGGCGTACGGGACGAAGTCAAACCCTGTGTCCTCCAGGGCTGCGTATTTTCTGTGTTTGTTTTCAGAACATTAAATATTTTTATCGTAGGTAAGGTAAATTACCTCAACAAGCTCCGATCCCCGGGACAGATCCAACTATATTTCCATTCTATGAACAATTGATTATGTCTAATGCGCAGTAGGTAACCAACAGAATGAAGACTACAGTATTAAAAGAGCATTAAGCTACGGCACAATCAGTAAAGCACAAAATCTATCACTCTTTGATTATGTCAGATTTTTGTGTCTTTCTGTCGTGGCCATTGCACCCACGGGCATTTTTGGCACATAACACGATTATCTGCGTACATTTATACTGTCTAGACTAGTCCTAG
Source organism: Tyria jacobaeae (assembly GCA_947561695.1). Classification (NCBI taxonomy): domain Eukaryota; kingdom Metazoa; phylum Arthropoda; class Insecta; order Lepidoptera; family Erebidae; genus Tyria; species Tyria jacobaeae. The sequence continues at coordinate 11,527,493 of OX387223.1, read as the reverse complement.
ATTTACGATGGTCGCTTCGCGTAGGAGCCGTTAGCCTTGTGCCTGTATGTATATTCCACTAAGACAATAAATTACTCAATGAAACCATGAACTGACACGTTTGACAAACAATTTATAACAATTGTAGTTAAGCTACGTTCGGTTTGAAATATCGGTTGAATAAGAGTTATCTTGTATCTGTCTGCTATGAAGATTGTATTACATGAAATAACACTTTAATTTCACGGATGGTGCTACATTGATTAGGGCAGAATCTGTACACAAATTTTATCTGCGTGATCAGAGTGCCTGAATTTCATGTATATTATATATGTATATGTGGGCATTGCATTCTCATCATTACCTCTTATTTTTTCCAAATTTCAAATCTCTTCGTAGGAATTCTTAAATAGTTTCTATTATGTATATGTGTTTTGATGTTGTTGCGTACTTTTCAATTATGTTGTTAATTTTTAAAGTCGCTTTTCGAAACATTGGTTTTGTTAAACCTCGATTAAATATCGGAAACTTTCATCAACCGCACAGGATGAGAATGTGGAGGAGGGGGTCATTATATAAAGTATAAAAGACTAAATAGATACATACGCTTATGCCCGTATTCCCGTAGGAGTAGGCAGAGGTGTATAAACACAAACATTTTGCCAAGAATTTCGTCCCACTACCGTAATAGCCTATTGCCGTCAACCGGGTACTTTAGGAATTAACAGTGGGAAAATTGGCAGTAAATTGAAAGCCAGGCAGCCAGCCAGGTATACCCTCAATATACAGATTACTGACACATAATCTGTGTCATACTCTGTTAGTTCTGGACATTTTAGATTTATAACAGTGGAAGAATTATTTAAGAACTTACAACTACCTTTTTATAATATTTATTCATATAACCATTTTTTATTTTATTATACTTTTTAAACGATATTATTAAAATTCATAATAATTATAAAATTATAAGTTCGATATAAAATTGCTAATGCTAATGTCCAGCCGATCGTCAACTGGAATGTTCTTTTTTCGCCACAATGCCGTAGTGCTTTGTTTTACAGCGTAAAAATGATAGGCAATGATTGCTGAAGGAACAACCTTGGCAATGGAGGTGTTTCTTACTATCCGTAGGTACAACTTCAGGTTGACAATTAGACGTATTGCGTGTTTCTTCATTGTACTCAATTATAATTGATAATATTTCTTAAAAATATAAGAATGAATATAATAATAACTGTTTTTTATACATTTTATTCTTATTACTAGAAATACAAACTATGGCAAATATGAATCATTTAAACAATGTGTTTAAGTAGTTAAGTATGTAATGAATTCTTTATTAAATATTATATGATTTATTATATATAATAGAGCCTAAAATTAGAGATCGTAGTTTTAAGATTAAGAACACAGTCCTTCCTCTGTAAATTATGACACATAACAGTCTACCTATATCTATCTGTTCTGTAAAACCACAGAACAGAAAGATATAGGTAGAATCCAGTTTAGATCAGTTGCTTGTAATAAAAATATTAATAAAAACTCCAAGATACAATCATTTTTATTAACTATGGTATGTACCAACTTTAAACATATATTTTAGGTTCATATACAGATGAATTTACTACTACTACCACTAGTTTTGATGAATTTATAATTTGAACTATAAAAAACTATATATTCAAAATGTAAAATAATTACTCGGATTATAATGAATACCATTTTAACAGCACAGTTATGAGGAAAGTACTAAAAGAAAGTTACGAGTAAAATGCAAAACAGTATAAGCGGCTCTAAGTCTTTACTTTCGCCGAAGAGTTGCCTAGTGTGAATTATGATGCACTTTATTTACAGTATTTACAATCGACTATGTTTGTTCCCAGTAATACTTCACGTAAATTACCATAATATGTTTCTTTAGGAAACATGCGCCATGCTTACAAATTACCGTGTAATTTACTTCTTGGTAGTTATGTAGGAACTTTGTCATTATTGATTTCTACTCGAATTGTCCTACATAGTACAAAATATCCCTGATATAATAATATGTATATTACCATCAGTAGTAGTCTTTTTCTACTGGATAATACACTACTGCTATCACTATATCTCCATTGGTTAGAAATGGTAGTCGCAGATATGTTATATTTGCATGTGTCATACATTAAACGTAGGTCACAGACATGGTGCTGTACTTGTCGATGAAAGGCGGACACTATCATTACTATACTAATGGTATTAGGTTAATTAAATGTATTTTTTGGGTTTATTTTGGCCATGTGTACATATGGATTTTCGTTATAAAAAAAAACACTCATCAAAACTTAACCAAAAAGACTAATTCGAATTGCTGAATCCTGGGACACGGGTGAAAAATATGGTCAACCTGTATCTTAATACAAGAATCTTGTGATTTATGTAGAGAGCTTGATGATCCTTTGCTTACCCCGATAGGAGAAAGACGTGTGCTTATGAATGCATTAGTATATACGTTGCTGCATTGCCATTTCTACAATTATAAGCTCAGTATTATATAAAATTACGAAACATGACACGATGCATCGTTAAACTCATAAAACATAATTGCAATTTTATACAACCCTTAACGCTCTCTAATGATCTAATCCTGGAGGCGTATAATTGTGTCAGACTACACGAACTAGTGGACTTATAGTTACGTGGTTTACGGAGTGCTGCGCAGCCGTCATTTTTTGAATATTTGACGAGAGAAACCCAATAAATAAATATAGTTCGACTTTCTACATGATATATCGCCGGTAGTTGATATGCACGAGTAATTCACATTTCCCAATCACTTTATTGCTAAAAGATTATTTTATTGCTTATTACCTGGTTGTATCTAATGAATGAACTTTTTGCTACAATTATGTATGATTGGGAGTTTAAAGAGTTAGTTAGTTTATTCACCGCAAAATTGAGGCCGACATTTGGAACCAAATCATCTAACACATTAATACAGAATTCAAAGAAATCTTACTGATATTTGTAAAAAAATAAACAAGAAAGTGCAAAAAATAAAAAGGTTACACGGCAAAGCAAACAATGTCAAAAATAAATCCTAATAAGTGCAGCTACTTAGCAAACGTTTGCGAAGAAAGGGCTTGTTGTGTTAAAAGTTCTACCAGGGCACGTCTGCGATTATTATACACTTATGAAATATGCAAGTTTCTTCTTTGTTCGAATGAGAAAACCTCTTATTTATTACTTGAGCTAATAATGTACCCTAAAAATATATATATCAAAATCCTTAACTGACCTCTTAATTGTTTATACTTTTATGTAAATCAAAAACTTTATTTGTACACGGTCTCCTTATACAATGTTTAATGTGTTATCTGATATATTTAACATTTGTTTCGCACTATAAGGTTTAAACACTAACAAAATAATACAGCAAACAATAATTAAAACAGTAAAGACAATAGTTTCGTAATTTTTGCCTTAAACACTACTACTACGACACCATTGCCATGGGTGCTATTCTTCTCCACCGAGAACCACTATAATGATTTAAATTTAAACTTATGTACATATGTCTATCTTCTATAAGGGCATCATGAATATAGCTCGAGGCAAAAACTAAATTCAAATGTTCATTTACACTGAATACCAATCTTCAATTCGTTATCTGTAGACATTTTGTCATTGCAAAATGCACCGGACGGTTTCGTAACAGATCAGCGAGCTTGTCCTTTTATCGTTTTGTTATAAAGTCAATTTGATATGTTGACTTACAAACGGCCTGCCCACGTTTCGAATGTTACACTGAAACTGACGTTGTTGTTCAAAACTAACTAATGACTTGATAATTTTTGAGTTCTGTTTTGAACTGTGACGTGGCGGTAGAGATTTCGACTTCGATTTCGAGTGGGTGGTTGATATCCATGTTCTAGAACCCATACTACAAGCTACGCTGAATATGAGTTTAGGAAGCGGTTGAACGACCACGAAAGAAAGGTGATTTTTTCTAGTGTATATCTGTATGATGTTACTTTGTCACTGCTTAGAGCCTAAACGGTTAATGTCGGAGGGAAAAAGAAGGAAGGGAAAATAACGCAGTCCTGTTTTGTTTTCTTTATTATTTTACTTTTTACAATTATTAATAACTTCATTATTTAGCTTCTAAAATAAAATATTAATTATATATTAATACTTATACGATACGTTTTACACTAATTTTGGAATTTAAATGCTTATTTTACTAATCGGAAAAGATGCTCTAATTTTTTATTTCGACCGAAAGGATTTTACCATCAAGATTGTGTATTTATAAGAAACAAGTCATTTTATACGATATACCTTGATTTATATTGTATAATCATTGACAATGCGGCCGCTGACCGTACCTTTAATGGTTTAACGCACATCTAAATAAAAAAATATATATAAGATAAATCATTATTAATCATTAATCATCGGGTGTATATATTGTGACGGGTGTAGGTGTTAATGAAAGTTTAACAATAACTTCTGTAATAAGTTCGATTGAGTTGTTGCGATCTTAACAGCGATATAGTGTAAATGTTATGTTGCAAAATCTTTTGTATCTTTTGGTAACGTGATTATGGGTGTACTAATCTTTGATCTTTTGTAAATGGACAATGGAGATACTGTCGATCAAAGGCATATTAACTACATAGTATTAAGTTGGACTATTATTACTGCTGTATGATTAAAACTTCGCAAGTTTTACCACGTAGGTAGGTAGTTCAAGGATATGAATATGTATAATAAATGTTTGTAATTATATGGAAATACCGATCTAGTATTAAATTCTTTACAGTGCCAAATCATTTGAAGTGTTTTAAAGTAATTGTATATTTTTTCATCTTTGCTTCTCTCACGGCTTTAATTTATTTGTTGTATTGTATTCAATCTGTGTTTTAACGGATGTTTTACGACCACGCCTTGTTCTCATGGAAATGAATACTATGCTTTTGTTTTGATCTCGTGCATGTATATATACATATCTATGGTATAATTATTCATATTTTCTCTGCTCGTTAATAGGGTCGTTTTATTTTTAACCATATCATCTAGATTTTAAATAAATGGCTCCAGTTAAAGTAACACAATGAGTTTATTACAGTTTTAAGAACATGTTATTTTTTATACAAAAAATATAAGATTTATACCTTTTTATATCCCTAAACTCAAAAGTAAAAGTTACTGAATGTAATTTTAGAAATTTAACAAACACTAACTGTAAAATTAGTTGTTTAGTTTAATATAAATGTATTATACATTTAAACGGCTAAGCGGATCTGCATGAAAATGACGCAGTAGTAAATTGTAGTCCGTAATAACTCATAGGCTACTATTGTTCCTCAAAAAATTTCCGTTTAAAATTTCTAAACGGACGAAGTCGACGAAGCAACTGTTATTATAAAATACAAATTGATATCGTTGTCTATTAAGAAAATAAATAAATAACGGGTTATTTGCTTTAATTTTTATTTTATTTGGATATATTATACTTAATTCATTAATTATGTAGGGGTGTTGTCTCTGCCTACTCCGATGGGAGAAAGCCGAAAGTTTATATGTTTTTATGTATTTATTTTTTATTTTACTCGTGGCGGGTTAATATTATCGATAAGACAAGATATCGATCGATTCTCTGGCCCAAACGTACCCAACCATTATAGACAAAATAACAATTTGGTTAAGCCTTCTAACTCTTATCATAATGTTGACGGAAGTTATATACATATATCTATCTGTTGTTAGTAGTTAATGAGCGCCCACAAGTTTCCGCTCTAAGTAGATTATCTCATAGTATTTATCAAATCTCCACTTGTGACAGGTCGTTTAGCTGTGCTCAAGCATGCGTGCACACTTAATGAGTGTCAGCATACATTGGATTCCACTTCTCAGATGCTCGGAAGAAAATTTTAATTTTGATTTCGTGCAGCATTATTTTACGTAAGCTTTTAAAATGTTTAGTAGCAGTTTTTCGCGTTTTTATAATACTACTATTTTATAATGCTATAATATGAAATTAACGTTAAGACGTCGTTCTTTTCGTTAGTTCTAAAATCCATAATACCGATGTAAACTATCAAAATGCTTTAAGGATTTTGTGGCCTCTGCTTTTGTTCAATAAGGCCCTCGTCAATATAATCTGCACTTGTAATATTACTTTGCTGCAACATGGTCCATAACTAATATGTCTTATAAGCCACACCTGATTCCAAAAAGAGGATTCTCTAGAAGATAAAAGATTTAAAGAAATTGTTAAGGACTATGTAGCTAATTAAGTCATTGTGATTCCAACACTATAGTGTTATGTTATACAATCACAATGTCACATTACTTTACACGATTGCTGCATAGTTCACTTACATAAATTCTATCTGTACTTGATAATAAGTTTTACTCAGGGCTTAGTGTTACATCCTTTATTTGCTTGTTAATAGTTAAACTTAACCTTCTCTTGGTTAACATTTATTTTAAGTTGCGATTACACACAAAAGTAGTTTATAAAAAAAATATGAACCTCCCAATACGTACAGCCGAATAACAAAACTTCAGAGCAATAAAGAAACCTTTATACGAGACTAGAATACAAGGCCAAACCAAGATTAAGATTAACATTATACCGTTAGTAGAAAAATGCTTTGTAAAGGCTAATTATGGTATTAAGTAGTTCATCAAGATGTTAAAGAAACAACACCACATCATGCGTAATCTAATAACTTACTGTTTGTGTATGGGAAAATAATCTTCAAATTATAAACCGTTTCCTTTTATTATTTATTCCCAAAAGGGAAAAAAATAAACTCTTATAGGATCACTCGTTTGTCCGTCTGTCTGTCTCTCAAGACCATTTTTCTTCGCAACGCTCCAACGCTTTGATGTCATAAGGAAATTAAAATGAAATATGTATATCTGTGGTCCCTTGAAGCTGTAAAAAATCAAGATTCTCAGTGTATCATTACTTGGCAAGCAAATGAAATTTGGCAAGAAACAAGGTACCATAGCATAAATAAAAAGAAAAAAGCGGAAAATTGTTGATTTGCTGTGATATTAAAAAAAAAATACTTTGTCGAAGACCATGTCGATGTATGGGATAGAGTCAGAAAGATAAGTTTGTCTTTAGCCTAAACGGCTAAATGGATATCGTCGTAACATGTGAGGCATCATTTGAAAGGTTTGGTGGTGAAAATTTCGTCTTCTGTGTAATTCATTTGAGTTTTAAAGCGGAGGATTTCAATGAGATTGATTTCCTTTATGGGTATACTACTTTGCCCGATTTTTATTCCGAAAAAAAAAAATCTTGATGGAATGGATTCTACTCAAGGTTGGTCGAATTTGAAGACAAGGTTTTTGAAGTAAAGAAATTTCAAAATTTCTTTTTTTTTTGTTGTTCAACGTTAATCAAGTTTAAATTTGAAGTCTATAGACTACTTTTAAGGTGGAAGTAAGTGGGCTTGTTTGTATAAGAGTTATACAAGCCCACTAAGACACTTACCTACACTGGACTCCAGTGCCTGGAGAGTCTGACCAGTCGATACAGGTCTCCTCTACTATAGATACCAGTCTCTCACATAGTGGAAAATTAATGTCTAGAATAAGTTTCTTCTGTGCAATTTAATTTTGTAGCTATGTGAGAGAAAATTAATAAACTATTATTATTATTATTAATATACCTTCAAAATCCAGAGTATAAATTATTTAACAGTGTTATTTGCAATTACCTGTACATCTGTGTTCATGTTATTTCTATAACACAAATACAAATATCAACTACATTTCTTACTATATTGAATGTCCCTTCATTAAAATTTCTTAAGTACTTTGAAGGAAGTTGCCGTCTGTCTTATATCCGCTACAAGTTTGCGCCAAAGGAGGAAAGTGAAATTGTTATCTCCTCATTTTATTTACAATTTCTCCTTATTGAATCGGAATGCTCTGAGATTGACACTTTTAAGTAATATAATTGTCGGATTTTCATACCTTTCATAGTTTTCGTTAGGCTTTTATTCATTCATGTTATGTAAATACTTAGAAACCTTTTTGAAGTAAAAGTATTATTCTGCATCTAGTTTATCTTTCATATTTGTTTACAAAATGAAACAACGTCTAATTATAATATTCGTATAATATGTAATAGGCATAGGCATTCGTATAACATGTAATGTTAGATGCATGTTTAGTACGCATAAAATGTTAGGTAACGTAAATTCAGAAGATAGGCATTTCATGAAGCAAAATGTCTTTGTTTATCAACCATGCAGGTATTAAATATAGTTTTGTATATAATAGTAAAACGTGGATTCTCATTGCAAGTTGAATGTGTCTTTAATAGATATATACCCAACTACTTTGTGTCTAATGAGCGCTCTTTGTATCAAAGAGCAACGTCAGTATCAGGCGGACAAACTGCGTGTTGCATTGTGTTTTGCTGTAATGTTTGTCACAGGAACTCACATACTAAACTAACTACCATATCCCATGTCTTTACAAATAAAGGAAGAAAATACGCATAGACACACACTTTATTCTTAATTCTTCTAACTATATAACATATATTTATGTCACTCATCTCAGATTTAGTCACAATTTTTGACAACCGCTTACAAAATTTGTAACTATATCTGTAGATTATGGTTTTTAAAAATTTTACAACAACAAAAATAAACTTGCAGACCTCATACTTAAAAACTGATTAAATATTCGAATATTATCTATTAAAAGTTACAACATATCTTATATATTGACACAGTTCTGTGGATATTTTGGGCTATATATTGTTGGTATATTGTATTGTAAGTATGTTATTGTGCTCTGTATTGTTGAATTTTTCCTTGAAGGTTTATTTTCCTTATACAAAGTATTCTCGTAGCAGCATGTTTAATACTAGTTGCATGGATCATTACAGTATATTGGGACTGCCTTCTCTATTAGTAGTAGTTGGCTCTGGCGCTATTTGTACGCTTCCTTGTAAATAAATTCTTGATTTCTCTTTAATTTTAGGCGGAGATTCGCAGTAGAAGAGCATAAATTCGTGAACAAAAAGTGACTTCGTTGAATTGACTTGTGAGATTAGTACATTTAGAACTGTGAGTGGTGACGAATGAAGTCCAAAGTGGGGAAGTTGTTGCCCACGGGCGGGCATAAGGAGACTTACACATTGCTTTCAGCGAGACGAAGATACATGAAGAAATTAATGTACGTATATGATTTGTTATTATAACACAATTTACCATATAGCCAGGTAATTTGTTTTAGTGATCAGCATTACGCTATTTAAATAGTAGGTTCTCTTTCAAATATGTAAATATTTTTAATACTGAAAGATCAAAGCAAAAGCTTTTTAAATTAAGAAGTATTACTATTGATATAAACTCAATATGTATTTTACATTATTGGTGAAGGCATTTCATTAGCTTACTCATGTAAATATTTCCATATTCTATAAATTTTGTTTCTTTTTCGTTGGTTTACAGTTAAGAGGCCGGCTAACGTACATAGTGGTGATTTAAGTATTGTGGAATATGCGTTTTTTTATTTTATTTGATGGCTTTTACTGCTATTTTCTACATTTCGTAAAACAGTGGTGAAAATGCCACCCGCATTTTTCAATTTAACAGGAACAACACTGCTACTTGTTTACCTAAGACTTCTTATTAGCACTTATTACATATTGAATCTACTTGTATTTAAATCTAGAATACCTACGACTGGCCTGTTGGTCTAGGATCACTAACCCTGACTTCGGAGCCAGAGGTCATGGGTTCGGTTCTCATACTGGGTGTTCTTTGTGTCCGTTGTTCTGAATGCTGAACACAGGAATGATCCTAATGCTAGAGTTTTATTTTAAAATAAATACTAAACACGATACAACTACAGTATTATAAATGTAAAAGTGAGTTTTTTTTTGTTTTAATGATATAGGTCCTTATATTTTGCATACCTACACGTTGCCAGTGTATAAAACCGTTCTCTATTTGGACTAGAAAAATAAACTTTTACAAACATTTCAATTTTTAACAAACGGAACCACACTGTTTTTCTAGGACGAAGTAAGTAATATTTAAATAAACAATAAACGAAATGTATGCTATCACAACAACAACAATAAAATAAGCGAATTATTTGTAACAAATAGTTCAGTGGCTGTGAAATATGGCGTACAATACATTCCCGATTATTGCGAGGCGGGCAACAATGACACTAATGCTGTTGAACAAGTACTGCTAGCTCCCGTTATATTACGACACTTCATCATGATGGATGAAGGTAACCTCGTGGAACTAACAATGTATTTTAAGTTATTAGCGGCTTATAAACATCCACTTACACTTGATGAAGCGGGGCAACGCGATCTTTAACAATATTTCGCATTTATTAATTTATAATATTTAAATTATTATACAAGTAATAAAAAAGAAATTCGATTATATTATATTTCTTTTTGTACGTGATAAAAAGAGACATCATTTAATATTTACACATCTAATAGTTTCAGAATGACAGAACATTCTTATTTTCTATTTATGTATATTATAAGTTTTATGTAAGTTTAAATGTATATTATAAGTTTTTCTGGTTGAATTAGTAAACTTATATGAAGGCATCCCTTATGACAGACCGAGTGCTATGGCCCGCGTTCTGAGAGACCTATGTCTAGCAACACTACAATAGTCTGAATGATGATAATGATCCTTCATAATATTCTAGTTTTCAATTACCATCTTGATGCACTGTCTAAGAAACGTGAATCGTGCGGTTGAAAACCAAAATAAACAAAAATGCGTTTCATTTTCATACTTTTATTTATATATATTGAATTTACAAGTGTCCCTTAAACTTCGGGCATAGTTGGGAAGCGGATGGGAATATTGGGAGTATATTGAGAGGAAAGTGAGGATAGGAAGGAAGGGAAAGGGATAATGCTTATACATATGGATTGGGGAGTTAAAGCAACAGCTCAAGCAAGTCAGGGTCGCATACTTGCATCTTTATGAAGTGGCTGATACTGGGAAGTCAGAGACCTCTAACTGAAGTAAACTTCATTACGCACACGTTACAATAATGCTTCCAACATCTGTCTAACAGCTGTGTGTTTACCATGCTCTTACATTGTATAACAATAAAAAGTGGTTTAATATATTGCTTTTATTACATTTTATTGGTTAGTTACAATTTTATGTACTCATTAGCGGTTCCCCGCAGTTGCACCTGCGGTTAAGCGCACTGAGAATCGTTGCCTATTGCCAATAGTTATATTATTTCTCAATAAGTACTCTATCTAACAAAAAGAGTTATTCAAATGTGATTATGTATTACAGAGTAATAATAACCAACTAAATACTCTTCCGCTTTAAAAATATAAATTTACATTTATTTACTTACTGATCACATAAAAAATACATCCCCAAAAGACCTTTCTTATTCATCACAAAGATTTCTAACTGTGTGGATCGACGTAAGCCGTCAATTTGCAATGTGTTGATGACGCGTGCGCACATCAAAATGCCACCGAGTAACGGCGACGGCGCACCTGCATACGAGCACACGATTATATCCGATAATACCCTATTACACTCATAATACGGTGTTTGATTACTTGTGATTAGGTCTTTCGCTTTTAAAAATGTTTGATATGCTCCAAAAACTATTATTAACACCCATTACTATTATTCTATTTTCTACTTTTATTATGCTTACTATTATAATTTATATTTAATATTTATACTGTATTTAGAATTAATAATAGCGATCCGTTTATAAATAACATGTTTAGCGTTTGATTTAGTGTTGGAAAGTCAATTAATAATAGTTTTGCGCTGCTAATGAAGTAGTACATACTAAGGATGTTGGTATCAGCTGTTAACGACTTTAGTTTTCTCGCACTATGGAATGCTAATTTTAATAAACGTGTTTCTATATCTTAATTTTAAGTAGTTTCTTCATATAAATAAATTGTTTATTATTTCAAGAACAACAAGCATAACCCTGTGGTTCTGTGTAGTAGAATAGGATCAGATCAGCTACAGGAGCTGTCGTTAAATTCGACTAAGGGATCGAACTTATATCTATTAGGTATTATACGGTGTCCGGATAGGGCAATAGGCATGTCCCCTATTACATAAGTGAGACTAAACTTTCCTTGGTAAAAAATGAGCGATTGGAAGGAACGGTGATTGAAAGTAATCGCCGTTGTTCTTCTACTCGCGTCCGGTTTTGAGATTCTCCACACAAATTTTAACTAATGAATTCTCAAGATATCTCAAAACCAGCTTTTGACGGTGGGATTGCTCGCCTACGAAGATTTTGTCAATCAATTCAGGATCGATATATTTTCTTGATAAAGACTGTAGTACAGTATTTTATGTTTGACAATGACACACTACAATACTAAGTAAGTTAGTAAGTATGTACAATATGTATTTACGAGAAATAATTTTACTTATTTCTAGAGTATCGATAACTTACACTCTTTCCATTTAAAAACTGTAACAGTATACCTACATATGTATACATATATTCTTAACACAAGATAAAATATTAATGTATCTTAGGTATACGCATTGAACAGGGTCTTATGTTAATCAAAACTTAATCCAATTTATATTGACATTTTATTCAGTAAATGATGGTTACCCGAAATTTTAAACAATAATATTATTACTTAACGTATTTAACTATGTTTATAAAATTGGTATACTTATTGAAAGATGAAAACAGTGTTACTTTGAGTGAAATTCCAGAAAGACGTTCACTATGCAATTGAGAGATTGTTCAATCGGAATGCGATTTACAATATAACTGATTAGAAATGAATTTTGTTCCGTGGGTGTAGTTTGTTTGTCACGCGAACACGTGATTTTGACATGTGAGGTGTCATTTGAAATCTTAATACATAGTAGGAGTGACAGGCTATTTCGAGATAACCTCAGCGTATAAAAAATAAGAGAAAGTAAATGATGCAGTCGGGATTTATATTTTGTAACAAAGTGACTTGTTTGAGTTCATGTAGGTATGAAATTTTGTATACTGGGTATTATAATTTTAGAAATGAGTATATTATGTAATGAGATTATATTTCAATAAATTAGAAACTCTTAGACACTGGATTGTCCACTAATAGATATTTTATATTCTTTACTATTAGCTCATCCTTAAAGCCTATTTTATTAACTTAATACTTTAACATGTGCAATTATCTTGTAAAGTTCGGCAAAAAATACTGTATTAAAATAATGATTTGCCTTAACTACACCCGTTCTTAAGTGGCAGAAAAGTCTTTATAGAAATACAGAGAATCACTCAAAGAAAAAATATATTACTTGCTACTACTCTGTTAGTGTCACTTTTCGAGAAAACTTCAAAAATGTATATTATTACATCAATCGCCGCTATCGCTATCTTCAAAGTAAACCGGTAACAGCCATAGCTTATGGTCTCGCCTAGAAATGTTTCAATAAGCTAACCCTTTCATGCACTCGATTTATTGTGCAAGCAGCAGATAAATTGTTATCGCACTTTATCGATAGTCACTGCAACGGGTATTCTTGTTCACTTTAGTCGTATCAAAAATAGCTTAACTAATTAAACATTGTACTAAGAGCGAAAAAAGTCGTTGATGGTTTGTGTGAATTTTCAAGCTAATGAAAAATAAATCAATTTGCTAATAACAATTGATCAACGAGCGATTGACTTTAAACGAAACATTAACATAGACTCAGCATAGAAAGATGTACTCTTTACTACTGTACCTCAAACCTACAAAAACCTAGAAAATTCAAAAACTTTTTTAAATCAATAGAAGGAATGGATTTATCTTCTCTAACGATGGAGATACCATAAAATACATACTTTAGGAAGTTAAATAAAAGCGATAATATTCTTATTACTCCGACTTTTACTTAATAAAGTAAATAAAGAAAAATAATAACTGAATTTACCAGAACTTTCTAATTAAAACAAAAATTTCACATTACGCAATACATTTCATTAGTATAAAGTTATATCATGTGAAATAGCGTCTTTTGACAATAGGCGACTAATTCTCTAAAGAATTCAACGACAAAACTTGTGTAGTTATCATCTATCATCGACTGAAATAACTCGATTTCTTATCGAGTGGACTCTCATTTATTAATTAATTATTAGTTCGGCGCAGATCAAAGATGTGAAGACCTTACTGATGAAAAACTGATTCTATTATTTTCTAATTATAGTTATGTATACCTATAATTGAACATGTTATTTATATAGTTGCAATATATACACAGGTGTTGAGACCATTGTGGGCTCCTAGATATCAATATCTTTATGTATCCATCCAATTCATCGGGGTTATTAATTTTTTCCTTAATTTAAGAGTAAATATACCATACATTTTTGTGCAATTCTTAGATATACAAAACACGTCAAGATTGCTTTCAGTACGACACTCTTAAATTAATTTTAGTAATGTACTTAATGTATATGTATTTATAAACCTAGGTGTTCCATCAAAACCACAAAATTTTACGTTAATAATAAATATTAGTTGGAAAGAACGTTGGATAGTGTATCGTAGATTTTTTAACCAAAAATATCTCTATAACTTGCAATAAAATAATATCAGTTTTTCGTAACTTTGTAAAGCGTGACACTGTTAATTAGTGAATATCCAATATCAGTGGTTATATTGAGTACACAAGACTACAAGTACACACAAATGTCTGATAGCAATGCAAAAATAGCGATCCATTGTTGCGTGTTAAAATAAAGAATAAATGAATAAGCTACATAGTAACAAACACGTCAATATAAAGTAAAATATCAATAAGACCACATTTTAAATATTAGTAGGCATTAATAAGATCTTTTTATTTATTTCTGGATTGTACTTTATTTTTCCTTTACAAATTGGTATACGAATTAGGCAGCGCCGCTGTTGTTTTATTCTATGAAGCGTCATTTAGAAATATCGATCACAAAAAATTTAATAATTTACATCTTTTCATATTTATTCTGCTAGGAAACATCCCATAAGCCTCTGTCATCTACGTGTTACCTAGACATTTTTGTAGATGTTTGTAATTATGTGCTATATGACTTGTACCTATACATCTCCTCTAATATCTCCTCGCTCGGTGGGTTGAGGCTACCTCTTTGTTTTGTTTCACACATTTGCCAGACACTTTTTAAAAGGCTTTTATACTGACAAGTGTTGTCACTGAGGTGTGTACTGATGGAGTTTTGTTTTCTCAGTTTCTTTATTTATCATTTTTTTTTCATGAAATACTAGCAACTACTACATTATTGTACCTTTTGTTAATCACTGAACAGAAAAAGACATTTTGTTTTCAATAAAAAGGTCCGCTGCAAAAGAACTGCTACTATATACCTACTAATCTGACGAAATCTTCAAGAATCGTCTTGAGACGATTTCAAAACAGCTACTCATCGCATGACACAGTTGTATTATTGTAAATTATTTTAGCAAAAGCATGTATTATGTTAAATTTTAAACTGATTATTTTAGTCATCATTAATAGTAAATGTGAAGTATTGCAGTTCGAATAGGCAAAATAATAATAATATTTTATCTCTTGGATTTTCATAGAAATATTAATTTAAAAGTAGATTATTTAGAATGATCTGTTTGCTTATTGCATTTTTTTTTTACTTAAATGTTATTATTACTCATATGTTATATTTTAGAGTATGTTCGTCTCAGTTCACTATGATAGCAATAAACCGTTTTGATATTTTGCTTGCTTCTTAGAATCTCGTTGAATTAATTTTTATTTACATAATTATGCCATTCATTCTTTGTCAAAGGACAAATTTCTTAATTCGCATGTTAATCGACTGTCGTTTCGCAACAACACTTTTGACAACGCTTTTGATCATTGCATTAAAAACAAGAACTGAGAGATATCTAATTAATTTTTTTTTCATCTAGCGAAGATTCACATCTCTTAAAATAATAAATGTAAGTATAAAAAACATTGAAATCATTTTTTATCGAGACCTTGCTGATCGAGTGACGACTCTTATTAGTTGACAGCAGATTTAAAAATAAATTAGAACTTCCCAACTGGTTCCATAGCTGCTACCCTAAAGAGGAAATCACTACCATACATACATATGCAGTAGCGTACAAAATCGACACCATTAAAAGGAAAATCACGTAACATATCTAGTAGTCACAGTTTTAAATACTTCAATCACAATTACATTCATCGTTCAATCGAACGATGAATGTAACATATAGGTTTAGTTAACAACTATATCATGTATCATCGGTCACGCGTATGCGCATATGATCGACATAGATCTTGTAACACAATTTGTCGAGACGTGATCTTGAAGTCGAACATTTTACTTTTCATGTATCAGAATGTTTTAGTTAATGTTGGGTTACAGTACTCTAGAATAATAAACCGACTTTGTGACGTACTCCCTTCCAGGAACTTACATAGAATCGACGTCTTTCATAAAATTAATATAATGAATAACCTGAGCAATATACAAATTCGGTACATGTTTCATTTTAACTCACTGTGTAGAAAAATAACCAAAATATGATATAAGTAGATAATGTATTTTACGAAAATAATTAAATCTGTCCTAAAATCAGGGTAGTGACATAAAAAGAAATAGATCAGGGTACAGATTTTTTTGGGACGGCCTGTGTTAGTAGCAAGCACGATTTGGTTGAAACTCGTTTAATGCGTTAATGAATTTAACCAACAAAAATATTAGTGTCCTTTCAAGTATACAGCGACACACCAGAATCTGTTGAGGTTTACCAGGTAGCAGTTTAAAGCACGTTTACCAGGTAAAGGTAACTTTTCCTGACAACATTATATTATTAGCGTTACGTTAACCTCTGAAGGGTCAAGTCATAATTCCCTTGCCTAATGGGAGCACGCCTTCAGGCACCACTCTATGAGGGCTATCTGTGCCATAAATCTTCGAACGAGCACCCGTTAGGTAGCACTGTTTATGTTTCTAATATTTTATTCCGAACCATAGCTCCGAGCTTGTTGTTCTTGGAACAGATCTGTGTTGATTACTGTTGCAAATATTCCGTGAGGCTTTTAGAATAAGCACGCCTTTGCGTGACTGCTTGCGTGGTTTTTTGAAGGAGGGAACAATGAAGGCGTCTACATGGTTTATTCATAACAAAGTTTATCTTTACGTGCCGCTTCAACAAAAAAGTTTTACAATAACAACAACTGCTTTCTTAACATTGTATTAGATAATATATCTAAGTACTGTATTTTTTGCAGAAACACAAAACACAAAACAAACTTTATGGAACGAGTATCACGGTCTCGGCGTGTCGCGATGTTCCTAATCACCGCGATATTAGAATTAGTGCAAATATATTAAAATAGAACTGTGGCTCGACGCAGAGGTAGCTCAATGCATACATCAAAATGTTGTTTATTATCAATCATGTTGTCTATTATGTACCTTATTCTTTAATCTCATTTCTATTTCAATTGGTATTAGGTTGGTATTTAACGCCTCATGGTCATGGGGCACTTATGTACATCCAAAAGGCACTTGTTTCTCCTAGTTCTGCCCAATGATTTTTTCTTAATAAAACTAGATCACTAAAGGAACTTAAATTGTTGATATTGTTGGTAAACACTTGAGACTCTTTTTTGAAGTTTTTCTTTAATCTTTGAAGACTTTCGTGTTGTAGACTGGTTGTAGACTGGCACATGTAATCCTATTTACCTACTTATTTGAACTTATAGACTATTATATATATATATAATTCTAGTAGTGTAACTGGATCTGATGATATTTTCAAGGTAGAAAATGATGCTATATACTATATTACTTGGATAATACAGGTTGGCAACGCATCGATGACCGCAAGGTCAAGGCATAAGGCATGTGTAGGCACATCTCAATTTTCTTACCGTGTGTCGTTTTCTTGAAATAAGTATATCTATAGCTATCGATCTTCTTCAGTCCTCTGCTGGACATAGGCCTCTCCTACCACCACCACCTGGCCTGTGGGCGTCCTACGCCACGTTTGCCGAGACGCTACGTAGATTACTCTGGTTTTCTGCTGGGTTACTTAATTCCTGATGCAATCCCTTAAAGAAACATCGAGCATAGCCCTTTCCATTACACGCTAAGCAACTTTGAGCTTGTGGACCAGCCGTACCGTACCGTACGGGTAGGACACACTCATTGAAGGCTGATGATGATGATTACGATATTTTGCCTTTCTACTAGTGGGTCCACGGTCACCAAAGCTTCGAGGCGAGAGGAACAGCATTGAAAAAGAGAGTAATAAATATCACAAGTTTCAAAATACAATGACCGCAACAACAAGCTTGAGCTTGTTATCAAGTGTCCTAAGTAAGGACACTTTTAGCGAACAAAGTTGTGAGAAATATGATATTGTCGCTGATATGTAGTAAATTTCTGTGTATAATTAAGGATAAAGTGGTATTTTATCTGACAGTTAATTTCGTTAGGTTATTTTATAGAGATGATTATCGCATGCCAAAGTATCTTTTTAGAAATTCCATGTTAAAACGGTATACACGCTGTAAGTGCTTTTCGATAAAATATAAATTTATATCCAAGACCATCTAGTTTACCTTAACTTCTTTGCAAATATTACAACTAAAGATAAAGCTTTTAGTACTGCCCACACTACATAAAATATATCTTTATAAAACGAATTACTAGTTTTAGATTTTACTATAGTTGAATGTCGATTTATGATCGTAACAATATTAACATGTTATTGAATAAGACTACGCTATTAATGGCACTTTGTTAAAGGTTAGTTCTCAGCCAAAGACAAACTTACGAGCTGATTGTTTAGCTTTTTTGAAGGGCAATTTCCGGGAAGTATTTTAACAAAAAATATCTTTATCATGTTACGTGACGTATTTTAGTTGTCAGTATAAACATTCTCGTGGCATGCTATCTTTGCGCTCCAATGTCTAAGGTAGAAATCAGCAAAACATGTTGACCTATCGACAGAAAAACTTTCATACAATTATAACTTTTGTAACTAGTTATATATACATTTATTATTATAAATACTACTACTAGTACTAAATACATTTTTTTCTTATTATTAAAATTTATAAAAAAAAATGTTTTTAAGTAGCACGGTTACGGAAAAGGGATAGAAAGTCGACAGAGGCAACAACTAAAGGTAATATATACAAATGAATATATACCAGCAAATATCTGTGTGCTCGTTTACCAACAAAGAAAACACAACAAAAATGTTATTCTGGCTAAACTCGGTAATAAATTACATTTGACAATTTGCTCCTAAAGTCGGATATTTGAGTGAGAGTCTTATTTAATTTCACAACAACAATTGAATAGGCAGGATTTATCTTAACGAAAACGTAAAGAACATTAGCTTGTGGTTTTACTTTGAAGAAAAAAAATGGGTAGGATAGGATTTAAAGAGGTACACGACAAACTGTTTTGAAGCGATTGTATGACCGGGCTAAAAATATTTAACAAACATAGTATACGACTTGTCATGATCCATGATTTATCGTAGTAGAGCCATGCTTAGGCACTAATGGGCCGGCTCGACCTGTGCGATACCACGGCCTCACAGAAAACCAGTTTAGAAGCAACGCATGTGTTGCATTTCCCCGCAAGAATGATTTCCTATGCTTTTTAGTCTGTGCACTGACGGAGTCACAGTCATAATAAATGGTTTTCAAAGATAATCAGATTACGATCTCTTCTTTTGTACTGAGAGGGCTTATCTATGATTTATTTGCGAATAGTTATCGATCTTATATTTGCGAAAGACACCGTGTACCATAGTTATCGATCTTATATTTGCGAAAGACACCGTGTACCATAGTTATCGATCTTATATTCATCGGACAACTTTCTCATGAGTACTATAGAAAAGTAGGAAAACAGTTGGCCGAGACCGTGAAATGAGCAATACATGTCATATCCGTTATATAAATCAAGTTAATTGTATCATCTCGTACATCTGTTCTCTGCGTGTGAAATATTGTGTTGTCTTATTGAGGTCTCTTAACCAGAGCAATCTTGTATGAAGAAACACCGCTATTTGTACATTATTTGGACGTTTTAGAGTAATTTTATAACTAAAAGTAGATCAACAGAATCCTGTAGGATGAGAGACGTTTTTGAGAATTCTGTTAATTACGCATTTGTAGGTCATTAATTTTAAAATTAACACGGTGGAGGAGAATAGGGACAGCCCATCTCTTCCCTGTGGAGTCGTAAAAGGCGACGGAGGGATCGACCTCTATTACGCTATTGGGACCTAATCCTAATTGTCAAAAAGTGGGGATTTAATACACCTCTACCTACCCCTTGGGGAATACAGGTGTAAGCGTATGTATGTGTATGTATTAATTAGAATTGGTAATTCGACGTGATAAATTGTAATGCCAATTTTTTGTATGTTATCAGCAGACATCGCAGATAAGTAATTCTTATTTCTTATTCCTATAAAATAGACACATACATACATAAGGTCACGCTCGTTGCCGCAGAAATACATTAAACACCCATATTTAGCTAATTTCCCACAAAACTAATAGGCTGCGGCTAAAAGGAAAGATACGGTGAAGGATACAAGGGAATGGCAATGAGGAAAGAAATAAAAATTAAGGACAATAGCTAGACAATACCTGTTACTTGAAATGACCGGGAGGTAACAGCTCTCTACTCAAGTAGTACCTAAACATTAAAGATTGGTACATCAATATCAGCAAAATACAGACGTTTAAGATCGTAGTTGCGTTTTCTAGGCCACACGTAACAATTTGATTAACACAAACCCGCTTACAGATCAGAGAATATATTGTATTATTATAAAACAACAGAATAGCGGCTGGCGAGTATAAAATATTCCATCTGAATACAATTGCTTTCGAACACGTGTGCCCATGACTTAATCATACGGATAAATATATACTTAATCCCATGTGTCCTATGTTTTATTGAATTTTAGCTCAGAATCCTTACTTATTGTACGGCCTTTTTAGACTCTCTTTACAACTAAGTTCGGATACAATGATAACACTGCTAAAGCAGTGCTTCAGCGCAGTGCAGCATCCGAGATACTATATTATATGTGCTTTGACAACCGTATTGTGGGATACGGAGCTTTGACAAACCACCACAGTAGTAATCTAACCGGTTTTAATGTTAGAAGTATTTTTTTTATTTTTATATATTTTTATAGAATTATGTATTACATAAGCGCGCAACTTAACTTAAACTTGAACTTAAATATTATCGACATTACTATTCAGAGTCTCTAGATGCACGGCCTCTAGATGTTCGTCTATCTAGAGTATTAGGTATTTAAATGATCACTAATACAATAACATAAAAAGACATTCATATTTTGCACTTCAAAAGTCTAAACAAAATTATCCAACTTGGTGCGCAACGTAGATTATAATAACAGGTTACATTAAAGTCACGCACGCACTTTTCCTGTCAATGTCTCTGTCTCTCTAAAGGATCTTGTCGCTCTATAATACACAGGACAGGTTTCGGCTAGGGTCAAAGAAAGAAACAAAGCCGCTTGATGCTTTTTGAAAGCTTCAGCAAATTGGTCGAACGATTTTGCTTGGCTTCAGACTTTCATGTTTTCAATTTTTCTTTACCTATATATACGTACATATGTAGGAATATGAAATTTATATTCATTATTCGTTACCTACAAATGTAGCTTATGCCTTTGTTCTTGATTTCAAATCAATGGTGAAGGTGACTTAGATTAGACTACCTATTGCTACGGTGTATCACTGATACTATTTCATTTTATGATCACCACAAAATTTTATGAATAAGTCAAAATCAAACTTAAAATTATTTATTTCAATTAAACCAATAATAGGTATTTTTAATTTTTAAGATAGAAAGTCAGTCAGACTAGCTCAGTCGTGAAGCTAGTTGCCTGTTCCAGTAAGATCCTATGGAGAAGAACAGGCAAGAAACTCCAAGGACACTTTTTTCAAATATTTTACGCTCTTCAGTTACGGCTGTTACAGTACACACAGTACAGTTGTTACACAATTCATTACTTTTAAAGTTAACATACGGAAAACATATAATAGAAGAAAATATAAACATTACAACAATGAAATAATGAAACAACAATATAATATAGGTATTCACTTTTGACAGCAAATTAAAAAACAACAAACATTCTTTATCAGCCAGTAACATCTGCGAATCAAACTTATTATACACCAGACTACAAAAGTACCCTTCCACACTGGGAAATTAGGCTTAGTCGAAAAACAAACATTTGTAGATTGAGTCGCGTAATGCTGGTTATGGCAGCGATTTAATGTAGGGGAGAGATTTAATTTGGAAAACCATTATCTTGGTCAAAGGGACGTATTCAAAGGGCGCAGAGAATGGTCAGTTAATTGTGCCATAAATCAAAGACTCCCAACTGCCTGTACGCCCGATCCATTATAACTTGCATATAGTTCCGCCGTCAGACAACAGATGGGGTTATTGTCGCCGCCATCTTTGTTTACATTTTTTAAACAGCAGTAAATTGCGTAGAACCGGTTTTCTTGAATTCTACACTATGCTGTCATCGTGCATTACACGCCATTCAATTTTTGAATATTATTTTATTTTTGTCTCGTGTCGTTTAATTTATTATTAAAATTGAGTTAGTACTCATTATTCATCTGTGTATAATGTTCCCAGTTGATAAAAAAAACGCATCAAAGTATTATGATATATCTCTATCGCTGCGATTTAGTTATACATAAGTACATAACCGTAACTTAAGAATTTTCGTATAACATTTTTGTCTCTCAATTTCCTTTGAAAGAAGTTACTTACTTAGACAAAATTGTTACATGTTTAAAGTGAAACAAACACTGTAGCATCATTGCTTGGAACAAAATCTACATTTCACCCATAAGGACAACTACGGAAGCCTACAGCGGGTGACACGCGCTTGTCTGATTTTAGATAAAAATGAGAAGTTATGCAGATTTAGTCTTATGTGCTAATAATATCAATTAGGAAACATGATTATGCGTTATACTTGCGTTATAGTGAAAGGAGTCCCAATGTAAAAGAAGAATGTCCTTGTATTGCAAAAGCTCAGCACTTGCAAAACTATTGATAGGTTTTTCCTTCCATTTCTTACCTACCAAATACCAAAATACTTACCTATGTATTTTGTTGCTTTGAGTAGCCTGTTTACATGTAATAAAAACCGAAGCAAGCTGAAGCAAGGTCCTAACCTGTATATCGAATACCAACGAACACAAAAGTGCACTTTTATACTCAGTGGGAGAAAGTGAACATTCGCGTATATTGGTCGCAACGTAATGTAATTTACTCTATTTCTTATTCACAAAAGCCCTGTTCCCAGAGCAGCGATTTATGATAACTTCACGTCACGCTTCAAGCTAAGTTTATTCCGTAAAAAGAAAAAGGAAAATCTTTGCATAAGTTAATCCTGAGATGGACGCCCGCAGTAACGAGATCTATTGTCGAGGATTCTATAATAGGCTCTATTGCATACAAATCTTTTAAGACCTTTGTATAAAAATGTACAACATCACATTGATTGATAGCGGTTCAAAAACATTTAGACTATATTATATAAAATTGTTTGCTTATCTTTATTTTTAGTTAGGTAGTTTATTTCGTTTTTCGTTTCTTATTGACTGAGTGTGATTACAATTTGTGAATAATCTTTACGGGTCAAAGTTAAGAAACCTGAAAACTGTTACTACTACTGCAGTGAACTATGTCAGGACTTCTTTAAAATGTAATATGTTTATTAAGAACTTATTTAATTTTTAGGACATTTTTGTTACTAAGTTCCTTATAATATTATTTTCAGAGTTATACATTGTATCAGACGAAGCAAGATATTTTAATAAAATGAGTAGACTATTTAAGTTTTTTCAAATGTTAGTCAATGAAGAGCTAAAATACTTAAATATTTGAAATACGTTCCATGTCCAAAAATTTTTATGACTTTCGTATAATAACATAATTATTTAACGTATCAAATTATTAATTTTGTAGATTCATTTGTTATGATATTATTTCTTAAGCTCCATCTAGTGTAAATTAAGAAAACTGTTGTCAGCGCCATCTACAGTAAATATGAAACTATTATAAGCGAATCGATACTATAATACTTTTTCATTTGTCTGCTAGGCGGCAGCACGTGTCGGCGCCGTGGAGCTCTACAACTACATCAACAGGTGGCGCTCGCGCTCAACACGAACTATTCGAGCTTCTCGAAAGAGTACAATGCTCTCGGCTAGATGACCAGAGGGCGGTACTGCCGCCGTATTTTTCTCAACATTCTCAGGTAAGTCAAGATTTCACGTCTTTGTTTTTTAATATTGTATTTAAATGCAGATATCATTCGTTCAAATAAGGTGAAGTTTGTTCCTCAATAGAAAACTTCTCAAAACGTAAAATGACAGTTAACGTATAAGGAAAAAACGGTTAATAAATTCGGTTAGGATAAAGCTTAGAAAACTATTTTTATTTTATCATAAAGTGCTAAACATTCGTATCTGTTAGAATTTTGCTTTCAATCATCATCAAGTTCATTATCAATACCCACAAAATGCTGCATCGGTAATTAGAATGTCAGGGTCACTGGACAAGTAGTTCGTTACCTCTTAAGAAATAATCGACGGAAACGCAACAGTATGACTATGAAGCGATAAAGAAGGCGGACAACCGGATGGCATAGAGGGGTGAGAAGCAGACCATGTCGGAGATAAAACACTGGGTCACGCTAGTGAATACAAGACCTGAAAAAAAAATTACGCTCATACTTTCTTTTTTTTTTGCGATCTTAAGGTTGCTGCTTAAAACATGAACGAAGAAAGTTTAACAAGCGTTTATAATTTTCCATAAGTTACATTTTCTTTAAATTTAGTTTTTCATTGAAATAGCTTCATTAGATCCTCATAAAATGTTTCTTGCCGGCTTTCCGTTTGGGGATATTTATTAATTAAGGCTAGAAGAACTTACTGTATAGTCAAGGAATTAATGCCTAAGGTCCTGTGTGCCAGTCAACGAGATGTGTCAACAATCGCTTAGATATTTAGCTAGTTAGAGTCCTTAGAAACAGTCAGAACACCGAAGAACTACTCTAATTCAAAAATAATACTGATAGATTTTAAAGAATTATAAACATTATTTTATTTTACCTAAGAAATGTCTCCATCTCGTAACCCTCAATGTTATAAGCTAATCTTTTCTACCTTTTCAATCAACTAAATGTTTAAACAAACAAACCGTCTCAATATTTCTTACCCCACGATTACCATATCCACTGCATATTTATGAGTCTCAAACCTTCTGCCGGCTGCTATTATATCAAATACTTTTCATAATTATACTTTTAAAATATCCTTGTCTGAATGATAGTCTCGACGGTTACGGCACAGTAAATGCAAAAAATCTGTGTCGTCGAATTTATTTATTTAATTGTTCATCGACACACAGAACGACATGACAGAATCTCGGAACTCCTCTTAGCAGCTTTAGCTGCGGAATCTGCGAATAATACTTACATACATATGTACATACTCTGACGCCTATATACCCTGAGGGGTACGCAGAGGTGTATAAAACACCCACATTTTGCCAAATCATGCAAGCAATGACGGACTGAAAACTTATAGTAGAAAGTTAATTTAAAAGCCAACTAATAACTTTGTGCACTAATAACGAACGCCAGGCACAGTAAATTATTATTTGAGTTATTTATTTCAACCTTTCGTTTTTTTATATAAACTCAGCATCCTCGATTCTATTGATTCGTGTATTGATTTAAAAACTGATAAACAAAATATAAATAAATACCAGCAGCCTTAAATGCACCTCAAACAGCGTCCCAGACACGCGTAAGAGACGCATGCATTCCATGACAAACTTGATTGATGATTATTATAAATAATTTTTGTATAGATATCTAAATAATGTCACCAGAACGGAAACCTGCATTAGTAAACTCAGTCCTTTTGTATAAATTCCAAGAAGAGAATTCTGTACATGAAATGTTTACGAGTCAGCGAGATTATTTTAAATAACACGCTTTCGGATTTCCTGATTATGTTTTGATGTATATATGGATGTACGACTGTTTTTATAGGCCTTCTTCAAAACTCATTACTATGTGAGGTCATTTTGATATTGAGGACAATTCCTTCATTTTATGCATTACTAATGTATAACTATACGAAAGGCATGATATACGATACGAACCATGATATTCATAGTTATTAATCAGAAGATGGTGGAGTTTCTCAGTTCTACTATTTTTTTTTGTGTATATCTTCGCCATTTGTGAACCACTTACAATTTTTTTTCTCCAAAAGAATAAATTCAAGGATGGTTTCATTTAAACTTTATGAAAATATTCCGCCATTGCAGTAGATAATATAAACCTATGACGAAGAATACTGCATTACATTTTATCAATATTTAGTCGCATTGAAGTCGGATTATATACTTTATTCAAGTAAAATTTGTCAGTATCACATTATGTTTTAATAAGATTTTTACACAACACAGAAACAAAAGTTTGTTTTACATTTAAATAACTATTTTTATAGTACGGGTCCCCAGAGCTATTAAATATAGGTAATATTTAATAGCTCTGGGGACCCGTTTATGTTTCAAAAAAGGTCACATTACACTAGCTAATTAAGTAAGTACTAACATGATGTTATCTAAAAACTTGTTTGTATTGTTGGTCTTTGAGATGTAAATGGGTTACAAATATTTGATATGATTTGATAATAAACGAATGTACGTATTTTGGTTTACTAACAATAAAATAAGTTTGTTTCGTGAAATTAAGGTTAAATGTAACGACTATAAATGTTACCTGTTTACCACATCGTTATTGCATGTCTGAATTAAATAATGTTTATAATTGCCACTTTTAATAAATAGAGGAAATAACCATACTTGATAAACAATGCAGGAGTGTTAGTTAAACATACATACATATTATGTACAAGCTAAAAATAATTAAAATGAGAATTTACGCTCCTGTTGTACGGGTCTTGTAGTTTGTGACCCTG
This sequence comes from Tyria jacobaeae, assembly GCA_947561695.1. Classification (NCBI taxonomy): domain Eukaryota; kingdom Metazoa; phylum Arthropoda; class Insecta; order Lepidoptera; family Erebidae; genus Tyria; species Tyria jacobaeae. The sequence goes on along the minus strand of OX387223.1, from coordinate 11,500,428 downwards.
ACTGCAGAACCGAAGGTCGTGGGCTCAATTCCCACTCAGGACAAAAGTTTGTGTAAGCCACAAATAGTTGTCCCGAGTCTGGTTGTTGTTTGTGTCCGTTGTGTTTATGTTTGTAAAGTCCCGCGACAGAATAATTGATAGTTCCAGAGTTGAATGATAATTTTGTAAAAAAAATAATAATTAGGAACGTTTCTAATACCAAATTGAAATGTAAATAAAATGTTAATTCTTACCGCTGCCGAATTAGCAACAATTATAAACTTAAATAACATATTTACCAAACGAGTCCAATCGTTAAGAGTTGTTAGTAAATCGCTGTTTAAATCACGTATCCTGTTTATTAGGAATCGGTTCTCATTAACTGCATTACATATGTTGTGTAAGCATACATAAATAATACTTAAAATAGTATTAAATTATGTTTATGTAGGGTTCTGAATGATGATAACCTTGAAAAGTACTTGCCTTTCTTTTGCACTGCTTCACGACTTACGCGGACGGTCTAATAAATGGATGAAACTTATTACAAAAGACAATAAAGTGTAATCGAACCTTATAACTTACTTTATATTTATATTAATTAATTTGGTTGCGATATTTTATTACACTTTATATAAATTCTTATATATACTTAATTTTTTAACGGACTTTGAAAGGGAGTTGATACTATGTTTGACTGTATGTATATTTTAGTTTTAATATTTTTTTTTGAAAGAGTATACTACGGTGGGCCACTATGTCAGGATTCCGAGGGAAACTCTTATATTTCATAGTTACTAACAATGTTTTTCTTTTTTCATATAGTTTTAAAAACTACTAAGGATATTGGCCTCGATTAGCAGTAAGGGTATATTTCATTTAATTCAGTTAAATTACGAAAGTATTAAGTCTTTAAATAGCACGTTTTTATGATTTATCATGGCGAATTTAATTCCGTTATCTACTTTTTCAAAGTAAATTATCAATTATTATGTTACAAATCGATTGTAGTCACAGTGTACAGCAAACAATATTTATATCCGAAACAATTACCAATATTCTTAACTTAAATAAATACTTACTAAACTCACAATCAATTATTTTACTAAAAATGTTTTAAAAGCTTGTCTGACTGCTATATAGCACCATATTTTACGCAATACTAGACAACGCGGTCCGTATTTGTTAAAACACACAAATATGTTGTAACAGTGATGCAAAATTTACTTAAGGCAATTTTAATTAAGCAAGTAAATGTAAACATTCATTCAGACCTTGGAGTGCTCTTTAGACTAATTGATAATGATACTGTTTCGTGAGAATTTGCACTCATGCGAATAATATAAATTATTCTTGCAATAACTGTACGGGGTTCGTCCCACAGTTAAATTGACAGTATCTGTATTATGTTGAAGACGTTAAAGTAGACCAATAAATATATTTATTATGTAAACTAAATAATAAATTAAATAAATAAGAATTGTTTATTTGCAAGAACATTGTTAAACGGATGGTAGGTACAATATGTCTTATGAATATTACTAAGTTCATAATGTTCTGTCTGAATTGGGCAAGCAAACATTTTTTTATAAAGTTCACCTATATGTAAAATTATAGCATATTTATTATATTTTATTTGTAACACATTAATTTTATTATACGAGTATGTATCGCACAGTAATTATATTATATTTATCACACATCGATTATTTTATATATGTATATGTATTACACTGTAATTGTATTATTTTCTTTATATATTTTTTTTGCGATAGGGTAGATATATGCGAAACGAGCAAACGGGTCACCTGATGGTAAGTCACTACCGCAGCCGATGCATACCCGCTACTCAAGAGTTACATTTATTAGTTATCACATATTAATTTATACTTAACTAGAAACGTTTTTAATTAATTCGTACCGATGCGCTAAGATTTGGCGCCTACTACCTCCTTTTTCGGGCTTCTCTGAAGGTATAGTATAAAGTTATGAACTATGCAATAAAAAAAGATTCATTTCACTGAGTCATCGAAGTCGGTTGACGTAGTAAAGAATTATGCGGTTCCATTATCATACATTTACTACATTTTTATGTATTTCGGTGATATCGATATGTGGGAGCCCTCTTCCAGAAAAATATCAGATGTCATGAAAAATTATCGCGGAACACATTTGTAAGAAAAAATATTCCGAAGAATTGAAAAATTATCCTTTACTTACACAAATATTTTATACATGTGCTCATCATTGAATCCCTGATGGAGAGGTGTATTGAACATACATCATTTTGCCCATTAGAAACTGGTCAATCAATCAATCAATTAGCATACTGCAGTTCGTTTCTGTTGATAGTTAATCTTCGAACAAGTGTTTTAGGTAGTCATAGAGGGAGGCTTATGTCCAGCAGTGAACGTGTTTTGGCTGGATTAAGGATGAAAATGAGATGCATCATTTTAATAATAAAAAGAAAATCATTATTTTAGAACCCTTTGGGGCTGGAGCAATGTTTATATTGCAAGATAATTTTGAATAGTTAATTTTATGACCTTTCTGTGGAATGTAAGCGTTTTAAGACTGGGAAGAAGGAAGAAAGAAAGGGTTGTAGAAGAAAAATGGGTACTCAAACCGTGCGATTACGTATTGAACAAGGGGAGACGGTTCTTCTCGCCACAGCAACTGTGTCTTTTATACAAGACCCAGGTTCGCTCATTATCGACTGTCCTGAGTCCTGAGGTCACCCAGTCTCTTGAGCCTCTGCAGTTACGAAGAGATGTCGCCTCTATGGCAGTCCTCTATCGCCTACATTTTTTTTTTCATTTTATTTGTAAGCCTACCATAATGACTCCACTTTGCCTGATGGTAAGCAATAAAGGGAGTCCAAGAGTGGTGGTCACCATCCTCATTGCATGTCTAGTCGATGCAGCATGGTGACCCACACTATGGCGGCCTGGTGAGATGCTTTTTCACGCCCCGCTTAAAAGACCCGGTATCAAATTGGGAAGGAAACACGTGCGCTGATAGGGAATTCCAGGCTTTCACTGATCGGCACAGGAAAGAAGAGCCAAACCGTTTCATTCGGGATCGCATATCTTCGACTCGCAAACGGTGACTCCTCAGGCCAGCACGTGTAGTCCTGTAGAGGAAGGGAGAAGGTGGGACCAATTGGAAGAGCTCGTCAGAACACTCCCCGTGATGTAGGCGATAGAGAACTGCCATAGAGGCGACATCTCTTCGCAACGGCAGGGGCTCAAGAGACTGGGTGACCTCAGGACAGTCTATGCGCGTCGCTGCAACTGATCGAGAGCGTCAAGCAGATACTGCGCATAGCCATCCCAAAAATGAGAGCAGTACTCCACGCAGGAGCGCACCTGGGTCTTATATAAAAGACACAGATGCTCGGGCGAGAAGAACCGTCTCACCTTGTTCAATACACCGAGTTTCCGCACGGACATCCCTCTGCCGGATGCGAATATCCCGCAATGCGGAGTCGCAAGATGCAATGGTGGGCGGGTGAGCGCCACGGTTGTCGATTCGGGAGTTAGCCGCCAAGAGGTCAGCAAGTAGTTTCACTTTCTCTTGCGGCTCGTGGGCCAGTGATCCGTCAGGGTACTTTAGCGGTGGCAGCGAAGCCTGGCAGTAGTTGGACTGCACGGCTTTGGCCAATCGCCAAAACTTACGGCTACCCGTAGGGTATCCGACGAATTCTTGACCAAACCGTGCAATGCGCTGGGCATCAGCTCTGATGTAAGCCCTCTTGCATTCCTTAGTGGCTTTGTTAAACGCTGCTTTTAGGCGATCAACGTCTGGGTCATAATGAGCGCGGGCCCTGATCCATGCGCGGTAGGCTGACTGCTTTTGAGCGATAGCACGGGTGCACTCGCGATTGAACCAGGGACGGGTCTTTGTGCTGGCGACTTCACTGTGGGGGATATAGTACTCCATACCTACAGTGATTTCGTCAGCCACGGCAGACGCAGTTCGACCAGCGTGGTCTGTTCTGGAAGATCCCAGCCAGAAGTCATGGTGGGCGTTAAAGTCTCCCAAAAACACCGGTTTGGCGGTCGGGAACTGCTCCTGCGCTTTGTGCGTTGCGTGACTCATGTAGTAAAAGAGTCGAGTTGTCTCGGAGTCTCCGGAATGGGACCGATAAAGGCAAACGTAGATCCGGCTCATAGAGCCAAAATCCACGTGAAGCCAAAGGATGGAGAAGGATGTGTCTTCTAGGCAGTGCAGATGGCGACAACAAACATCCGCCCTGACGAAAAGACATACCCCAGCCCTCGCGAGGAAGCACTCCTTGCGAGGGAGGAGTGCTTCCTCGCGAGCTCATCAGAGCTCATCAGAACACTCTCTCATCACGGAGAGTGATCTGATGAGCTCTTAAAATTGGTCCCACCTTATCCCTTCCTCTACACGACTACAGGTGCTGACCTGATGAGTCACCGTTTGAGAGTCGAAAATATACGATTCTGAACTTAACGGTTTGGCTCTTCTGCGAAAGCCTGGAATTCACTACCAGCGCACGTGTTTCCTTCCCACTTTAATCCCGTGTCTTTTAAGCGGGGCGCGTAAAAGCATCTCACCAGGCCGCCATAGTGTGGGTCACCATGCTGCATTGACTAGACATGCAATGAGGATGGTGACCACCACTCTTGGACTCCACTTATTGCTTTCCATCAGGCAAAGTGGAGTCACTATAATAGGCTATTGTAAAAAAAAAAGTATATTTGAAACGTCAAACAGTAAAGAAAAACATAGTTTAAAAAGAAAACCTGACAAATCTGTTGTTAGATCATTTGTCCTTTGAAAACTATGCTCCGGCCAAAGGTTTTGTCAACATTACCTTACACTTGATACATCCCAGACACCAGACGTGTGTAAGACATTTCAAGGTTTAGTAAACTATTATCATTCAGATGCATATGACGAATCATCGTTATAATTCTCATATAACGCGTTATTTCTAGAGAATGGAATAGTTATTGACGTAATACTGTGTTCAGTAACAAACTTATTCAGAGATCGTTATGAAGTCTCTGTTTGCCTAATGAAGGAGGTGGTTATAAAGATTGCAATATAAGGCATCACTCGCAATTCGAAATATCTTGAATTTTACCACAGAACGCTTGTAAAGAGGAACTCTTATCATACAAACTTACAAAAATTTTAACCTCAAATTTCTTAATAAGGTATATTTGCTATTTAATTGTCTACTTACTGTGATATCTGGTCTATACTTGTACACATTATTTTTGTCCCCAGACAACTTTTACTATTACGATTCAAATATATAATAATGTGGACTGTTCTTTTGAAGTTGAAAGCATCCAAAAATAGCCCTTAACGACACTCGATTTCGATTATTACTTTAGGCTGAGTTTTATCCGGTTCTACGTATACGTATTGAGACAAAATAGTTTTTAATGGTTTTGTAAGATGCGGATTGCTATTTATCAAATACGAGTACGAGCCCTAGTACGAGTCGAAAAATACTTAAATAACCATTGTGTTTCGTTGGCAAATAGTTTATCTTGGAATGTGTGTGTTGATGACCCCACGCTTGTTTTAGAATATAGTATTCATTACGTTTCATTCCATCAGGCTAATTAGTGTTGGCTGTTACGAAATTCACAGAGCACCTAAATAAAGATGGTCTTACCTTCCCTTTTATACAACCTAAATTTAGTTTGAGATATTATGATTGTGTAATAAGGTAATCAAATGTGAATGTGGGTGTTGATTATATTTGCTTATATTTATATTCGCTATTTCATTGGATTGAGAGATAATGATAACTTTGACCTTAAACAAAAAAATAAGCTTTGTGTAAAACTTCAACTATTAAAGGTACTAACTGGATCCATCTTATAGGAGTTACACTATTTAAATTTATAGTTTTACATACATATGTGCAGGGTTGTACTAATTTATTAATTTATTCACACTATTACATTAATATTTGATAATTATGTACACTCCCGATAATTGTTATTGACTTGTAAGTGACACTAATATGAGATTTAATACAATCCTCTAGCGTAGGTAAAATAATTATTACACTATTCCCATGACGCATAAATTTTGTTGTTATGAAATTAGAACATTATATCAAGTTCATATCTAACCCAAATTACTTTGACATTTAGTTGGCCTGTATACCAAGTGTGCCGTAGTCTTTAATTACGCTGTTTGACGCATGTGCTTTTGTTAATTTATTGAACTAAAGCTTTTTGTTGTTGTTGAGGTAATCGACTGTAATGTGTGTTGAGATAATGTAGATATTGCCCATTATTACCTGTGATGTCTGTGAACAAATTATGTAAACAAAAGTTAGAAGTAAATTTAACAACTAAATTTCTAATTTTAATAAGAAGCGGCGATAGCGTAATGGGTAAGACGCGTAGGACTTATGATTAAGTTGTTTGGGTTTGAAGTGCACCCAGTGCACTAACGGCGTAAACACAGTCATAACATAAACGTATACCTTAATTGAAAAGGTGAACAAGAATGATAGTAATATGTGACCCACGTTGCTAGTACACTTTATTGAAAAAAAAAAGAAAAAACTGGGCTCGTATGATTGTTTTGACGAGCCAGACTGATAATGAAGTCAAAAGGCTGATAGTGAACACTTAAATGGTTACTAAGTAAACCCCGCAAGTTGTCTTACAGGTACTTTATTCAAAACAATCAAATGACTTATCACTTATAAGTTATGACACGTGTTATTTTGATTTTTTTTAAATATTATAAGCAATTATTCGAAGTGGGGGCAGTGCAATGATCAAAACATGCGAGTTGCCATGGAGATGTTCGGGATTCATTAAGGCCCGTGCACCCACATTTAGCTCAAGAATTAATATCTATAATATAATTCACTTTAAAAAAGTAGACAACCGACTTTATGAATATTATCATTTGGATTTATTTAGGATTTATATGATTTTCTCATGGATGCCAATGGATGAACTGGACGAAATTGAAATGGGACCACACGGGAAGCACCAGGTTTCAAATAAAAATCATCAAAATCGATTCACCCGTCGAAAATTCTGAGATAACAAACATAAAAATACAGTCAAATTGAGAACCTCCTCCTATTTTAAAGTCGGTTGAAAATGGAACTGGGACTACAATGACTTCCCAAACAAAAGATATCGTATAAAAATTTTTTTTTTTTCTATAGGCATGTGAGTATTTTTCAGGAATATAAATTATAATAATATTGTCAATGTCATAGTTTTTATTACGCACACTACTTGTAGGACTGGTATGGTACTGGTCGTGGGTATTTTCAGTGTAACTTATTGTGTGATAATTAATTAATGAACTTACATTCAATACAGAATTGTTCATACATTACCTCTCGTAGTAGATATTTCTCTTTAAACCATTTCTTTACCCAAACATAAAACACAATCTTTAAATTGAGCCTTTATTACGTTTTGTATAAATGTACCAAATTATCTTTTTATTTGACCGGTCCATAGAGCTTTAGATCAAGGCTGCTTCTCGCCCAGACTGTGGTCTCATAAAGAGGAAGACCTTGGGCATTTGAACAATGAATGGCCCGCTTTATAGCTCTCGCTAGATGCCTAATGGGAAAAACGTGAATTTCAATGGTGCAATGTTTACTTTCGGTATTAAGGGCACTCCATAATGAAAATGAAAATAAAAGGTGTTGCAATTATTTTAAATAACGTCGAGCCGATAAAATATTTCATTGTTTAACTCTAACCTTGTTAATGAATGTTGGTCACTTATTTTTAAAATCGTAATTATCGCTATTGACAAGACGAACACTTGAAATACGAGTATTTTATACATACATATAACGAAACTGTTATTTTTACAAAAAAATATAAATATATTTATTTAATGGATCTATTACTTATATTTTTATATATATATATCTCATGCATTTCAAGTTTTCTCTCTATCCTATGGTGGCATGTAAGAGATTGTCTCCGTGCGACAAGGCCGCCAATTGTACCATCCAAAATTGATAATCTATTGTTTTAATTTTTTAGGTATACAATAAAAAGATTTATTTTTAACATTATATCGATATCACAGTGCCTACCTGTTAACTTATAATTACATATAATGATTTTTATTATTTATTAAAAATACAACTCCGCTCTCGGCAAACAACGGAGACAAAAACAAACAGACTCGGACAACTATATGTGGATTACACGATTTTTTGTCCCATGTGGGAATCGAAGCTAAGACCTCCAGCTTAGTAGTAAGGGTCACTTACCACAAGACCAGCAAGACAGCCAACAGGTCTGTATTATATCATGTGGACCGCATCAACATCCAGACGAGAACATGCTACTTTCCCTTTCTATGTTGTACTCAGGACCTTAAAACCACCTCCGTTACATACGTTTGTTCGCTGAGAGCTTTTCTACCCAGTACCCAGTGTTTAATGAGCAGTGAATAGTATATGTAATGTAATGTATCATCTTTATGTTATTTAACTGCCGCATATACTCACACCTGTATGTATCAACAATATTTCGTATTCAGTTGCCATATACCGAGACTCCGAAACAAGTAAATTATCCAAACTGTTTATCAGATTAAAACGGATAAGTGCTTTACTCAGACCAGCTTGAGGTAGGAGATTTACGTGAGCGAAATAATAAGTATAACATTACAAATAATAACTATACAATTAGTTTATAGATAATAAAACGGGTTGTAAAAAGGTATTGACTTATTAAATACATTCTCCTCTTTGAATTTATAAAAGTGTACTCGTACTTATTTTTATAAATCTAAATAGGAGAATGTATTTTTATCAACCTTTAAACTAATGTTAAATTATCAGTAATATCGTTTTCAACCTTTTTAGACTCAAAAAGAAGGTGGACTGTTTGACATAAATACATACGCTCAAGCCTATAGGCAGAGGAGTATTGAACACCCACATTTTGCAAATCAGAATTTGGTCCCACTAATGTTATAGAGGAAAAGCCTCTTGCCGTCAACCGGGCACTGTATGATTGTTAACATGTTATCTGATTGATAACAGTCAAGGGACCGAGTCGCCTTTTACTACACCCATACAATACGCATTCACACACAATACTAATAATATATTTAATAATATTAATCTGGTACTTTCTATTTTGTCTGTAATACAGAGTGGCTAAGGGGTATGAACGGAATATATTCAGTTAAAATCATAAAGACTTAAATATCTACGAATGATAAAATCAATCATTTTTTATTAATTCGCTTGAAATACATATGTGCTTATGATACGTGACGTGTAGCTTTATTCAGAGTTAACTCAAGTTTTAGACTCTGTCTCATAAATAATGATAATAAAGATATAATCTTGATTTCAATTTATGTTTATATTCTTAAAATTATATTGAATTGTATGAAGTTTACACTGGTCCTTGCATTTGTAGAATAGTGACGTACAACAAGACTGGAAATCGGGATTTTGAAATCGGCTCGACCGGTGTTTTACTACGGCACGACAAACTTTGCTTGCATTGTATTGCCGAGTGAGTGAGTTACCCCCTATTTCCCCTCCCCTCATCCCTCCTCTCCTCTTGAGCCTCTCCTCATCGTACTTCCCGCCCCCGCCCCTCATCACCTTCAAAGGTGGATAGCGCACTTACGACTCTTTAGTTGCAGGTGTCCATGGGCGATGTCTATCACTTACCATTAGGTGACCCGTCTGTTTGTCTGGCCCCCTATATCATAAAAGAAAACATCATGAATCACTGTCTCTGTGGTTTTCAATACGGTTACACAACCGTTTTCTTTATTATCATGACAAAGTTCAAAATTTTTTAGGAAAATCTGAATGAGGTTTTGTTTCTTGTTAATTGGAGTGTAGTTTTTGTCTGTTATTAGTATAATTATTTGATGAAATTGTATTGTTTATTTTATAGTTGATACGTTACCTAGAACGTCTTACAGTGACCTTTTTTAAAAATAAATATATAATAAAATATATTCCATACTTGAGGGGTAAGTTCTCGGCATAATTTCTACATTTTATACAGTTTCCATCTAAAAAATCTAAGCTCCACTACAGCAGCATTTCAACATTATGCAGTGTTATGATGGGTAAGATAACATTTTAGGTGCGCATATAACGAATGTCAAATGAGGCGCATGGGCTTGCATAATTGATGCTTCGCTTACGTAATAGTATGAGTCTAGAGATGTCAATAATTTTAATCGATATTGGGGATGCATTAGCAATTCTTGATGATTGATTGATTGATTGACATGATTTTAAATTTTATTTAAATAAGAGAGTTGAAAACTGTATTATTTAATTAATAAATAATAAGTCATATAAAATGACTAAGGTTTCTTGAATAACTTAAATACTTATATGGCCTAAGTATTTAATAGTATTTATAATACTTTTACATTAAAAAAATGTAAAAATTAAAAAGTGTATTACATTTTAATTCGTTCTTATATGAATAGTTTAGTGTAGTTTTTTTAAGTTATTTTTATATGAATATTCCTTGACTTTTCTCATTTTAGCGTCAACCGGTGTTAAATAATTTTGTGATATTAAAATTGATAATGAAATTAATTTTGTGATAAAGAGAACCGAATTGCTGTGATTGCTTTACACAAAGAAAGTATGGAGCCAAATGTAATTTTTGAAACTCTCCATCAGCTCAATATTAATCAAATGTTTGTGTACCGGGCTTAATTGATAAGTACAATGAAACCTCCTCTGATTTCGACGCAAAAAGATCTAGCTGTATACGTAGTATTCGTACGGAAAAGGCGATCACGGTAGTGAAGGAAAGAAAGAAGTAAAATATTTTATCTCGGGAAATGAATGTAGCACCTACACCGATGTTGCCTATTTACAAGATGCACTGGTCATTATATAACTGATAATTTAAAAATGAGTAGGGCTGTAAACTCAAAGCAATTTCTTGAAAGCAAAAGGGAGGTCTCAGAAAAAAATATTTACTGACGGGAAAATGTTTACTATTGAGCAATATTTTAACAAGCAGAATGACCGAGTTTATGCTTAAAGCTTCTAGAAGCTTCCAGATTAGACAACAAAGGACAACGTGGTCATTATCAGACCTCAGTGGTGGTTTGGTGGGGTGTTAGCTATCAAGGAGTGGCTGATCTATATTTTTTGTTAGAAAGGTGTCAAAACATTGGCACAAGTGTATCAAGATATGATATTTGAGAAGGCGGTCAAGCTTCTTAATAACACTATGTTCCATAACCAAGAATGATCCTTTCAGCAGTCTCAGCACCGGGTCATAAAGCTCGATTCACCCAACTGTGGTTGGAATTGGAAACGAACGTTTCTGGCTTCATCATAATTAATCCAGTGGATTATGATTTTTGGTCAGCCTTAAAGAGTATGGCATGCTTTAAACGCTATGATAATTTGAAATCAATAAAACAATTCATAAGATTGGCAATGAAAAAATGAGAGTGCGTGTTTCTGTTGCTAACTGGTCTCAACGTTTAAAGGACTGTATTAAATGAAGCCAATGGAGATAATTTTGAATGAACTTCATATATTTTGAATGCAGTTACATTAATGTATAAACTAAGACACATTAAAGTAATAAATGTTTTATGCAATAGATTTTTTGTAACAATATTTGTGGCAAGACTAGGTCAGCAAGAATAGTCTTGCTACAAATATTGTATAGTAGTAAAATACATGAGATGTTTTAATAATTCATTACATTATTACTATATTGAATTAAAAAAGTAACGTAGGTTTAGTACTTATTACTTGTTACTTTAATACTCATTAATGCACTTATATTGCAACGTTCTTTAATTTCAAATACAGAATAAGGTTTGATTGTATACGAGTCTTACTGTTCAAAGTTAAACCTAACAGTTATATTTGCAGAAGATGAAAAAACTAGTACATACAAATTTAACCTTAAAATAGTATCATAATCGTTGTTCAATACATTTTCCATATGGTGGAATCTTACTGGACTAATATTTTCTTTATATAATAAAAATAGTGTTATAATTAATTTCTAACGATAAATTGAAGAACAACACTTTGCTAACGTGATTCTTTACTATTCATGATCAAATCCCTAGCTGTTTCTCTGTGCCTATTCACGTCTATCTGCAGTCGTGGCTTTACTTGAATGTACTTGACTTGTGTGCTGAGATTTTTAAATATAAAATTGCAACAAATAAACACGCTGACGTATGTTTGTAGATTTATTTATTTATAATTTTATACTTATCTATTCATAGCTTATCATCATTTGCTTACCCATGTCGCAAATTTATTTTTAGTCTGTGCAATTTTAGTAATATAGTGTTACATACACTTTATAAGTATATACGATTTCATATACATATACTTGGCTAGTTTCTTTTTTTATGATGGCCGTCCGCCTGCCAGACGTGCGTCCTCTTTTAGAATAGTCGTTTTAAGACATAAAAGAATAATAATTTAAGATTTGTCGGAAAAGAATTGGAGTGAAAGAAACCTGGAGTAAGGGATACTGCAAGTCTTGAAAGAGGAAATCGGACTGAGACTGCAATAACTTCAGAGGCCCATGACGCATACTTTAATGTCCTATACTTCCTGTGAATAGGGAGGCCACTAGGATAGGAACAATTTTATACTAGGTATTTTAAATTTGTTGGGCCATTCATTACTACGTTCTTTGATAAATTATATGGAGCAGAGGTTTCACGTTTAAGCCACTTAATTGGTTAATAATTAAAATTAGTAAATCATATATTATTAGATTATTACATTCAGTTTAGACTAGATGTCCTGACTGATGGTGATAAATGAAAAACCACTCGTATACTCAGTTCAGTTAGTTCGTGGTTTTAGTTTATTTTTTATTTTACCAATGCAGTGGATAAAATCAATATCTGATAAGCTAGATACAAGTACCAAAATTACTTAATAAAAGTGTAGGTCACTTCGAAAAATATCAACAAATAAACGTTAATGTGTAAATTCAATTGAAATGATAATAATAATTACATGTAAAACATAAAAATACCATGTGGTCGAGTATGTTGTATTTATGGACGAGTCTTATAAGTGATTAATAATGATTTCGTACTAATTGCACTTAGATGCGCAAATATCTATATAATTGATTTATAATTAGTATATTTACCTGTCTAGTAACTATTTATTTATCTGAACTATGGTAAAAATAATCTTATAGTACAAAACTAACAAGAAATAATGACACTATGAAATAGTTATCGGTTCAATAGCAACAATCATTTATAAAAAAAAATTGCAATTTTTTAGAAATTACATATATATTTGTGAATGAACCTAAATACGAGGCTTATCCATAGTTCCCAAAAGTTTGTGGAGTCTCACATCGAATATTTATTATACTTTAATTTTGACCCTAATTAAATTTCTATAGAAATATTCCACCTCGAGAGGATGAACAGTTTTTTTTACGAGGTCGAGGTAAATTATGTTTCCTTCGATTTTTGTTCGTTTTAAAGGTGTTCGGTTAGTTTAGGAGAAATTAATGTTAAGACTAAGAATGCTATCATCACAGATATTGGTATATGTGGAATATGTTATTTAACCATTGGAATGATTGTTTTTTGACTATTTAGTGGGTCGTGACAATAAATCGAAATCGATCGATCGATCGACCGAAAATCGTCTACTGACGCACGTCTATGCACGGTGAGGTTCGAGATTAAATATATAGAAAGAAAATGTTCATGGCTGTTAACAAAATTATTAACCAAAAGGTTTAATATTTCGTGTTCATTTAACAATATAATTTTAATGAATCTTGTTACTTTCATTAATTATTTGTTCTTTGAGTCTATCCAACGGTTGCTTTGATGAAATCAATTGAAACAAAATAATAGACGTTGAAAATAGGTTTGACTTCGTTTATTTAGCCTGTAGATAAATCTTGGTTTTTAACGATAACAAAGTACACCCGTGGTAAGCCAAATGTTTTAAACAGGACTGCGTGATGTGATTGCGATTTGCAAATTACACATGCAATGCCATTTGAGGTTATAATTATTAAATTCTGTTTCTTGACAGTAAATTTGAAAATAAATTCTGTTGTGACTAGACAATAAATTTGAAAATTGATCAGGCTAGAAACGGTGTGTGTAAAAGTTGTTTCAGTTTGTATAATTAATCTTTTTTACTATATTTTTATCTTTATTTTCTTTTGTTCTGGGTAATGATTTTGTAATTTCGTCCAGTGTTAATCGATAGATAAGAAGTTGGTAGTTTTTATATTTTGTATAAAAGTAACTGGTTTAAAAAATAATTATTGCTTATAGTAATTTAAGTAAATAAAAAAGAAGATAAAGAATGCACGAAACTGTTAGTTGATAGTTTAAATAGGTAACAAATATCTTAAATGTTATTAGAGCAGAAAACTATTTGTATAGGTATTTTAGTATAATAAATAATGCACTAAAAGTTGGCCATACTCATATTGACTCTTGCTATTCAACTCATTAACTATATGAGTAACTTTACTCATGTGGTGGAAACTGTCAAACTAATTATGTTTTTTTTTTACCTGACTGCGCAAGAAGGAGGGTTTTCGAGTGTATTTATGATGTTTCTTTGTCACATTAACTCTTTTCATTCATTCATTCACTTTGTCGTAGTCGTCATTTCAATCGAGTGTCAGGGTACGAGAGAAAAAAGTTTATGTTTATAATACAGGATTTATATATTTTTAATCATTTTACTTGTTGTCTTAATTACTTTTGACTTAGAGTATGCTTCACAGTGTTTAAGTTTAAGTACCGTTAATCTATTCGGAATTTACTTTCCACTGTTTATCTTGTTTACATTTCACAACCGTTAAAAAGAAATTGAAAATGAAAGGTGTATATTCGATAATTAACTAATTACTAAATAGATTAACTTAGGGACTGTAAGCTTTAATTAGATGCATCTAAAAAGTCACAAGTAATAAAAGGCAAAACCTAAAAGGTAAATAGATGTAACACTAAGTTTTTGATACAAAAAATACGAATACATACTTTCATTTTTATTCTTTTTTAACTTTTTTAATATAGAGCAGTAGGGTGACTAAAGTTGCGTTTCGTAATAATTTAGCTAAAAATACACTAAATTATTGTATACAAAACATGTATACAAATCTATCAAAATTATTGTGAAACTGACTCAAGTATTACTAATTTCTTACAAAGGCGACGAGGCGCGAAGGCACTTTATGAAGAGTAGTGTAGTTTTCGATACTTAGAATTGGAAACGGCGCGGCACCTATCATTCTACAACAAAAGATTCTCACTACAACATCTAACTGAACAACAGCTTTGTTTGACAATCCACATAATATCCTTCCTGTATTAATAAGGTATCGGCTTCCGTCTTATTCAAGTCTTTGGCTTCGGAAGTCAGAAGACACCTGTTGGATCTTTGTTCCCTTTGCCACAAGGCTCGAGGGTAGCATGGTGTGGAAGGTTACTCCCGGATGTTCCCACGGCCGCCGCGTCCGCGTTCATGCCTAAATTCGACGCATTTGCAACATCCACTTACATGGGAAAGAAAGTTTTAGTCTTTTGTGATGATCGATTGAAATATTTGTACAAAATAATCATGCTCTTCCCCTTAAAATTTTGATAGTGACCGTACTAATAAGCTAAATTACTAAATGTTACTTCGATATGATATTATTTTTTCCTTTTGCTACATGCTTATAACTATTTGTAGCCCACTTTATAAAAGTGGTTCGTTATATTTTAATTTATAAAAATGTACATATATGTGTAGCTTTCTATTGCAACAATGAATATGTACATTACGATTTTTCTCTGATGATGAAGTTGAGTGTCGCATAGTATAATAGAAAATCGCGTTAGAAACGTTTGAAAAGTTTTTGTTGTCTTCTCCCGATGTTACATTCACCTGTCTTCGTCTTTATTATATCCTCAACGAAGGTTGAACTATCTACTTATCCTTGTCCACACCGCAAGAATAAACGCGTTCAAGAAAGAGACAAGAATTCTTTAACGCGTTTGTAGACTGAATCAAAACCATGTGGCACGCGCCGCTCCATTCGGGTTTCGAACGCAAGCCGGTGTAGACGTAATGGTGTCTTTAACACTGCGATAATCGCGATAGTATCGTGCTTTTGACAACTCCAGATATTTGAAACTTTATTTATATAATTTCAGAAGAGTTTCAATTTCTTGTAGTTTTTTCTGACTGTGTTATACAAGTGTTGGCTGTGTTTTAAGTGAAAAATAAAAGAAGAAATTTTGGATTCATTTTGGAAAATCTGTGAATGAAATAGACAAACGCAGTGTTGACGTTTTCGTCGACCAGCAGCGGAAGACGCATAACCTACATCCAGGGCGCGACGAAGAGACGCGTTCAAGTGAAAGTTTAAAGCCTACTGTTTTTTTTGCATAACTGCTGTTTTGGACTCTCGAAGACATTTAAGGGCCATTCTTTGCAGAAGAAGATCGCTTAAGAGTTTTCTTTTATATCTAAGGGAATAATTGAAAAACTTCCGAGCGCTTATGGGAAAGCTCGCAGCTGGGTGACCCAAAAACTGTAATAAAAATAAACGATTTAGTGCGAGATTTATATATCACCTTTGAAGTTCGATATCTTAAGATGATTAATTGTGAGTGTATGAGGATGTGCTTCGGGAAGCCTGAATAGACAGCGATCGCGATTATTTTTTTTGGCTTTATGAGGGAGCGAAGGTCGTTACCGATTAGTAGCGAAGTGGCGCTGAAGAATGAGAAAGAAGGAACTGGAAAGTTAGCAGTGAACACGGTTATATGCGGTGTGGTGGATGAACTGTCTAACGGTAGAACTGGAAGGCGAGGATCGTGGGTGCGTCACGCAGTCATGGGTGTGCTTCGGTGGAAAGACTTGACAGGAGTCAGAACGAGCACGCCGACTGAACAGAAAGAGGTTTGTATATTTATTACTGCGATTAAAATCATTTAACCAATACCGAGAATTACGTCATTGATGATGTTATTTGTTATGAATCGTTAGATGTTAGTGTTGTAGATTATGGTTAGGTCATTAGGTATGGCTGTAATCAAATAATAAAATATCCCTCTGAAGGGGTAAAGGAGTTTATAACTTTAGCTAAGTTGCGCAATATTTTAGGATGAATTGTATTTGTCGGAAAGCTAAAAACAGTCGTATTTATATGCTGTTTCTGTTCTCCCTAAAAAATCTCAATTGATAATAACCTTTTTATGCTATTATATACACGGAGGTTTCTTTACAATCTAATACCTAATAGTTCAAGAGATAAATACTCTTATATATATATATATATATATATATATTAGAATTTAGAAAGGTCATCCCAAACCCAGGACATACTATGCATAAATGAACTATGGTCAGCAAGTGCAACCATACTTTGAAATTCTCTTTATTACACTGATTAAGGTGATTGCCCCTTGTTGTATATAGCAAAACTGTTTTCGTGAAGTGCTTACTTAAGTAAAGAAATATGCCTACAAATCATATACTCAAACCCCGAGAAGTGATTCAACTCATCGTTTAGTTAACCTAGTAGTTTAATAATAACCTAGACACATTTTTAACATAGAACGAGCTTTAAAATATATATAAGTTGTGTTATAAACTACGGTATTAAATCTTTAATCAATTAATTTGGAACCCAAAAACCTGTACACCCATCTCTAGCATCCTCAATTTCTTTATCAAAATTATCATATTTATGCATAAAAAAATGCGATTCCCACTACCTTTACCTCACACTTGTGTTATTGAGGTATATTAAGAGTATATCTCGCCTTAATTTACACACTTATGAAAATCTAAAGAGAAAAAAGAATTTAACTTATAAAATCAAAGCAAATGGACTGACGATACGCCGTATATTGGTAGTTTCTCTTAAATGGTAGGAATTTACTAACGATATCAGTGCTCAGTACATCAACGCTGGTTTATTTCTAGTGTTTTTATTTACTGTCTCCGCACACAAACGTATAAAACTGTTGATCAATTTACATTTTATATGTATGTATCGTAAACAAAAGAGTTATGAATTATTTTCTGCAATAAATATCCTTAAAACAAAAGTTTCCCAACGTTAAATGTGACGCTTTGATTTTTTTATACAGATGGGACAAAGTGGTATGTACATCTCCGGTTCGTGATTCACACATTACGTGAATCGGTGACGAATAGTGAAACTTGTCTAGGCCGAACACTATACGCTAAATATAATATACTTTACTTACTTTATAGCCTTTGCTAAATTATGTACACTGAAAAACGTTTATTCATGTCATCTTGTTTATAAACGCTTAATTGTATCCACGTATCGTAAATGTCTCATTTTAAAAATCGTAATGATTATTTTTGTGTCTTTTTTACTTTCACACTGATCACATCCGTATTATTAGGACTTATAATATATATATAAATAATTATTATCTTACGGTTAAGCCTGGCCGGTTAAAGTCATTAACATAGGATTTGAAGTTGTTACCAGCTAATACCGACACCTACTATTTAATGGAGTTAGTGAGCTACGATCTTCTTCCTTTCAATTGTAATTTTTGTTTTTTGTAATTGAGGCCTGAACAAAAATGTGCAATATCTAGATTCTCGACTATATCCTCGAAAAAGTGGGCAGAGGCGCTTCAAACGACCACATTTTCTCAATCACAATGTACTTTAGTCCCTTACCTAATAGGGAGCAAGCCTACTGCCTTCTAGCAGACAATGTTTGCATATTCTAAATCTTGTAAAACATTACGTAACATAAGAACTTGCTAATCACAAAAATATTTTGGTTTCTATTTGCCATTAGGGTAAACAGCTGTAAGCTAAATTATAATCAAAATCTATTAAGAGTAAAAAGTGTAAAAAGTAGAAATAATTACCCTATTAACGCGTACAAAACTGTATTTATATACGCTGTTTTAAATATATAAATTTTAGTTTATTTTCAGGACATAGTGAAACTATCAGTAAACAACCATTATGTCCGACATTGCTAATTAACCTCAATCAGTACAAGCATAATTAATACTAACTAATATTATTAATCACTTGTGTTCCTTGTAAATAATGCCCTAATTGAAATACATGAAATATATATATATATGTATGTATATGTTTGTTATAACAATACACCATCGTATATGCATTTGCTACGCAGGAAAATGTTATAATTTATTTCCAGGAATTGTGTAGAACCTATAATATTTTATTTAGTTACTACTAACCTCACTTACCTGTCGGTGGTTGTTAGATTTTAAAGAAATTGATTTGTAGGCGTTTTCATTCTGTAAAAAAAACCACCGGCCAATCTACTTTTTTTTTGGAAACATGAAATAATTATAGCACCCTATAGTAATTTCATGATAACAATTTCAATTCTGGCTGTCTATTCCAATGGTGCTAATCCCAGTTGACTTGTCACAAATGGATCCCGATAATAGAAATATTTATTATTAACGTGCATATGGTCTGAGAGACCACACTTCCCTTGCCAGGTGCTATTTTCCCTGATGTCGGCTCAAACGGGATTTCCTAATGAAACACTACAATTCTGAGACTTAATAAAGGGATTGGACGAGACAATTTCAGATGCAAGAATTTGCTGTCTATTTGTCAAACACTGTTAGATGTCAATAACGTAAAAGTTATTGAAAATATGTTAAGTGAATGCTATTTTAAAGTAATTGGAGATATTTCTATTTTTAAATTGTTTTACATTTCAAAACACCTCTTTCTATACCATCTATATGGGCCATTACTGCAATTGAGATGAAGAAATGCGTTGCCGACTTAT
This sequence comes from Tyria jacobaeae, assembly GCA_947561695.1. Taxonomy (NCBI): domain Eukaryota; kingdom Metazoa; phylum Arthropoda; class Insecta; order Lepidoptera; family Erebidae; genus Tyria; species Tyria jacobaeae. The sequence continues at coordinate 11,480,638 of OX387223.1, read as the reverse complement.
TGTAACGTGAATAAAAAGTACAGCGTACTTCAAGTCATTCGCATTAAGTAAAATATGGCAAAGTACCAAAACATACAATTTAATTTTTATAAAAATAGGGACACTTATCTATGTAGAATATTATTTCATTTAGTTATGTATATATAAGAGTTATGAAAGTATAGTCAATGGATACTTTTTTCATTCTTCGAAGAACAACAAAAGTGTTCATATTAAATTTACTTAAATTATGACACACATGCTGTCTATAAAGTATGAAGAAAAAGCAAATATTGCTCAAACCGTTAGCATGCGATAAACAATGTTTAAGACCGACGATAATCTTATCAGTATTACTATGAATCATAATGCAGTAATCACTTAATGTAATACTTCTCGTCCTTATGAAATTTGCAAAGTTCTGGTGTTAATTGAGCTACACTATGCAATAAAAAAAGGAATATTGAAAAATCGAATATCATACATCGAATCAATACATACAAATATCATATCAATTTAACTATTGAACTACTCGGAGTAAAAGGAACTTAGAAATAGAAATATAATTTTAAATTCCAATGAATGTCCGGTTCTATTTGTTCTCTTTGGCCTTGAGTATGCAAAAATCGGTAACAATTGTCTATAGTGCTGAATGATTCATTCAGTGCGGCCCGATATTTGTATAATTTATTTAACAGGAGAGTGTAGGCTTAGTGAGTGGTGAAGTTAATTCTGGTGAAATAATATATAAACTGAAACAAATTTCTGGGAGAAGATCAAGGATTCTTCAGTTGTTGACGAGAATCAAGAGTTTGGGTAATATTTTTCTAAAACGAATTGTACAAATAGTGGTTAGTTTGTTGACCTCGAATGTATTATATTAAAAAGATTATGTGGTCAATGATCATTTCACGCTTATAAGTCCCGGTCTCGCTGTAGTTTATCAGAATTTTTTAACTTTTAAAATCATTTTGTACTTGTGTATTTGTATATATGTATCATTAGTTTTACTTATTTTGAGTCATAAACATTCTAATATCTTTATTAATTTTGGGTTTACTTACATCGAACGTGATGTGACACATTAATTCTGTGCTAAATATCATACAAATTCTTAGGCATCAAAGTGTCCTGACGTCATTGGCATGAAAGAGGTCGCAGCAGCAGTAGCGAAAATCAAGCTCGGTTTTACGTACATACATATCTTCGGATATACATTTATTTTACTCCAATTTACTCTCGCATAGAATTTTACTATCGCATACGATATTATTATGGCCGGCACGTACGTACTTCTTGTGATATATTAAAAAAAGGTTCTAATTAAAAAAGTACACTATAGTACGAGAAATTAATATGTATTGCCCATTTGAGTGTTCGTGTGGTGCATTTAGATATGCTATTAGATACACGTTTATGTTCGTGTTCTTAAACATCGATAATATTATACATATACCTTGTACCAATTACGGTTTTCGTAGCTATTTTGCTAAGATCAAGTATGATGATCAATTCACTTACCGATGTCATCTTAAATGTTCATCAGTGCTATGAGCCTCTCAGCTCCCGTGTACATATACTACACTTCTTATAAGTATCTGAATTTTTATTAATATATATATAGGTATAGTTACTTACAACTCTTGAGTTCTTAATAATTCTATCCTTGGTTTTTAGGGTTCGGTACCAAAAGGGTAAAACGAGACCGCCGTACATATTTAAGGGACTCCCATACAACAAACGTGATTTATTTGCTCGTTTTTGCTCGATATTGATAACGGCAACAGGTAGACGTTTGAAATTTTTACAAAATATTCAGTTATATGTTCACCTTAAACATTAAATAATTAAATTAAAATAAAACAAATATTTAAGAGGGGCCCCATGCAACAGACATGTTTTTTTTTGTCGTTTTTATAGATAATGGTACGGAACCTTTGGGCGCGAATCCTACTCGCACTTGGGCGGGTTCATTTAAACTACACGTTTACAAAATACATTTAAAAGTAGGCCCCCAAATTAGCATAAAATTATGCATTGAATTATGAATGACTATGTGTATAAATGTTTTACATTATGCTTAAATTATGATGCATTATAAAATATAATTATATTTTGATAAGAATCAATGGCGCTCATATGTAATACACAAATTTATGAGATAGTACACAACTTTCTTCATACATATACATTCACTTTCGTTCAGCTGCAGAGAGCTTACGTCACCAATAATAAAATACGTGCTCTTGAGTTATGCTGGTCATTATACTCATTCATGATCAATGATTGTGAAATTATTTTACAAAGACTATTTATTACCTTTTATATTTTATTACTGTTTACTTTTAATTTTTAGATTTGGAATGTGTTTTGTTTATTTTAATATTGCTCGAAATTGCTCGAGTTTTGAGCAGTTACTTAAAACAAGAGACTTGGGTGGACACACATATAACATGGCATGTCAATATGTGTTGTAAACTGTATTTTTCTTAGTTGCCAATATTGTCTTAATATAAGCAAAAATATATAATAATAAATCTGTTTGAAGAAAATCAAATTTAACGATACTACGTTTTTCAAAATGTTCTTAAAGTTGCGTACCATGAATTATCTTTAAGTATTAATATATAGATATGTCTCTGTCTTTATAGTTCTTCGCCTTTTCTTGTTTTTCTTCCTTACGTATCCTGCCAAACCTGAAGTTATTGCCTCAGTTGTGACGAGTGACACATCTAGATGAGATTGTATTAGCAAAAGCCGGCTTTCGCTGTAAGCCGTTGGCACACTCCTCTCAGATTAAGCTTGCATAATATAAAGTGTCCTTTATGAGTTACCCTGACTTTTACGGTGCAGTCCCAACACCATATTATTATGTTAAGGAAATATTGTTGTTTATTCTTACGCTCTTTTCTTTATACACTATTAATGGGGGACTGTGCTTGGTATGAGATCCGTCTGTTTCTAAGGGAAGCAATTTTGGTTTTATTTATGAAAGACGCTTTGAGTTTGCCTCAGAATTCCGATTGACTTTCTGTTATATGTGTTTTATGTTCTCCAAGAAAATATTATTAGATAAGATAGAGAAGAATATAAGTAACATTAGTAGAATGGATCGAAATTTTAGTTATTATCACGGTATTGCTCAAAACTAAACGATACAATACGATTGTATTACACAACAACAATAATGCATCTTACACAGTACAATAATATCCTTTATTACAATAATTAAAATGTGTTTTATTACCCACTCGATAATATACGAGATTTATTGCTAAGAGTGTAACACAAAGGAACAATATGAGAATTATTTCTTGGTAGCGTTCCAGGTGACCCTTACATTTTCGGTTCCTTTACAACAACCGCCTATGAATAGCATTTATTGTATGCGATACTGTATTATGACAACTGCAGTCTGGAAATAAGGTCAAAGTGTTTTATTTTGACCTTATTTCCAGACTGCAGTTGTCATAATACTTTTATTATGCCAATAAATATTGAAGATAGTATTTTCATGTATGCCTTAACTTATGTTAAATAGGCATTCATATTTTTTATATCTTTTGAACTAGGGTAACATGTCTGTACAGGTGGTACAGACAATTTGATTTTGTTACGCCGGTTTTCTCATATGTATCTGTTATGTTTAGTAAATTGAACATGTTTAGAACTTCGTCAATATTTTCCTAATATTAAGTGTAGGTACTTAATGTAGGCATAATTTTTGCAGGATAGTACAGTAAAAAAACCATCTCCACTCAATTCTAGCAGCTTGTTAATAAATGAAATACTGCGTATTTTGCCAAAAATCGCTTTGGTGTTCTTCGCTAGAGCATGCATACAACATTATTTTAACTGCATCATATCATGTCAGTCAAAACTAAATCACGGTTACTAGGCAGCGCTTTCAACTGGCGTATAACCTTAGTCGTAGTAAGACCGAGTAATTTAATTCATACATTATGGCCATTACATTGCGTGAGGACGGAAATGTCCCACATGCCGGGTGTAGTTTAAATGACCTGAGAGGTTTGTATACTACACAATGTTTGCGTTATTCAGGAACGTTTATGCGGGATATAGGTAAGAGCTAAATTGTTTCCTATTGACGCGATTTGTTGTAATGGATCCTAAATTTGGATGTAGTGTAAAGAAACTGCATGTAGTGATATTGTTACTTCTACATATAACAGTGTCGTTACTCGGTGAGTATTGAAATATCAAGAATTCTCCATAAAATTAATTTCAGCTCACTTTGTAGAAAGCCTACATTATGAACGCATAGAAATCATAAATCAGCATCACTATTCGTCAGCAAAAGTAAATTAATATAACATAGTTGTGTAGAGTTTCGTAATGTGACCAAATCCTTAGTTGGCACATTGACAACAATTTTACGGCATTAGTGCTGTGTTATCAACCCGGTCAGTAGCTTACTGTTCACTCATTTCTTCGTTCAACGTTATAACTAGGAAGAGATTATTTAAATAGCTAAACTATGTATTCCGGTAAATGAAGTAATATTTAATTATAATAACTTCCTCGAAATGTTATTACTCGATCAGTTGTGAATTATATTTCCTCTATAACTAGGTCTAAGAGTGAAATGGATGAACTACAGAGTCTATGAATTGTGTAAGTAAGAAGAGTTATGGTTATGATTTTTTTTTCTCATTATGGTTTTCCTTTTTGTTTATTATATCTAGGTATTAGGTATACCGACATTTGTAAGGTCTTCTGTGTGATTGCCAGTACCCATAAATACTAGCAACACTGTCTTGGTGGTTAGCCAGCAGGTACTTACCCCTATCTTTAGAGGTTTTCACTATTCACTAGCGCCGTTCTGCGCTCTGGTCATATAACCCTAAAAATTCCAATTTGAGTAGTCTACTCAGTAGAAATTCGTATAAATAAAGTAAGAAAAGTATTGGAGGTCTACCTACCGTTTCAATTTCATACGACAGTTTGTCGAACAAAAAGTTCGCTTCGCTAAAGAGACATGATTCTCAACAAAAAAAAAAACAGAATCTTCTAACCGTGTGGTCAGTCATCCGTGCCCTTAATGTAAGGAGGTGAACGCACGCGCGTAAATGGAATAAAAACTCTTTGATAACATTGACAGTAGATGATGAATGGTTGGAACTTGACGACACAGTTTTACGAGTTATAAATCAAAATGTTCGTCTTTCAAGAGTATTTATGTGTTATTGTTAAGACATGTATATTCTTATCACTTCTAAATAAGATTGCAATTCAAAAAACCCTGGTTCAAGATATTTATTTAGTTTATTGTAATAAATAAGCTATACTTGCAAACTTTGTTCCGTCAAAAATTCAGGCTTGGTTCATAACTATTATAATATATTATTACTCATTATAATCCAATAAAGCAAATATATATAAGTGGAACGTACTCAGTATTCCATACATATCAGCTAAATGGACCATATCGAATGTAACTGCTACAAACTGTGTGTTCAGTTAGCCTGCAAACATTTATTGGCCGTCACGACTTTCGTGATGCGACCGATGTACACGGAATCAGTATCGAGTGCTGTGCCTGTATAACTGTGCTTGGACACGTGTGTCCTGGACTTATGTTATCTTTGTACAGTGCTGGTCGTTTACAAAGTTACTTAATTGTTTTGTAGCTATTCACGTATACATATGCATATTTATCAGTAGCTATAAGTAGTTTACTAATCTTTTCACAACACCTTTAGATATTATGTAATTTAGTATTCAGTTTATAAATCATACCATCTTATAAATAAACATAAACCAGTTTATGCCATCACTTGTAAGAACCGTATATAATGATGTCGTAATATTTAAGACAAAACGCGTTATTCCAAATATACTGGGATTAAAACAAAACATTTTATTGCAAATATACTGTATAATATGCATTTTCTTCATGAATTATGTGAGCGCTTGTCACAGCTGTTTTCAAGATACTGCTTTGCAAATAAAATAGCGCATAAACTTTCAAAAATGATTATTACAGGTTGGATTCTTTTACATAACTCAATTTATAATTTTATATATATAAAAGCTGGAAATTTATATTTTAAAGTTCTGTAAGCTCTCACTTATGGTATTACATCACCGTTTGCCAAAAGTAAAACAGTTATTGCCTAGAAATCCCACGTGCCCTATCTTAATCAAAGAACATATGCATAATATATGCGGTATACAATCAGTAATGAAATCATATAATGTCACGATAATCATCTTAGATTGACTAAGTTCAGGAGTAGATTTGGTAGATAATAGACAATGTAACAGGGTGAGATATTTGTTTCAAAGTTTTATTAGATGCATTTTAATCACTCTCAATGTTTAACTCCGAAAGTGATCCTTTGAAGGTAATAGGCTTGCCCTCTATTATTTTATTGGGACCAATTTCCACGAAGCTACATATGGATATTTAAAGCACCTCTAGTATGCAAGTAAGTCTGTAAGTACATATTCCTGTTGGTGAAAGTACACAATCAGTACAAAACTACAAAAGACATTTAGAAAATTCAGCATTCTATTTTCGAATTACAATAGGAAACGATCAAACGGAGACCAGTAACACCAGCAGCACCCTAATGGTCCCGGTCAACTTGCCCAAGCACTCTTAACAAAAAGTTGAATATTTCTTTAAACTTTAAACGAAAAGCAATACAGCTCTGAATTTTCCTCCTTTGTACTGTCACAAAGCAACGCTTTCAGATTATTACACAACTTTTGATATTCATGATTGTTCGAAAGTTTTGACTGCCTTTATTTAGTAACGTCACAGGCAATAAAGGGCACAATATCTTGTATTTCTACGTCAATTAGTTTGACAACTATTTCGATTTATAAGGAAAAAATATCAAGTTAATTATTGCCTGTTCAATATTTAAAGGTCTTTGGTATTATATTACTATTATAATGACATGGATTTTTTATAAAGTGTATGTTAAACGGACTAATTTCGGTGTTCAGGTATAGGAGTATATATATTCACTTTCAGTACCTATATATGTACATATATGTATATGTACATATTTTATGGATTCAAAATAAAAACCCCGCGATCTTATAGTTCATCAGTAATAAAACAATATGTTGAAAATAAAATGATTCACTTTAACCTATTATAATTTTAGTCATATAATCATTAGATAGTATGACAGTTTTACTATTACACAATTTGTTTAAATCAAATGATTTGTTTTGTATCTTAGTAACAATTCAATAGTTTAGTTGTGTGGTTTACGGTGGATTAGAATAGGTGATGTCTCGTACAAGGCAACTGAGCGTGAGACTAAGCCTAACCCGTCGCGAATATAGCCGGAAGTGTACCTACAATATACATATGGAATAATATTATACATAATAATTTGATGCGAATGGTAAATAACTTGAAATTTTTAAATTGTTTATTGGAATAGCCATTTGTCTAGCTTTCTTGTTGATTAAGTACTCATAAGGGAATCGCAAGTAGTCGGTTTTTTTTAAAAACAACATTAAATTCCACTGTATATATGTTTGGTACTTTTCATATGAGGGACCGTTGACTTATGGGAAAATCGTTTTCTTTTCACTTTTGTCTAAGTTTTGTAAGTTAAGGATTTGTAGAACTAAGTTATTGTCGGTAAGTACAAAATAGACACAAACAGTAAACAAAAGTTTATGTAAATTGGATTTATTACAAGCTATGAAGCTTACCTAAAATTGTTTTGTCTCCGGAATTTAATAAAAGTAATACAGGTCGGTAATTTTTTATCAAAATTGGATGTGGAAACTCCCAAGTTTATAATGTTACATAAATCGTTAGAGTTACGCAAGTAGAAAAAAATAGTCGTAGATTTAATGGTTCCAATTAAGGCTGCAATACGATTTGACTCTGGTTATGTAGTTTGATTGGGGCTGCGTATTAAATCACGTGTTTTTTGGTTATTGGAAACACCTAAGTTTTATGACTTTTTTCTTTATTAATTCTCATACACAGCTGAAAAACTTTATAGAATAAATTTTATAGAAACAGTAAAGAGCTTATTCTTTAAAGCGGGAGTAATAAATTAATAGACTTTATTTTGTTTAAGAGTTTTTATAGGGAACAGGTGAACATTTGCCTTTTTAAAACGCAGACATGATAAACAGCTCTTTTGTAAGTTGTTCAAACCAGTTCAGGAACAATCACTGCCAGCACTGAATGATCGCAAGTCTTCATCACCATTTTGATACTTAGGTTGGCCCATTCATTTGTTACAGAAGAAAGAAACTTTTCTCAGAAAAAGTCTTCAACACAAAATATCGTTGATTTCTGTATGTCTTGATTGAGGAACAAACATTCGTATCTGTAAAAGTAGCGAACAAAGTAGCAAGATGAAAATGTTTAAATTAACATATAATTTTATTATCATCGTCTCATAAAAACGAAAGGTTGTGTAAAGTCAATGCACGATAATAATGCCTCCAACCAATAATAGCGCTCAATATCAATAACCAATACGTTTCACGAAGTAGGTCATCGTATTACAATACATATCTACTTAGTACATTTAACTTTATAAAGTTTTCTTGCTAATATTTCATACGCCACGCTTTCGAATGTGAAACTGATGGTATTTACACCACCTTAGTCATGCAAAACTAATTAGAGAGTTGTTACAAAGCGCGCAAGATCAGATCTTTATATGAAAACATCGTGGGAGTTAATTTTCCTAACAGAGAATACTTCTGTTTTTTACTCAATGAACAATTGTTTTAATTTTTGTCTTTTGAAATCGTCAATTGTTTCGCGTGCGTTATTTATGTTTCTTAATATTTTTTTTGTTGTTTTATCTGTAGTTGAAACTTTTAATGAGCCTCTTCTTGAAGTTTAATTTTCATACTATTTCCAATAGCATACAATCATTTAAGGAAAGTTTACTTCTAATGTTTATATGCTATCTTAAATTGAATATTAGAGTTACAGTTTTCTCAAATGTTTCTACGGACTGTCGATTAACACATTCAAACTTTAACTTTACATTTATTCAATTTTTATATAAATGTTCTTCCGAGCAAGGTTGTTTAAGTTAAAGAAAGTTTTCTGAAGTATTGTATGTAAAAAGAAACAATGATAATTAGATGAAAAAAATTCAAAACATTTCTACAATCATGGCTTCGCTTCAAAACTCCTTACATCGGAGAAATGTATACAAACAGTGATTAACAGCATTTTATATAAATATTACCTATGCTGGTTCCGATGCTGTTAGGTACTTAAAGAATCGTTTTAGAGTTTGAAACAAAGGTAACTTTATACGTATAATGCTATTTCATAGTAAAGAAATTGAATTCTAAAGATCAAAGTCAAAAGAAAGTAAGAGTGAGTCGTTACTTAGGTTCTAAATGGTCTGTTATTAGTTTGACAGTTCTCCGTAGACTTAAAAGGTTTTAAAATTGACAAATTGAGTCAGCACTTTTAGTAGTTCAAGCTTAGTCTTGTCGAAAATTAGATAGATACTTGACTTAACTAAAGTCTTTTCCATTTGTCTATAAGTAGAAGAAATGTGGCTATTCTCTATTGTGACTCTTGAGTTGCGGGTGTCTATGGGCGGCGGTAGTCACTTACCATCAGATGACCCGTAGGCTCGTTTGCCCATATCGCATAAGAAAAATGTTTTCTAGATGCGTTATTTATGCACATATATAGAATTATCAAATATAGTCACAGTCACTCACTCCTTTCTAAATATACTCGGGTATATTGGGAGACTCCTGCGGATTTCTGGTAGCGTTTTTCTAACATGCTGAGTCAGCTAATGCTAATAAAAGTGTTCCTGGGATGCCCATTCGCGCGAAACGCATACCAGCGAGGCAACAGCGTACTTGGACAGGAAAATACAAGTGAAAATGATGTTGAAAGCGATTTCCAAGAATACTTTGACTATTATTTATTTGATTGTCTGTTGAAGAAGTAATTAAAAGGAGAATATTTTAATGAAAACAGATACCTAGAAGTTATTAGTTTACGCTCCAACTACAGCAGCCGAACATAATATGAAGTAAACTTTGCTTTCACATGTGACAAAGCACGACGCTTGGTCGCTTGTGAAAGCAAAGTTTAAATCAAAGTAATAAGCAAATCATTATTAGTTTTAGAATTCCTTGCTTTTAATGACTGTTGAATGTTATTCGATATAAAAAGTGAAGAATTTCACATACACACATGTAACATATGTATGTGCTATGATAATCGGCCCAACAAACTGTCTAGTTTCAGCATATTAGGATTACAAAAGTATTCATTTTCCATACACATGGCCGGTATAAATAAATAAAACACAATGGCCAATGGTTCAATTCAATACACACATGGTGTTCATACTTGCAGCCAGATGTACTTTCGTTATGCTTCTTCAGATAATAGAGTACACAGTCCCACTTTCGCAACCGTTTCACATCATGTCCCATAATATTGTTATGGTGTACGATGTTTGTTTTATGTCGAAAGTGGGACGCATAGAGATTATGGTGCTTACGTACAAGTGTTAGTTTTATGTTGGGAAGAAGCAATCGATAGGGTGTAAGGAGGTGCTTTGAGGGTTATATTTGAATTAGGATGGCTATTTCAGTTTTTCCCGACAGCGCATTAAGGAAGATTATGTTTTAAAGTGACCGTCAGCAAAAAAAGAGACGAAGTAATGTAATAGGGATTTATATTTTTTGTTACAATTACTTATACGAAAAATGGCCATTCTTTAACAGCATGCTCTTCATCACATTATCACATTCTTTGTAGCATCTTCATAACTGCAAAATAAAAAATGAAACACTATATAAACCTTTTTTATTTTGCAGTTGTTTCGTAACTACGAGTATAGTGGGGTGGCGATAGAGGAAGAATTTTGTACATTAACCAACCTAAAGTCTCTGTTACTCCTGCGTATATAATCCAGATGCACTTAAAAGGTATTGCAAACCTTTTACCTGCGGGAGTAAGGTCTGTTCTTATGGCATATGATTTTTATTGTTTTTCAATTTGAAATTGAACAACATTGTGCTCTGGGATGCACTAGTGACCGCTTAGTTTTTCGACGAAGTGAAACGGTTTATTAAGTTTTTGTTTGGTTATGAAACAATTTACTATCTTTTCTTTTATATATATGTATATATATGACCATCTTACTTTACTCGTTGTACACTTATCGTAATACTTATGACCTCACGTCACATTAATACAATTAACAATTCTATTTTTTGGGCATCACCAAGAACATCAAGACGTCAAATAATTTAGGAAGGTTTTGTTCTCAAATTATCTCAACCGAGATTCGAACCCAAATCCTTACACTCAGAAATCAGACTCACTGCTTACTGAGGCTTCACGTACTTTCTATTACGCCGTATGCGCCATAGTACAAGGTCCTCCGTCCTTCCTTCATTTGGGAGGGCCTATAAGTAGCAGCGGATTGTAGTGAGATTGTTGATAAACATGTAATATATGAATGAGAAGAAAATATTGTCGACTTCCATTTAAAGTTGGAAAGGGTATTACTATAAGTAGGAGTTTTATATTTAAGAATTACTCATTTCATACACTCATGCCTGTATCCCCGAAGCGGTAGGTAGAGACGTCAGCAACGCCCTCTTTTTGCCAACGATAATTTAGTACCACTGACCTAATAGGGGGCAAGCCTATTACCGTACTTTGTGCACTGTGTGAATTGAAATATACTGTCTGATATGTCGCCTTTTACGATACCCCGGAAGAGAGGGTGGCCCTATTCTGCTCTACCGAGTACCACACCACTATTTAAGATGAGTTTTAAATACTAAGAAATTTCTATGGAGATATATAAAAAAACTCGCGTTACCTTTTTTTATGAAGTCCTTAATATAACGAATATATATATGAATAAATTAAGAAGTTTTAGCTATTTTACTTGAAAGTGTTTGTATACCAATTGAATTAAAAGATAAGTTGCAACATGAACTCTTGCCAAATTCTGCGAAATCACTGGGAATTTACAATGTACAAAATAATTTTAATAAACTTATTCATATTATTCATAAGGGACTCATCCTGCATTGTTTTATTATTGTGATTGTTTTATTTATGGGTTGCCGCTGCCTCCATACTTAACTGATGTGGTTTACCCGTAACTGTTGCTGATTGCATAATAGTTTTGTTGTGGTCCTATAAGATATATATTCGAGTTGTTTTTTTTAACAAATGTTTATTTTTATTTTCCAGGTAAGCATCATCATCACCTTTACTTGTCGAGTTTTCATACACTGTAAATGTAAGTTAGTTGTACTTTTTCGTTTTGTACTATCGTAAGCAGTAACAAGGCTTTGAAAATTAAACTCTCGATAGACCTGTTTCGTGAAACGTAGGTCGTATATATATCCTACCATGGATAACGTTTCCTGTTCCTGCTTAATATAACTGTTTCTGTACCTTCATCACTTCGTTTTTCATTCTTATAAAATGTGGAGGTGCTGGTAGGCCTGTTATTGCCTTTATGTATACACGCCAGAACCCTCCTAATAAACATCATACGCACAATACTTTCACTTCAAACTTGCCGATTGGTCTAGTGGTTGGGGATCCGGACTGCTGAGCCAGGGTTCGATTTCTAGACAGGCAAACATTTGTGTGCACCTATTGCACTTTTAATTCGTTGTATCAATATTCGGAATAAGTCGTAAAGTTCTAGTTGTCTATATGAAACAATAAAAATAGGTACTGTATTTCCTTTTTTCTTACAGATAAATGTTGGAACCTTGCTATTGTGTTAAACTATGAACATAAACTTATATAAAAAGTACTTTAAAACATCCAGTAATATCACATAAGATGTTAATGTAATAAACCCATGAAATGGATAGATATTTAAAATCCGCAAAAGAAATTTTACAAGCACGACAGAGGCAATTTTAACACGATGATTACATTAAGATTGTTTCAACTTTTCTGTGCTATTATGGTCAGTAATAATTAAACTTAAAGAGTAAAAGTCCTTGGTGTGTTTAGGTGTATGGTGTTATACTTTGAAAATTGTACTTACCCATAATCCGGTAAGCAACACACGCAATCTAACGTGTACCCAATACGACACGCAATTTCTTCGGTAGCCATTTTACAGTCTAGAAATTAGTAGTGCTGTGTGAAATTACTACTGTTTATTAAATAGTTAAACATTTATTGATTTACATCCGGAAAACGCCATTTAAAATTTAGTAGCCATATTATAAGGATACAAAGAAAACAGAAACGCTAGTTACCTTCATTGTTTAAATTAAGGATTTATCTCCGCCGTATTGTAAACCACAACCAATAAACTTGAATAGTGTTTGCATCTTAATACCTTACAAAGTCGAATAAACTCAGAAATACAATGTGTTCGTAGTCAGCGTTAAGCCTGTGCCAGTTTGATAGTGGCCCACTGGCTACGCTCTACAGTCTACTAAATCCGTGTTTAGTAAGTGGTATAGAAATCGTCGGCTAAACAATAAGATTTGCTATACAATTTATTATAATTTGTTTTAAAATATAAAAAATATTACAGTTACAGTGTTAATTTGTGAATTTCCTAATTAAACTACTTTTCTAAAGGATTAGAAATTGAGGTGATCTCAAGATAACTCTTAAGTATTATTTAATAAAGGGTGTAGATGAGTTCATTAAAATTCTATAGGGGAGGAAACAAGGCCCCTGTGTCACCTTATGCTAAGATGTCGCTCACACCTCCTAATATGATTAAATTAAAGTTGTATATAGGTATATACGTAGACTTTTCATTCATAATTACTTATTTAATGGTGAGTTTAAACTTGCTATAAATCCAAAACGTCAATGTTCGATGATATGCCATACACAACATTTGGTCCTGTCATTAAATAAGGATTACTTTCATATGAAACGTTTAATACATGTTTTTAAGTTGACTGTCTAAGCGGTTCTAACGATATTGCACAGCTCTTTCATTTGCTATTTTGCACACTATTATTGGGTTTTAAAACATAATAATTATCATACGCCATAACGAATCACAATAACAAACCGATGTTAGCTCCTCTAACAATGTAACTATTTCATGTTATGATCTGTAAGGTTTCACCATATCATGAAGTGGTCGTTGATTATATTATCGATAATCATTTTTTTTTAATTATAATTATATATATATATACAAACAGAAATAGGATATAATTCATTGGTTGGTCGCATTCGTGCCAATTTAAAGAAACAAGCAAATGATGGTGCTCACATCAAAACCATTTAATTAATTGTAAAAGTAATGAACTAACTGTGTTTTGTTCATTATTTGTACCTAATTAAATAGCGGCAGTTTAATGAGTAATCCGGGACTAGCTAATGGCAAATCAAAAATTAATCTCACTTGCGGTCGACGTTTCCTCGTGAACCCACTCCTTGCTAGAGTTTAATGCTTTTTAAATAAGTTTAGACAATTTTTAGAAGAGTGAGTAAATCCGTGTTACTAGTAGTCATAAAAAAAATGATGTAACTAGATTTTATTCGTATCCATTAAAAATGTATAGTGGTATACCTACTGTTGCCGCGGACTCTAGGCATCATTCTGACAACCAAAATTTAAGTAATCTTGGAGTAAACGTTTCTGTAAACAGACTAGGTAGTTTCCTAACAAAAAATGTAAAGAGATATCATCTTCATGACATCATAACGTCGTTGAGAATATAGATAAAAAACTACTGTTCACATAACGTTTTGTCAAGATCGAAATCTAATATTGCACACATGCTTAGTTTCTCAGCACACCTTTTTGTCACAAGTTCACAACGCACACTCAAACTTGACAAAAAGTATTAAAATAAACAAAAATATGTATATGTTCGTTTTTTATTTCAATTGCTGGGTGAAGGCCGTCAGGTGACATCACCTGCTATTGTAGCTTTTAGGTCTTGTTTCATGTAAAACCATCTAATAATTTTATTCTCAAATTACTTAACTGTACAGTGTATCTAATATGTTCAGTTTGTTTTTGCTTTATAAAACAATGCTAAAATAGAGAAGGTTCTTCCGTCTGGAAGCGATATTTCGGGCATCCTACTGCCAAGCTGGCAGACGTTGAGGAAAAACGACAGGAGCTTGTCGCTGAGCTCGACCGGGTCTTGAGCCGCATTTCCCAATGGGGCTGTGAGAATCTGGTCGAGTTCGGCGCCAAGAAAACACAAGCGTGTGTGTTCTCTAACAAAAAGTCTCCATTCCTTCCCCTTCCTACTCTTCAGAGCACTCAACTGCCACTGCAGGATAGGCTTAGTATTCTGGGTATGGATATTTGCCGGGATCTCAATCCGCGCGATTACATCGAGAGTGTCACTAAGGCGGCCTCGCGTAAGCTCGGCGTTTTGAACAAGGTGAGACGGTTCTTCTCGCCCGAGCAACTGTGTCTTTTGTACAAGACCCAGGTTCGCTCCTGCGTGGAGTACTGCTCTCATCTCTGGGACGGCTATGCGCAGTATTTGCTTGACGCTCTCGATCGGTTGCAGCGGCGCGCAGTCCGCATTATCGACTGTCCTGAGATCACCCAGTCTCTTGAGCCTCTGCAGTTGCGAAGAGATGTCGCCTCTATGGCAGTCCTCTATCGCCTACATCACGGGGAGTGTTCTGATGAGCTCTTCCAATTGGTCCCACCTTCTCCCTTCCTCTACAGGACTACACGTGCTGGCCTGAGGAGTCACCGTTTGTGCGTCGAAAATATACGTACCCGAACTAAACGGTTTGGCTCTTCTTTCTTGTGCCGATCGGTAAAAGCCTGGAATTCTCTACCAGCGCACGTGTTTCCTTCCCACTATGATCCCGGGTCTTTTAAGCGGGGCGTGAAAAAGCATCTCACCAGGCCGCCATAGTGTGGGTCACCATGCTGCATTGACTACACATGCAATGAGGATGGTGACCACCACTCTTTGACTCCACCTATTGCTTTCCATCAGGCAAAGTGGAGTCACTATGGTAGGCTAATATAAAAAAAAAAAAAAAAAAAAAAAAAGAAACAAAAATGTATACAACTCTGAAAAAGTTCTAACGATTTTAATAGTAATAAGATATATCTTACCTAGAAGTTAACAGTTATAACTTCTTTCAATCTTTAGATATATACTAGCGGACCCGACAGACGTTGTCCTGCATGATATTTCAAGCGATTAGGATCAATATAGATAAATAACCTAGATACCGACTGCAGCGCCATCTGCCGGGCTGATTTGTGAATCTAAACCATTCCCAGATCCCCTTGAACACACACAAATTTCATCAAAATCCGTCCAGTCGTTTGAGAGTAGTTCAGTGAGATACACACTCACAGAAGAATTATATATATATATATATATATATATATATATATATATATATATATATATATATATATATATATATATATATCCTTTAAAAGACACTGTTTTATAATTTAAAAAATGATGCATGTGTTGTTACTTGCCAGTTTGAAATAATCACAGTATAATTAAAATTCTTTTAGACATTAAAAAGTTTAAAATATAGTCAGTCATATATGTACTGTGATTGATTGTACAGGATCTTAAAATCTTGCGTGAATTAAGTGAAGACATTGAATAAGTTTACTATGGACGTATGTCTTTATACTTCTACTGATGTTACTAACCTGACATCACAATAATCCTTCTGAAATTCAAAAGACCCAAACCAATATTCCTCCAGTGATAAACCTTTCTGTTAGTATTGTTTTTAAATTGCAACACTGGTTTATTGTGGCTATAAATCCTCGACTAAATGTTGCGTAGCATATCGATGTTCGTGTATCAAGTTGTTTTATGTCAAATTTCTCGTACTCGTTGAATTAATTACACTTTTACATATGACAGTTTGTTATATCAACATTCGATATCTCTTTAATTTTTTTAAATATAGTTTAGAAAATAAAGACTTGTGTCATGACTAGAATTAGATGGTGATAGATGGCGGCATTAGAAAGCTAATTATTGTTTTTGCTATTAAGCTAATTATTATTTACGACCATGTTTTTCATGCTTTTAATATAAAAATATTTGATTTCTTCGTCTGCAAATACTACTCGTTACAGTATTCGACGACCAATCGATCATTCACTTGGTTTGGTTGTTAAATCTAGTCTTTGTCGTGGTAGGCAACAAAGTTTCAAATTTCCACTAAAAACACATTAACTTTATTCTCGTTTAAAATAATAGTCGAACTCACATAAACTTTTTGTTGTACACCAATATCCTAACGTAATATTAATTATTTAAGGATCCTGTAATGGAAAGTCATTTTACTTAGGAGATTGTTTTGTCCTTCTCTTCTTTACTGCATAAGAAAAGTTTAGCTATATTTTTTTTTAGGCATCTACTCGTTCTGCTAATATATGTATATATAAACACTGATCCAGAAATGACGTCAAAAGTTAAGGTGTATTACGTTGTTAATATAAACAACAATATCATGAATACATCACAAGCATTATTCTTTTTAATGATTTAAATAAAATGTTTTCAAAATTACTTTTTTATCTTCTTGATATATCATCATGCGGATGTAACACTTATGCACATCACAATTCACTTAGCTTGTTTGGTATTTCATCACTTTTTCTTTTTAATTTATACTATAGTGGGACATACGAACATACAGGTCACCTGATGGTAAGAGACAACCGCCGTCCATGGACACCTGTAACTCGAGAGTCGTAAGTGCGCTGCCCGCCTTTGAGGGTGATGAGGGTTAGGGGGATGCGGGAGGGGAGAGAAGAGAGTGGGGATGAGGAGATGGGAAAGAGAAGAGATGGATGAGGTATCGCATCGGTCGAGTAGGCCCATTCGTTTCATTTACAGTGGTAGAGCCATGCTTAGGCGCATGGCTCTACCACTGTAAATGGAATACAAGGCAATGCCACTTGGAACAATGTAGACCTAATGTGTGTAATCAAGGAAAATAAAATAATCTTGATACGTTGAATGCTATTATATATATCTTTATGTCTGTTCTTTATATCTATCATTCTAATATCTATGGTCACGTATGATTTTCAGACAAAACGCGTAACATATTCTGAGTTCTCTCCTCTAGTTACAGCGAAAGTGTTATTTTAACGACTTTTAGAAAGCATGTTTGCGAGTATCAAATGGATTTTTACCTGTTCTATAAAGAATAACTTGGAAATAATTTACGGGTAATAATAAATCATTGTACGAAAGCGTGTGCGAGTTGCGCAAGCACTGATGGTTACTGATATTATTGCTCGGAACATCTGCTACAAATAATTATGAAGATTTGTTTGAGTTTTAAACATAATATGTAAAAGTGTAAAAGAGGTATGTAAATTTAGATTAAGAAGCAGCTGTAATGATAATAAGTTATTTAAAAGTGTTAAAACTCAGTAAAATTATTCATTTGTCCAAATGTCTATGAAACTGAACCTCAAAAAAATTATAAAAAAAATATCACGAAACATGCAATCGTGATATTTTTTTTATTATTTTTTTGAGGTTCAGTTTCATAGACAAAGATTCAGAATTTGTCGAAACAATACCTAAACCATACTTTAAGGTAATCTAGTCAAATCTAAATATGTTCAATCTCATTCTTCTGTGTTCTGCAACTATTTTTGGACCTTCATTAATATGTATGAGTCGTGAGAAAAGATTGTGCTGAATTTCGGACCATTGCGATCCGATGGCAATCACATGACTGACCCTTGTCAGCAAATGGGTTCCGTCGAAAAATAGATGGCGTTTAAGTCATTTTACTCCGCATCTAACTGGAACCTTACATATATCTTGTGGCCCTCATACATCTTAGGAGATGTGGTTGAGACCTAATGCGAATTAATATTTATGGAAGGTGAACCAAAACAGCAGGACACGGGTTCAGGTATTTACTAGCTGTTAGCAGTCACGACCAAACATGCTGTTTCGAAATGAAATCCGGCAGAATATTGGTACGGTATATTTAAGTTACAGGTCGTTTTGTTAGTTTCCGTAAAATTCCATGTACTTTTTAAATTAATTATGATAAATGAGCATAATATTAAGGCCACACAATCCTTACGGATTTAGTAGTAAGACACATTCGTATTTTTTTTTACACGAACACAAACGAAACCGCATGGCTAAGCTAGTACAAGTTTCTTGGAAGCATCCCTCCTAGGGTATTCCCAGGTCCCTTGCAATAGACCCAGTTGTTGACTCCGGTAGGGTGACAACCCGTGGGTGTTTCCGCACAAAAAAAATGGCTAAGCTAGTACAAAATAAAGTAACAGATCATTTTATCTCTTAAGACATTTTTAAATATAATTATTAGCTAAATTATAGCAGTTTCTATTAAAAAAAAAACAGTTTTGGTGTCAATTAACTTCCTATATATTTCTTATTTAATAAGGAAAGACATGAATACCAGAAAATATTATTAACAATGTGACTTCAGATAATGATACCTACTTGCACTGAACAACCCACGGAATTTAGAACCTAACTTCATATGTTCCGACTCTTGGCAAATATGTATGTAGATTTGATGTGTTCTTATTAGACCCAGATTGATATAGCAGATTACATAAATAATTAATAATTATGATCTATTAACCGCTACCTTACAATGATAATAAAAGGACACATTTGAATGGTATATAAGACTTAGGGGCAAAATAAAAAAAAAGCCAACTGTAATTTGTTCAATCGTTAAATCGCACATAGTTTTTATGGATTCATTTCATTATTTAATAATAAATTATTATTATTTCCGCGAACATACAAAACACAAACTATACATATTAAATGGATAATGGAATTCATTGGATCGGTGACACTTGTGTCTATATTACAAGCTATAGACGTCCTCTGACTTTGGTACGTCGGAGTTTGTAGACATCATTTACTGACTAAATTGTGACGTAAGAGTTTTATTTAGAAGTAGCGACGTCTTACTACAAAGCTTTGACGCATGTCAAAGCTTTGTTTTCAGTCTCCTCTGTCTTTTCTTACTACACTTTAAATACTACACTTTAATACACTACACTTTAAATGCTATTCACAGACATTCGATTTCGCAATTTAGTTAAAATATTTAGTTGAGAAGTACAATATGTAGTAATTTCAAACATAAAAAAAAAATAAAAATTGGTTGAGGCTTTCGCGGCCGATTGATGACTCGTTGGCTTTATTCGGGTCTAAAGGCCGTCGTATGTTGGAATTGCTTATGTAGGAAGCAATTCCAATATACGACGGCCTTTAGACCCGAATAAAGCCAACGAGTCAAAAATAAAAATATTTAAATTTTACTAATGATTTTCAGAAACCGTATTTTTATGTAATATGTAACAGTATTTAGAATATGTTGTTCAAATGCCTAACAAGTTACCATCAAATTTCAATAGAAGTGAGCAAGATTCATCAAGTTTGGCTTACCTTTGTATGGTCACAAGTAAATTGCGATAATGAATACTGAATATATTACCATTTGTTCAAGCCGCACATAATATTAACAAATAATAATAGTATTACTTATTAGTTAATATATTATGCAGCAAGTTACCGTAACTCGGATCTATCTCCGTGGATTCCGGTGGGAGTATAATTTGGTCGGGAATAATGAAACGTTATAAGTTTCGTGCCTATGTTTTATTCATTACTGTTCATATCTTGTTTCTCGAATATATTGAAATGGAAGGGCGTTATATAAAAGTACTATATATGCATCTTGATATTTCATATTCAGTACGAAGTTTGTCAGTCACAAGTATTAGCTTAACCTCTTTAGTTTTTTTAAACAAAATATGCTTCTATCTGTCTTTTTAAGATTAGTAGAATAGTGAACGTGACCATGTCTCAACATACTTCTCTACACGCAAATAGTCCAACAACCCGATTACAAACGTTTTCACAGATAGTTCAAACGGTGGTACTTCAATGTTGTGTGTTTTTTTTACATGACAGCTACTTAAACGTAACACTTTCTTCCTAACAAACAATTTGTTCGCATTCCATCGAAGAGGTCATTTTGTACAACACAAAACGTTCAGCCATTGTTTATAACGTCAACGTCGACTTTTGTATCACTACTACTGGTTATAGTAGTACGACTTTCTTATATTCATTACGATTTTTGGAGACAACTTGCAATTTGCATTTATATTTTCTAATGTACTCCATATTATAGTGGGTTGCTGCCTTCCTCAACAAGCGCCGCATTAGGGTTCTCTGCGACGGCGCGGCCTCTTACTTCCAGGAGGTTAGCGCTGGTGAACCTCAGGGCTCCGTCCTATCCCCTACGCTGTTCCTTCTGCATATGCATGAATGTTGGCCCTTGGCAATATGCATTGTTATGCAGATGACAGCACAGTACACGGGTGACATTTTGGACATCCTGTTGCCAAGCTAGCAGACATTGAGGGAAAACGACAGGAGCTTGTCGCTGAGCTCGACCGGGTCTTGGGCCGCATTTGTCAATGGGGTTGTGAGAATCTGGTCGAGTTAGAGGCTAAGAAAACACAGGCGTGCGCGTTTTCTAATAAAAAGTCTCCATTCCTTCTCCTGCATACTCTTCAGAACACTCAACTGCCACCGCAAGATAGGCTTAGTATTCTGGGTATGGACATTTGCCGGGATCTCAATCCGCGCGATTACATCGAGAGCGTCACTAAGGCGGCCTCGCTAAAGCTCGGCGTATTGAACAAGGTGAGACGGTTCTTCTCGCCCGAGCAACTGTGTCTTTTATGCAAGACCCAGGTTCGCTCCTGCATGGAGTACTGCTGTCATCTTTGGGACAGCTATGTGCAGTATTTGCTTGACGCTCTCGATCGGTTGCAGCGGCACGCAGTCCGCATTATTGACTGTCCCGAGGTCACCCACTCTATTGAGCCTCTGCAGTTGCAAAGAGATGTCGCCTCTATGGCAGTCCTCTATCGCTTACACACTCCGTGATGTAAGCGATAGAGGACTGACGTGTTCTGACGAGCTCTTCCAATTGGTCCCACCTTCTCCCTTCCTGTACACGACTACACGTGTTGGCCTAAGGAGTCACCATTTGAGAGTCGAAAATATACGATCCCGAACTAGGCTCTTCTGTCCTGTGCCGATCGGTGAAAGCCTGGTATTCCCTACCAGCGCACGTGTTTCCTTCCCAATTTGATCCCGGGTCTTTTAAGCGGGGCGTCAAAAAGCATCTCACCAGGCCGCCATAGTGTGGGTCACCATGCCGCATTGGATAGCCATGCAATCCACTTATTGCTTCCGTCAGGTAAAGTGGAGTCACTATGAATATAATATTTTTATGGCTAATATAAAAAAAAACAATTTTAAATTTAATTGGCAAAGGGTCATGATGCAAATTCCAACGAAAAAACTGTCAAACCGATTTCAGGAACTTTCAAATTCGAGAGATAATGAACGAGTTTCTTTTTACAATGTAATTGTTACAGCTGTTTTTAAAGCGGTGCCTAATTGATGCCTTTTTTATAAAGACCCTGTAATAATGAGCAGTTCTTTTTTGTTCGCAAAACGAGAAGATTGACAAGTAAATGTCTTAAAAAACGGTAACGAAGTGGTATTCACTACATTGATCAAATAAATATTATGAACTTTGTTAATAGTTAATATGCCTAAGTACCCTTGCGTTAATAAAGTCTATACAACATATTATTTGACTATTGGCACGGTAATCCATTCTAGGAGTGTATTACATATCTGAAACGACCTAGGCAAATAGATGTCTGTATATATGCAAACGTTCCTGTTATCAGACCTATTTTTCCTGGTAGCTTGCTATCATCGGTCGAGTAGTATACTCGCGAACACTGCCACGCTTTTCGTGCCACCATTTTCCTCTGTCAATTCACTACGGACGAACGCATTTTACACAACAATTTAATGTGTCTATGTTATTTTTTAGTGCTTGTTTTTTTAATTAAATTAAGAAACAGTGTCTATTGTGCCGCGATGGGATTGAAATATTTCTGGTGATATCAGTTTCTTTGTGTAAGAAAAATGTTTACGAATCACAGAAGACAATCGTTAACTGCGTGGATGGAGAAAGCTCTATTGAGGAGAAGAAGTTCGAAGGACTCTCCAATGCATTCACCACTTGGATCTGATGAAGTACTTTTATTTCTAGTTTTAATATTTTATACTCAGTATATGCTAATGCGTAAAATGATGATATGGCCTTGAAAATGGACCAATGTTATCTGTGTTTGATTACAGACATGATTTTGGGATACTGTACTGTAATGTACTGTATATCACAAAATAAAATACTTTCACTTTAGGTACGATACAATTTTACAGTTTGAGGATTATCTTAATCTGCGTAAATGTGCTTAATCGACTACTTTGTACTTACATTCTTTTACTTTACGTTTTCTGTATTTACATTAGATTTTCTAGTAGTATAATAAATATATTATTTTTTAACTGTACACGTCAAACTACATCAAATTGACATATATGTATGTTTATCATTAAACTTGGCATATGCGATGAGCACACCTGCCGAGCATTTCTTTACCACGGATCGCTCATCGATATTTTGGCAGTAGAACACTGTCAGGGTTGTCTCTGTTAAATAATTTTGACCTACATTCGTTTGAAGGTTTCTTCGTGAGTTTGTAAAGAAGGCATATCTAATATACAAGTCCTAGTCACCGGATACTAACAACGTAACGTGTGATAGCTAACTCTTGTGAAAACTGGGACTGCTTTGCCGCTTATCGCATTTACAATACATTTTTGTACTGAATAATTTATTGACAAGGTCCTTGTAAATAGGTGTGTTCATCATTTGTATTATGGAATAGGTAGGTATTGGTTACAAGCGGAAAATTAATTTTGGTATTATTGGTTTCATTTAATAAGACATATTCCTACTTTAATTAATTCCTCCCATTTGAGGTAAAAAACCAACGTCAATTAACAATACAATGTAGCCTTTGACGTCAATGAAGGTATTTTAAGATATATGTATCTAATGAAACAAAAAAAGCTTACTTTAAATGTCTGTCATGACTCTATATCTATATATATATTAAATACATTATATTTATGTAAGTCCTAGTAATGTTATGTTCTCAAATGCATCTGATAAATTGACATAGCTTGTCTACGTCATTAATAGAAAAAGTAAAAACACTACAGGATGCCTAGCATGACAGCCTACTGTTCACATGGTTTTGCAGGATTAGTTTCATGAGATTTTACTTTATTTTCCTCTGCAATTGACCCAAAGTAAAGGAACACCTTGTGTTTTAAGTGGGTTTGATTTCCACACAAGTTCCACTTTAGTGTTTCACAAAAAAAAAAAGATCGGAGAGCTTTACATGTTTTTGTACACTAGCGACTCTCATTAAGTATGATATGGTAAATCTTATAAAACCGCTACTATTTGTAACACTCGTTCATTGCGAGGTACGATCGATAAACACTGAGTCAAACGCAGAGTTCATCGCCATACGATACCGCTGATGTATTACAAGGTCAGGCAACCTTCAAGCTTTTAGTGCCACGATAAAGGGTGTTCTAATACTTTCGCGTTTACATGTCTATTGCTATTGTCAACATAACAGCAGTTATGACATCATTTGACTGTTGAGTTCCCCTTGAATATAGCTAGCAGTTAACGAGGGCAGGTAAATGAACATAGGAGGAGAAATTCTTACTATAATCCATCCATCTATATTTAGGTAGGTCGGGTATATTCATAGATTTTGATATTATCAGGCATATGTATTGTTTAGAAAAGAACAGAAACCAATGCGACCTCAACTCCTAGATACATATTGAGATTAACCACTAAACACTGGGTTAACATTGACGTAATGTTTTAAGTAGGATGGAAACAGGGAATATATAATATGTTCAACACCACTTTATTATTTTTATAATACACTATATATATATACTTTCACACTAAAGTAAGAAAAAATTGTGTATAAATATCTTCTTGCCTTTAGTTGTAGATTAATTAAAGTCCACAATACTTATAAATTAAAGTAAACATTGGTAGCAACGACTAATTTCCTTTATAAATCCTCTCGGGTCTCGAACTAGACACGAAGTTTCATCAAAGTAAATATTTTTATTGCGTGACAGCCCTCGCCCTAAAGCGTTGCTTATTTTGAGAAAGGGCAACATCTAAAATGTTAACAAACAACAGTATTTGTAGTGTTGTATTTCTGATAATGAACAGGGCCACCAAAAATTCTTGAAAAGAAGAATAGGATTGAAAACAGCTACTGGCACCCCTGGATAAGGATCTTTATCAGCCTCTTATCACGACTAGTCACGATGCTAACAAAACAGAAAAAAATGACTATACGCGGAAAACTCGATTTGTTGCCTATGTTTTTTTGTTTGTGCAATGATTTGAAAGATTTAATCCTGTCATTTTGACTAAGTCTTAAGATTTGATGATGCGATCCTAGGGAAATCAAGGGCAACCTTCAAATTTTGCTGAAGCTATTAAGACATTAGTGTCTCATGTTTCTGGCCTTGATAGTTGGGGTTAGGGGATAATTATTTAAATTTTGTTTAGTTTTTTGAATTGCGCATTGAAGGAAGTTTCTACTTTTTTAAAGTCAATTATTAAATATAGTCGTTGCGAGTGTTTGTAACCATTGGTAACCGCCAACTTAGTCATAAAAACAAAAATCTTTACCTCACTGTTATAGTAACACTTTCGATAACCGTTTACGACACCCTGACATATGGTTCACATTCAAATGTTCTTAATCTCTATAACGTTCCATGCCATATGGTGTATTGTTGGTAAGTTAGTAACGATCGCTGCACCCTCGCAGGTGCAAATGGACAGCTGTTATTTGCTATTGTCCCTCGAAAAAAGGGATCTAACTGATAATGTAGTAATTACGTATTAATACTAAATAAAGTTATCTATTTTTTGGTTTTATTCATATTCAAAACATCTCTTGCTGTCATAAAAACTGTTGGTAACTTGTTATAATTGATTCATTTAATCTCATAATAACATGGACGATTTAATAAAATGAAATAAACAGCGATATAAAAAAAGTGTAGGACTGTGAATATATATATTGTAAAAGTTCGGGTCTAGTAATTTTTTTTTTTGTGATTGGTAAAACATGGTGAAATTGTAGCCTCAGTCTGATAACTCCCGTGTCCGTCAAGGTATATCCATATATAGTATATATATAAACAAATAATTGAGTTCTAAGTGTCTAACACTTAGAACACAATTATTTGTAGCCGTGACCTAATTAGTTTTTTTTTCCGCATATAAATCATGCCTTCAAATAATGTTTAATGTTTTGGAGTATGTTTTGCTACAATCGCAAGCATCACACCTATTCTCAAATAGTGTTGAAAATACATGTAATTTTTTGAAATGAAATGCCTATTTCGGGAATAAAGGTATTGGAATTTATTCAAACTTATTAAATGAAAGCTATTTAGGCTAATAACATAAAATTATCATAATGATAGTTTTGCGGTCTTAGCATTCCTAATCTCTTGGTCACTAACATTTTGTTTTGACCTGCGATTTTACGTTGTACTTTACAATTTATAGGAAAAGATATGATTAAGGTTTAGTATACGTTAAGGATTTGATAAAGATAAGAAGTAGACCAATAGTGAATAACATTACCTCGTAAGTTTGGAGAGATAAGTCTTAGGTTTTGTTAACCATAGGAGAGAATATAACTTGTGTTTGTATGTACAAAATATATAAAAAAATGTTTTTGTATCCGGTTTAGACCCTCGATCGTATAACATATACACATTGAACGGTGATCATTAACCATTTATTTTATCAAATTAGTGAAGCGTGAATAATATTATGTTTACGTTTATTTCATATTAGTTACATGTAAACCACAATTATTATTTAGTCCTTTGATTAATTAACGAATAGGCTTTGCACCTAACTACAACCATTAACTTAATAATTATTTTGTTTAAATTATATTTGATAAATACATTTTTATAAAAGGCATTAAATACGTATGTATGTTTATGTTACGTAGTTGCCAAGATTTTATTAATAGTAGTATTTTTCCGTCTAAAGTACTTAAGTAATAAGAAGTTTTTCTTAAAGTAGCAGTATTTTACACGGATTGTGAATAAATGTATTGAACAATAGTGGCCTGTAAGTATTTAATTTATTAAAACGATTAATTACACTGACCCGAAAGACTACTAAATTTACATAAAAGCGTGTTTACTAAGTGTGTAGTTGACATCGAAACAAAACATAGACAATAGATTGTAAGTAAAATAAGTATGTAATTGGTAATAATTATATAAAGGTATATTCAGTTTTTATCGATAGACACTCTTAGACATAAGAGTAATGAGTAGTCAAATATTAACTGACCGTAACGTAACTAAACGAACCCTTAGTCACAGGATCAGATGAAAAATTTGTTTAATCGAAGACTTAAAACTATTTTAAAATTAAGTTACACTAAACAAGTTTGTAGATAAAATCCAGTATTAGCATATGAATTTTGAAACAGAAATCTCAATAATATTTAATTATTATTTTGCATGAAATCTTCAAAATGCCTTTCGAAGTTGTTTCAAAATAACAAATGACATTATTACTTATGTTTATCAATTTAGAACTAGGGTATAAACATATACGTATTTACGATAATGAGTGGTTTCCATGTATCCTTTCGTGGAATGGGGTGTTTACTGAACTGAATCACCTTTCGTAATTTGAAGCCTCGTTGAGTGAAGGGCTGCGCTGTATATTTTTACATCAAAAGCCTTGAAAATGTCGGCCTATATAGGCACTTATGATTCATAGAATATAAATATTCCAGGCTTTGAGTTATGGGATTTTCTAGGTGAATGGTGTTCCTCTGTTTCTTTTTCATAAAGTTCATCATTTATAATTAGAAACGTTCTTTAGCCTCTTTAGATAAAAATCATGAAAGTTCACTCTATTTTATTAGCTCTTTTTTATACTATAGGGGGACAGACGAACAGACGAGTCACCTGCTGTTAAGTGACAATCGCCGTTCATGGACACCTCTGAAGAGTCGTAAGTGTGCTGCCCGCCTTTGAGGGGGATGAGGGATGGGGTAATGCGGGGAGGGAAAAGAAGAGTGGGGGACTGAGGATTTATAAAAGAGGAGAGGGGGGTGGGGGGAGAGGGGCAGTTGGGTTTTCAGAAACCTCACTCATTTCGGGAAAATGCTACACAAGCGTTATTTCACAACCGGTTTTCTGTGAGGCCGTGGTATCGCACCGGTCGAGCCGGCCCATAGTGCCGGTAGCATATACTTATAACTACCTACACAAATCTTTGAAGTCAATTTTAAGCTTCTTCAAGTGTCTTATAGAAATTTAATATTTAATATGTATATATGTATGTAGTTTTGATAACAATACAAACATTTTGTTGTTTTGAGCTAATCTAGTGATAGAGCCTCTAGGTGAATAGTGGAGCTCGTCAGTGGCAAGTAGTGTTTTTTGTTGGCACACGAAATCCTTTTTGTATAATGGTTTTATTCTCTAGAAATTTCTATTTGAAATCACAAACTAGAACTTATATTTATGTTAAAGTCTGCATCTACAAGTAAAGAGCTGTACCTGTTTTAAATTATTTTAACTGGGGCCTTATTCCTAGGCATTTTTTATATCTAGATGATAGATATACACAATGCTTAGGAATAAGGATGTTTGCCATTCCAACATGCTTATCACCTGTTCTGTACCGTGTAAGACGGAAATTCTGTTTACGTTATCGTTTTATTGAATCCTGTGTGCTGCCAGTGTTATTCAGTACTACCAATTACTAAGCGAAAACTTACTTAACTATTATTCAAACAAGAATAAATATATAAACCCCAACTGCATAGTTAAGATCCTCACAAAATATTTGCTTACGTTATCTCGAAGTGTTATAGCTCATTTCACTTCCACTATTAAGTCAATTCAAATGAGTCCTCACGTGTGGAAACCCTGATGGATTTCAAATTTTTGATAAGCCGCTTAGTTTCAAGAGCGTGACCATGAAACAATACATACAAAACAATACCTATCCTTTATTGTACGCCATAAAAATAAAATTACAAAAATAAAAGTAAAAACAAATGACGGTAAATGCATATGTACGTAACATATACATATATATAAATACACTCGAAAAACTTATTCAATTCAAAATTGCACGTTTGTTTGTGCTATACTTACATAAACTTAAAATGAAAGGAAGTACGCAGCTTTATAATAAGTATTGATTTACACACATTAGTTTTGAAATGGTATGGATTCAGTATGACTTTCTAACGTATATAAAGCGTATATATAGCATTAAAAAATGTGACTAAAAACGCTTTGTGTCAGCATTGATATTTTGCAAATTCGTAAAAGTATACGGTCGGTCTGGTTTTTTTAAATGGGTTAAATTACAACAATATAATAACAGTGTATTGCTAAAATATCGGTGTCCATATCATAGTCACGTTTGAATTGCGATTGGCTTTCCTTCCTTCCGGACACCTTTGTGTGTAGATATTATATGTATCTATTTCTTGAAAATATTGCCTGACTTAGTACAAATAAAATACTGAGTTAGTAAAATTAAAAACGTTAACGGACAGCTAGTTGTTTCGTTGTAATTACTACGCATGAAATGATTTAATTTCAAATAATCTAATACTGTAATATTATTAATGCTGAAATAACTTTACCTGTCTTCTACGTTGTCACGGCTAAACTGCTGAAACAATTTTGAAAAAAATTGTGAATATAGTTCGTTGTTCTTCTTTTTATAGACATACCATGACGACAGAGCCGCGGGTCGAAGTTAGTAATATATAAATATTCAAAATGTGCAAAGAAACTGCTGTATTCAGTTGTACTGCTTGTTTATTTTTAATCGTGCTTCAGAAATTTTATAAGGTCATAAGTTACTCGTAATATGTGTACATATATATAAATGATATCATAGCAGAAAATAATATAAATGAACAAAAATTAAATTTAGTATCGATTTTTACAGACTGACGTCATAGTGGGTCTATTGTATAACATGATACAATACTATGTACTACTTATTTTCTTTGATTGTATTCTAATTAGTTTATTAAGTAATATTAACCGTCTGATCCCAAACTAAGCAGAGCTTGTACTATGATAACCAGACTGCTAATAAACATACTTATGTATTTCTACCTATACATTTTAGAGATAAATTATACCCAGACACAAAAAATACTCCTGCTCATCATACAAATATATGTCCTGGGTTGGAGTCGAACCCCCGACCTCTGGCTTAGTATTCAGAGTCAATAACCACTGGACCAACGGGCCAGTCAATTAATTAATTACATGTTTTATGATTTTGGATGCTACAGCTATTGTTACTATTCAACAATCAATAGCTAGTTAACGGCTGCATTCTTTTTCAAGAAACGTTTGGCCAATTATTCAAGAAACGTCTTAATTAGAAATAGATCGACCGCATAACTTGTCTCCTCGCTACGTAAACAAAAATATTATAAATCAACATATAATTTCGCGAAAAGAGTGCACGAACGGCTTAAATAATGCAAGTATTTCATTAAACATCAATGAGAACGATTAAATCAATGTCAGTGAACTAATCAGACCAGCAACTGCCAATCAGCGTTTATACCATAATAACCGCTTTGTACTGAGTGATGAGCCATTGACATGCGGCACGATATTTTTATCAGTTTCGTGTTACAACTGAGTGTTGTGTAATCTACAGTGTTGTATCAATCGCAGTCATATCGATTTATATATCTATTTTATATATAACATCCCGAATGTAAATATTGTCCAGTGAACTACAACAGCATTTTTAGTGCCATAAAGGAGGTCTATTATATATTTTATTTATATTATATATTTATATCAGATGGTAGAATGAGTCACAAAGTTTGCCTTTCATCTCGTCTAGTTATAATGCAAAATCTGCGGTTGACGGCAATAGAAACTTTATTCCCAATAGGGCCATTTGGTACAAGAGCTCTTTTTTCATCAATTTGACCATTGTGTACCGACTCGATTTCGCTTTTGTTCAGTTTTTTTTTAAATTAAAGTAATGGGTGTGAAAGCTACGGTAGAAATAAATTTAATTTTGATAATCGACACCCAGATGTGAAACATATCTACATATTGTATAATGTTTTAAAGTAATTAAGGACTTTTGTAAAAGCTGACAAACTCGCTTTTTATCATTTTGTATGTTTCTAAATTGGTAAGTTAATAATATTACAATAATTCTTATTAAAAAATAAAATTTGTTTTGTACTTTAGATTACATATAGACCAGTAAACATATTATGTTATAAAAACAGGATTACTGTACGTAAGATGCGTATAGTCTACCCCAGTCAGTTCTGACTCATAGGTGTCTCATTGTATCATTGCCAAGAGGCCAAACAAATCGTATGATCAACTTCAGAAGCTAATCATCGTCCTTATAATAGAAGCATTAGGATGAAAATTGTGTAGCAAGGTTATTTAAAATGATAATATGTTTGTGGGCACGTAATCGTCTTGCAGTCTGAATAAATCGGCGCACGATGGTGTAATACCCTGAGACAGTGGCGTTGTTTGCAAATAGAATATGCAATGAGACTTTGCAATACTTTTTCTACTGAAATTTTCTAAGCATGTTTTAATAGGCTTCCTTATTTTGAGAGAGAATTAAATTTAGGCATTTACCTCTTCTCAGAATTGGTAATTTTTCTAGTCACGTTGGTTCACTGCACTTTAAATCAATAACTGGTTGGTTATATTTATATTATCATATTTACACATAATGGTTGTTGTTTTTAAACTATGAATAGTGAGGGCACGATTAGTGAACACTTAACGCATTTGTTGAGCGCTTTATAAGGCCTTCCTTCTGCCCGGTTTTGGTCAACTGACAAGCATCATCAAGTTCCTACGTACGTTCTTTACCACATTATCATATACTGAAGAAATCAGTGAAATATAAAATGTTGGAGGCAAATGGCGTAGTATTTTCGATTTTTTTAATATTTGTCAGTGCGACGGATCGCAGACATTAACTTCAACCTAACGTAAACATTTTTGACTAGCTCACTAGTCAAGTTTAATCGAACACAAAAATGTGCTGTGCTATTCAGTTGGACGACCTACTGAAGTTCCAACAGATTTTTATTTTGATTACAAACGGGCCTAGTAAATAAATAACATACCGTGAGGGCACACTGTGTGAGCCATGCTTATCAATTTAACTGTTAGCACAAGTGAGATGACGACCAATAGGAATTTCCACATTTAAAAAAGGTTAAAGTAAAATCGTCAACAATTTGACGCGGTTTCCCGTACAATTAAATAGCCTTTCGGAAATCCCGTAACGACATCCTTTTTCCTTGCTGTCTGGTTCCTGGTTTATCACATTTTAACCAACCATACGATTATGGTTTTACTTATCTTATTATATAAAATTAAGTGATTTTTTTAACAACTACTATAATTTGTGAAGGTAATTGGCGTTTGAAGACAAATATGTATGTACTCGGCGCTTAGGCAATTCGAATTGTACAAACCTTTGTTAAAAAAATATACAATCCAGGACAGTGTAATCTAATTACTAGGCGCATGGATAAGAAGAAAAAATTCGCAACTCTACGCTTAGAGCAATAAATTGTTTACAAATATACTTCCTAGCTACGCTATTCTTATGATTTGTAATTATTTTTAAACCTGAAGGTGTTGATGCAGTATATCCAATTTTACCTATACTTTTTAAATACATATTCGCCCCTGATGGAAAGTGGTCCCAAAAATTCTTTACCACTATTTCTAGGTATCACTTGTGCAATGTAAACTTTACATTCTCCTTTCTTTAGGAACTCGTTAAAAGTACCTGGAAAGAAGTTCTATAAGCAACAGATTTCTTATCTAGACTAATCTATATCATCAAGCAACTAAATCTAAGCAACCAGATACTATATCTCGTTGCTTAGAAGTATAGATTTGACTTTAAGACTTGATATAGGTCTCCTGCCGAGACCGAAACTACAGTGACAGTTTACCTTATAACCTGAAGCCAAACAGCGTTGACAAATAGCAACTAATGATTTAATAAATGCTACACAAACGCTATTATTATAGTTTCCTTATATTACGAAGCAGTTATGAACCGTGTTTTATATGAACGAACGTGTTTATTTTGTTAATTAAATATTGAAAATTATCATTATGGTTGAAAAACGAAACGTCATGCTTCTAACAGTAAGTTCTTGTTTTGGAAATTTGAAATTGATATGTTGTTGTTTAAGTAGTCTTATTCGGTGATCTTTAAATTTTACATATCTATTAGGTTTTGATTTTCAAGTCAAAGGAAATTTAATTTGTAACATCCATACTGTCATACTGTCATTACATTAACCATTAAATTTACTTCTCAACAATGTGACATATTTTTGCTTCATTTGACATTACATTTGATTTGGTATATTGTGATGTAATTTTATAGAACTGTCTAAATTTATGTGGTAGTAAGAATACACAAACTATGAGCATGAATTTATATTTTTTATCACAATATCGACAGTGAATTTTAAATTGCCTGCCTTCTTTACTGTATGATATTTTGTATGCCTAACGGCGGAACATAGTATGTGCTGTTACTTTTCTGTAAATTATTGTTATACCAATAACCAATATTCACAAAATAAATAAATTGGAACTCAAGTTTATTTCTACATTTAATGTTTTTATGAGTAGTTGTAGTGTAAATTATTTTAACCGGTAATAATACAGAACCTGATAGTTTTATGTTGCGTTTATTCCTAGAATCTTAATTTTAATAACTGCGTTTTACTAAAGAGTACTCACATTTAAAACTGAAAGAAAATTAAATGTTTAGTGAAATTCTGCCCGCTGTGTATTTTTGAGAATTGGATCCAAGCGATCGATTAGACGCGACTGCACTAAAAATAGGCAACGGTGGCTGACCCAGTAAAGTTTGTAAGTAATTTTTACTTCTTACTGGGAAACAAATCTATGTGCAATATGTCTGTGTGTTTGTTCAGCTT
The DNA here is from genome assembly GCA_947561695.1 of Tyria jacobaeae. Taxonomy (NCBI): domain Eukaryota; kingdom Metazoa; phylum Arthropoda; class Insecta; order Lepidoptera; family Erebidae; genus Tyria; species Tyria jacobaeae. The sequence goes on along the minus strand of OX387223.1, from coordinate 11,446,628 downwards.
CTTTAAATTGTGCAATTCGACTTGCTTAATTAATTGTTTATGGTTATTAAAGTAAATGTTTTATTAAATTATTTAACTCATGCCTGTTTTGCTTAGGTTGAGAAAACGTTTCTAGTTGAGTTGCGGGTGTCCATGGGCGGCGGTAGTCATTTACCATCAGGGGACCGTCTGCTCGTCTGCTCGTTTGCCCCCTATCGCATAAAAATATATATATATATATTATAAGTACACACACATATGTCATAAGTACATAGACATTCTCTAATCTATTACATTTCGTTTTTTAACCATGCTCGGGATCCTAAACACCAAATTCGACACGAAGAATAGCATAGCATAAGATACTTCACATTCAATCCTGGCTTAAAACACGTAAGAAACTGTACCACCACTGCACCAATTGACCGCCTGATTGATGGATTTAACATACCTACTTTACGAGCACTAGTAACTGCGTGTTAATATTTTAATACTTACGTACTTTACTTATAGAAAGGCTTTAATACAAATTTCAAATACATCAAATATTAGAGGGCGAAATGGGAATGTAAAACAACTTAATCTATTCTTAACATGGGTTTCGAATGACTGAACCATTATTGTTTCTTCTGATCAACAAGCAGAGTGCCTGCTAAATGAAAGTCTCTTAGAATGACACGCTACCTCTTCCATTTTAAAGTATGGGAGAAAAAAAAACACTGTTATGAAGATAAAATCATATATTAACCCTAAGTTACCAAGAATGGCTACATAACGAGGTAATCAAATTGGCAATTTAACAAATGATTGTATTCTACTAGTTTTCAATAGCCACAGTCACATGACTAGGATTGGAAACTGAACGGACACGTCATTCATGTTCATTCATCCGCAACTAGATTTATAACGTTTTAATCCTATTATGTTTTTTCAGTACTATATTCAGAATTAAATCCATGGAAACCGCTTCTCTACTTCGCATTTTGAATATTTGAATAGCCCCGTATTTAGGCTGGTGTATTTAGGTAACCAATCAGTAGGGTCAGTGAAAAATAAATGAACAGCCTTACGTTAGATAACGTTTACCTTCCTACTTGACTGTATCTGCTCCATAGCACTGTTCCTTTTTAATTCATTGTAACTCGTCTAATAACTCATTTAAGTAAATCGAGAGTCGAAGATATCTGCCTTCTGTTTAGTTAGTGAAATCTTAAAAGACCAATATGTTACTTAACCATTTTTTCTTTAATCAAGTCTTATATAAATACACTGTATTTAATTGAAATTGGTTAATATGAAAATACAGACGGAATTATACATATTGTGTCAAGTTTCCTTATTTACGTGCTGATCCTTTTCTTACTAAGTACAAATATTATTAATTAGTTAATTGTTTACATTGACTCTGCCAGGATTAAATCAATACTTATCTGTAACAGAAATCTTGTACCTAGATGTGCAAATAGTAAAGAAATCGTGTGTAAAATGAAGAAAAAATTGTGAGAGATTATTTCTCTCGAAACACAAAGTAATTAATTCATTGTATTTTAAGCATATTTTTTTTGCATTTAATAAGGAAATCTCTAAAACTTTGGAAGTAATTTGAAAGCAATTAATTTTGTAATTACTACTAAAATAATTTATACACACATATGTACATCGATTTGATCAAATTAAAATTAAAACATTACTTATATAACTATTATATGATTATTGCTTTCTTTTTTAGTATCTTTATTGGTTTTAACTCTAGCAAGGTAAACGTTAGGTTTTAACACGAGCAATGTAAGTATTAGGTTTTAACACTAGCAAGGCGGCGGTAAGGGTCATTTGATTGACCTGAATTCGAACTTGCACCGCTGATTATTTTATAACAATTTGTTTGTACAATTTGAAATTGTACAAACATATTGTTTACTACCTCGTGACTTTTAATAAACTACAGTTACCTTACACAAAACTAGTTACAATGATAATCACATACCTTCATATTTTAGTTCCTTTGTTTATTACTCTTAAGAAACTATGCCCAGGGATAGGATTCTAAGAACTTATAAAATATTTACGATTCCATGTGAGATCAGAACGATCAACTATATAAATTTGAATTGATTTCTCAAGTGTGTAATCTTTTCATTGACAACTGCGTTTCGTGCTACAAACCGGAAGAAAATGTAACGATAAATGAACAGCGGTTTTCTATAAAAGGCCCTTTTATTCAATATATGGCTTGTAAACCTGACAAAGTATTTAAATTTTGGCTCTGTGTTGATGTAAAATCAAATTACATAAATGTACGAAGCCCATCGTTCGTTGACTGATGTCATCCCAGTACAAATACGTTTCTAGGAATAATTCAATTCAAACAAAAAATGTTAGAAAAGTGTTGTAGTAATCACGATGGAATCACGTCAGCGTAACGTAATACGATATTTTAAAACTTATATGCAAATAAAAAGGCTTACTTTTAAATATTGTTTTGGTACCACATGTTACAGTATAAGTTTGGTTTCAATATCATAACAATACGTGCTAGATATCCATTTTTTTTCTGATGTATTTGGTAGCACCGTTCCACCGGCTGCTACAGTAGCATGGTCTATAAATTCTTAAAACATTTGTCATGTACAATAAAACATTTGGTAATTAAATCCTGGTGTGATTAAAGATTTACCGCATCGATATACACTGATACTTTCTTTTATTATAATTCTACGTTCTCTGTTACTTTATTTCTATAACTAAGGGAATAAATTATTTAATAAAATAATTTTAAATTATGGAATTTAAAAATATGGCAACAAACAGCTGTTTCGTACATAATACAGTGTATTTAATTTTCAAATTATTTAGAAAGTCATCAAAATATTTACACATTACTATTAAGCACGCAAAAACCAATTCATAACAAGCCATTAAAGCAAACTAAATATAACCAAGACCAATATTAAGTAACTAGCTGGTGCGTTGTGAAGTTATATACAAGGAAAGGTGGTTTCATAGAAATACGTGTTTTATGATTACGAACTACTCAACGTACGTTGAAACGTTTAACGTACGGTGAAGCAAGAATGATTCAACAATATTGTAAAAAAACTTAATTTCACGCTGTTATTCTTCATAAAATATAACTAACTATACTACGTGGGGCATCGCATAAGCATGTTGTTAGATAATATTTTTTATAAGTTACACTTTATGTAATTACATATGTGTTTAGGCTAATGTTGTAGACCACTCCAATAAAACTAAACAGTTTTTCGGATAATCGGACACGTAATCGGATTTTCAAAATTGATTTATTCATAAGTCTTAACTCTTATCTTATATCTTATAGTACCAGAGACATGCTTAGGCACGATGCGATACCAGGGCCTCACAGTAGACATGTTGCGAAGCAACGCTTGAATTGTTCAACGCTTTAACCCGTTACATTACCGCCCCGTAATAGTTGACTGACAACTTTATTAGGATTTGAATCTGGTATATAGTTAATAACAATTAATTAAACTTGACAACTTAGTCTGACGTGCAGCATGTATTTAAACATTTATATAAATGTTATTGTGTGTTTACGTATATTTGTGTAACTAGTACATATGAATTTAGACAGAAGAACCTTGTATTATACATTACAGACCCTCTTTTAGATCATGTCTTTCTATCCGTCGAATGGTTGCCTGGAACAGATCGATAAGGCCGCAAACTGTACATATCGTTAGATAGAGTAAAATATTGTATCTTATTGTACAATAAAGAGTTCATCTTTCTATTTATCTATAGTACTGCGTAGAACTATTATCTATTGTGATAGTAGCTACGTGGCTTTCACGATTTGGGGATTTTAACCACACATTTTAGTTTCTGATACTTATCAGGTAACATTTAAGTAGAGAATAGGAAAGAAATACAATAGTTTTTTTTTAATATAAACTATTGTATACTCTAATTTTATAAATTCTTTTTTTTAATTTTTTTATATATGAATAAATATGAAATAAATAAAAAATGTATGAAAAAAGTATGAAAAATATCCATTTTATTTATGAACTCTATTTAAAATCGTTATATTAAACTCGTTATAGATGACATTTCAAGCATCATAAGTCGAAATCCTTTATTTTTTTCCCCCTTTTTCGAACAAATGTCTTCCGGAACCATTTATGCAAGAGCAATTTTTATTTCGCCAATTGTTGAGATAAAAGAATACTTTCGATGTTAAACGACGTCGATTACCTGCCTAAATACCAGCCTACATCGTAGTTAGTAACACAATGAAAAGTAAACTATCTCTTTAGACGAATCTAAATAACCCTTTGCATAACAGTGAATCAAAACATCACTAATGAGAATTGCTACGCGCAGATGCTCATTAAACTATTGAATGTGTTTCACAAGACGAATGACCATAATTATTTATATTTGAATGCCCTGACTGAAACTGGACTGAGCTGTTTTATATTCACTGCCTACTTCTCTTCAAGTACCCAGTAATTACGTACCCAGGCGGGGAAATATATCTCTGATGTTTTCAGTTAGAATCTGCTAATGCATAAGTTTGGATGGATGTTTTGTTACCCAATTACTACATAACGGCTGAACGGATCTGTATAAAATTTAACACAGACGCATAACACATAGGCACATCTTTTTTACCTTGAAAAAAAAATATGATTATATATGATGACCTATCATCATTATGAAATACACAGCTGTTACCCGCGAAATTTAAAATCATATAGTGTCATCATTATTAAACAGCTTTAGATCAAAATTTGTACAAGTTTTTATATTTGTAACTAAATGTACAATGCAATTCCAGAATGCATCGAAATAATGTGGATACCTAAATTAGTTGATGTTTTCTCTGACCTTCTCTGTTACTATAATAAGTTTTAAAGGAGATAAAATAATCGATTGCCATAAGTTAAACCGTATTTAGAAACACAGCAAATGTATATGCACAAATTTATACATTTGAAATTAAATACATTCACATTCATAGTGACAAGTAAAAGTCCTTCACCTGCTTTTATATCGCAAGGTTTTAACTTGTCTAATTGACACATAATTAATATGCGGTGACTGTGTAATGTAAAACATCAGAAATATTCTTTATGACATATTAACAACAAAAGATAAACACACAACAGCTTGAATATAATCGTCTTGAAAACAAAAACTGTGTGAAACAAATGCTGCAGTTGCAACAATTCCGAGGCAAAGGCGATAATTATGTGTTATTTCAACCCCCCGGTAGTTTTTCACTAGTAAATGTACAGTTCGCTAGGATTGCACCGACCTTAATGAATGCTCTCGTGTGCCTATGCACCGCATTCCATACCTTTACCTCTGCTACGAAACGCAACGTTTAACGCCCTCTTAATTTTCGCACGCGGTGCAGTAATTGCTGAATCTATGGATATTTTACGAATACGAACAAAAACCCTATGAAACATGTTCCTAAGCTTAGAAGTGTTAACAGTTTCGTAATACACGTTTCATGTATACGTCACAACTTCTCATTTGGCATAGTTTTGTCTGAGCTTTAAAAGTTTTTTACATAGAAAATCTGAAACCTTTAATTTCAAGTTTGAACTCTTAAAGATTTTATGTACAACATCACATAAACGAAATGAACAGTACTCGTAAATCTATCTTGGTAGATGTAGATATTTCTAATCTTACACTATATGCATATGGGCTTAAAAATAACCCTCTGCCAACATCCAGCGGTCTGTTTTCAAGATACAGAGATAAGCGGATTCCCTGAAATCCTTGGTGTGTGATTCGCCACTACTAAAGTTCTTATCTAACGACAGTTCGGATATAAGTCGGCTTATTGTTAAACCTACCAAGAATTTTTCTATTTACCGTAAAGCACTAGTTGCAAAAATGGACCAAATACTTTCTATTCTCTGGCTATAGTTGTAATCGTAACAAACATGAAGTTTCAGTTTAGATTCACAATTTTATTTTTTATAATTAAATTTTTATTACATCAGTAACTTCGTGGTCCCTTTCTGATACTAGCTATAGCTGTCATGTAATTTCTGCCTTATAATAATGTATGACAAGGTAATTAATAAAATCCTGAATTATGTCATAATATATATAATAATTTTTGTTTTCTATTAAATTTGGTTAAAATGTACTAAGGTAGGTTTTTATCGAAATATACAGTTTTTGCTCTAGGAGTTCACTTATCTACATTTGCTAATGAGTCGTAAGAACGAAACGGAATTTAATTTCTTAAGGCTTTTCGCTTAATCGTGTATGATTTGGTCTGAACAGTCAGTTCTTTAACGAATGTAGCAAAGCCTTACAGTATTGTGCCTTTGATTTACATTAAGACTATATTATGCAATAAATAGGATGTATTTGATGTTATAGTATACAATCAATATGGTCTTATTTGCGATGAAATTATTCTTGTTAGTGGCAATATCCTCTAATGCATTTTTACTATGATATGACTGAAAATGTGTAATACGAGTAATTTATAATTAATTAATAATATCCATTTTTTTGCATTACTTGAAATCGTTTGTGGAATTGTGAATGTGATTATTGAAGGGTTTTAACTCAAATATGTAGTTGCATTATCCCTTTAGGGGTACGGCAAGGCATCTGGGGCCACTCTTTTTACTCTTTCACTAATGCTTTGGGAAACAACATTGATTTAAACTTCGCATTTTTCGTGGAAAAATGGACATAGATAAGGTATATAATTTTATTTTTGTGTTACATGGCCTTTATTAAATTTAGTATGAGAGATTTGGGTCTGATTGGGTACGCCATTAACAATACTCCTCTGAAGAAGGTAGACAAAATTAGGAATCTTGTACATTATTGTCAGTAAATTACATTTTAGAAATCATTTTAATATGATAATTGTGAAAGCATCGAAATTGTCAGGTTTTTTTTTGTCACAGAAATGAAAATATTCAAGGAGCCGGCGCTTTCGATTACAATTTATAATAGTATAATGCGAAGCATCTTAGATTCAGTCCTGTCTGTCATTCCGATATAATTTAAAGTATTCAAAAAAGATTTTGGTACCACATAAATTACTCTGACAATAATGCTCGTGTTCTCAATTCGTACTAATCTAAACTCCACAATTACAGGAAGACTTCATTCGTCAACACGCGGAAAAATTATTAACATTATATTTCTATATAAATTATTATTATACATTACTTATTAAAATATATTTAACTTTACTATTGAAGAAAGCTAAAAAAGCGTCCCATTGCCCAATGAATAGAAAAAACTTTATCTTTGCCACACAACCGCAATACCATATGTCTAAACTCTCCAGTGCGTCGCATGCACTCTAGCAAACACTGTACGATGTGAGATCGATGTCCTCTCGGGTTATGTAGTCTCAACAAAAGCGAAATTAAGAAATTTGCTTAATATCGTTCTCTTGTCTCTTAAAATTTATTAATAAGAATTAATCTAGAGGAAGATACCAAAATTTATTTTAGTAGTTCGACACCATTTACGTATGCATGCATTATCCACATCTCATAGAAGTCAATCCAAAGCATAATATCTTTTGTGTTGTTTTATAGTATTTCATGATTGTACACCAGGTTTGTAGATCAAATAAAAAAATAAAATAAATTAAAGGTAGTAGCGGGCCAGTCCTGACTAATTTATTTTCTATTATTTCGTACAGTAAGGATTACCGTTAGTTACTGAACAAATGTACAACAATGATTCTTTTATTTTTAAAGAAGGAAAAAAGAATGAATTATTCTGTAGGTTTACCAATTACCCAGTTACATAACTGCAACAATTCATACAAACACTTACGCTTACCTGTCTTGCACATATCAATATCTAGAGTCGATCGTATCGTAGTTTGCATACAACTATGCAACAGGAAACCATAACTCGGTAGTATTTAATTATATCTATTCAACAGCCTATTGTCTACGAATTTGGTGCCCACTGAGTATACGATATCGCCGTGCATGACATCTATTGTTTTTGTATTCGCAAAAGGAGACGAAGCGCCATTGCGTCTGGGTGTACAACAACCGTAAAATAAACTTGCCGTATTCGCTTTCTTTAAGTATACTTTATAAAGACTGAGCTTTCACTTTTACACCACATTCCTATTGGACCACATCCTCATAACATGTGGTGAACTTAAATAGAGACATTTTTAGAACCGACGATATTTTTTTGTATTTTTAAAATATATACAAACTACATTGAGAACCGATATCTACTTTTATCGTTAAACGGTTCTCTGTAGTTATTAGAGGTCAGCTATCTTCTACAAGTTACTTGTTAATATATTAAGGTGGGGATCAATATGCAAAACTATGTTTGCAAAACGTTGCATGCAAAAGTATGGCTGGTCGTAATTCACCGGAACAAGTCATTTCAATTCGATGATTTGCTTTTATGTAAGAAGCATAAATCATTCAACAATAACTTTATTGAAAATCGTATCAGATTATTCCTTATCTATTTGAACTAAAACGGAATATCTTTTCCCTCCATTTACTTAAAAAAGGTTCCGATGTTATCATTGTAATTGGTATTCCCATTTTCGTTCCAATCTCAAAGATTTGCCTCCGATTTGCGTTAGGAAACAATTCGAGTAGCGATGATTGATCTTATTTCAAATGTTTATTTATATACTGTATGTTAATTTATGTAACATTTTAAAATTATATGTACTATGTCTCGTTAGAAAGCTTGAACTTCTCGGCCTCAGCCAGTTCGAGAACGAACGACTAAGAATGACGACAATAGGCTTGCCCACTATTACGTGGATGGGGCTAGATTATGGACGGCAAAGTGTGCGCGTTAATTACGCCTTTGCTTATACAAGCCTTTGCCTTCGGGGATACAGGCGTGAGTGATCCTATAGTGAACTAGATGAACTAAAACAGCTTAAAGGGTATGGAATACTGTACACATACGGTCTTAACTCCTATCATAGACATATGTTACCTCTACAGAAGGGATTTTAAAATTCATGTATTTAATTATAAATGATTTGTATAATAAATATAACTTGCAAGAAATCATTGATTGCGTGAATATATAAATGATAAAGATTCAGTGCTCATACATACTTGTCCTAATCATAACAGTAGCGTGTTTGCATTTCTCACAGCTTTTAGTGACGTTATTAACATCTATCATGACTATTATGATGCTAATGATGTCGCTTCACTTTATCATACTTACAAATTAACCAATATCACAACTCAAATACATTGAGTGATAATGCACACCATATTGATTTACTTACCACTTATCTTTCTTCAAAGAAATTAATTACGTTAGGTCACGTATTGTGTTTAGTAACTTTTTGTACCATCATATTGTGTAATTTAAACGCGTGTTGTGCACACAGTACGTAACTTTCTAGTTACAAATTTCAATGATATAATATTCTCACACTTAGCTAATTAAATGTATTCTTAGCGTGAAAGACGAAAATACAAATTTCAACGCCCAAAGTTCAAAGACGCCCGATTACTATCAGTGCTCTCATTTGCCGGTTCCATTTATCAACATAATAAATTAAGAAAGCTTCCAGATTGTGTTTGATCGATAGCTTGGTTACTTGTAACAACTTTGATTTCGTAACGAAGAGTGGTAAACTTCGTATATTGAATATCGCTGAAGCTTATGTATAAGTATCCACTTGTACAGTACGTATATTGATTTTGCTTCCCCACCTCATTAACAACTCACGTCTTAGATATAAATTCCTAATTTTGAATATCGAAAATTGCTTCATAAAACTTACCCTTGCACCTGTGGGCCAACGTTGAACTTTCCCAAGCGCTCTAAAGCTGTTTTATCGTCATATAAGTTTTTGAACGAGTTCCAAATATACCCATTTTCAAATTCCTATATTTGTTGTCCTATTTTTGTCTTGCAGAAGAGTAAATTTTAGGAAGGTCATTGCTAGAATATTATGTAAGATATGAACAGTTTTAGTAGCATTTTTGGTAAGATGTTGTTGTGATGTTTTTGTAGGATTTCTTTTATTTATTATATAGCTCAATTACAGTGTTTAGTAATTTATTAGGAAATAAACTTGTTTCTCGCTTTATGAAATCTGATCAATTACAATTATTATCTACATCGTGAGAATATTGTAACATTGAATAGGCGGTACAGCCCACCTAAAGATTACATCACATTATATTTGCCCGTAAGAAGCTATAAATATAGTTTTATAAATATTTCCTTGGTTATCTTCTGAAACAGTACTTGTAGCGAGCATTTCGCGCCTTGGATATTTCATAGTAGCAATATCTCTTGAGATAAGCTACCTTACCTTTATATCTTCGATTTATTCATGTCCCCGCATAAATTTACCTCTGTGTCGGCACTAGATACTGAGATCGAATAGGTCTATGAAATCAAGTAAACTTTTGTTAAATATAAAGCGTCTGAATAGAGAATATTAAGATTTATTAATCTGCATGTAAAAATTTAAAGAAGCCTTGCCAATAAATAATAATTTACCGTAATGTCGTCGACACTAAAAGCTCTAATTCCGTTAAGTTATTGATAAAGGAGGTATTTTCTTTGCTTCTGACTTGTTATTGAAAAATATTTAAGAAAATTGTCTTTCTAAGCCCATCCATAGTGTGCGAAGCTGCGCGCTGCTGATAGTGAAGTTTTGTTAGATATTCGAAAATTATGGAAAATAATGAAATATTAAATTATTTTTAGGAATTACGTTGCGTGGATAAAAACATTGCTGTAGAAAAAATTACACAGAAGTTTGAGTATCCGCTGTCTCGAAAGTAATCTGGATAGACCCAGCTTATCGTCGGCCAGTGTTTATAGACCGTGTCTGGGATTAAAATATTAATGTTGAGTTTTGTTTTCTATTATCTTCTCCCTTCTGCCTATACTTTAAGATAATTCTTGATGTTTATTTTAAAAGGCTCATCTTGCTTATATATTTTTTTTATATACAATAGGTAGTTTTTTTTTTTGATTATGACTTACATGCGGTGTAGGCACTTGAAGGCGAAGGAAACAATAATCATTAGTCGCTTTGGAACTGTAATAAGTAAATCCGATAAAAATGGTCTGAATACAAAACATGTTGCTAGTCGAGTCACACCGTACTAGCGGATTCCTCGTAAATAAAGTTTACTAAACATGTTGAAAAGATTAATTTAAGTGTTCTAATAGATAATTTCGTTTGGTTGCAGGTATTTTTCGAAACACAAAATCTGGTAAGCGGCGAGGTAAGAAAAACTTAAAACGCGAAAAGTATTATCATAAAAGTCTCGTTGAATTTCGAAGAGTCATTGAGTTTCTAATAGACAGGCTGGAGGAAATCAGTTTTTCCGAATTGCCCGATATCTGGTTAACATTCTTTTAGAACAGTAATAAAACAGTTTAAGCTACGATCGCAGGAACTCAAGTCGTTTTTGAAGATAAATTTCTAGTGCAATTTTGAGACACCCTTTTAAATAGAATATCTATAAATATATCTATAGCATTTTATTCGATATCGAAATCGATAAGAGAGAATTTTAGTTGGGGTTTTATACAATTTTAATATCTGAAAGGCTGCGTGATAATACCCGAATAAAGAGCAGTAAAAATGTGTAACAAAAAAATGTTTTATGAACAAGCTTTCTTTCTGTTTGGCAACGTTACCGCTTTCGGTGTGCTCGGTGAAAAAAAAATCACATAGCACTGGTTCACTCATTCAGTGGCTCGACGTTGCGAACTGCATTTTTCATTCGCAACCTGAAATCGTGTTCGGAATATACATTATATTATCTAGTAGATATTTTGGTCCGAGGTCTCGTACATCTTAAGCGGTGAAGGATTTATTTAAGTAAGTTAAGAAGTACAACGTACGTTAAATAAAGCTCCATCTATGCCTGACAACTTCTTAATTATTAATTTATCAGGTTCTTATAAACATTTATATTTATAAATTCACACTATAAATTGTATCTATATATTAATATAAGAGGTACTTAGTTTTAAAATATGTATAATACAAGGGTCGTTTGCCCCGACGCCACCCCAACACTGACTGATGACACCGTGTGATTTTTAGCAGTCAATTTCAACATACCAGTAGTCACTTGCCAACGTTAACAAGTGTGTTTATGGTTGTAAGTTATAAATTACTTAGTTATATATATATATATATATTATAGTCCACATATTTATGTAAGAGATATATGAAGATATGAGAGATATGAAGACTTTTTTTTTCATCATAGTGACAAAGTTAAATATATGTATATACATGAGGGATTTAGAAATTATTCAATAGTATTCATTTATATAATCTATTCTTAAGTATCAATATGCGATCACATTTACAGGGACCTTAAAAAGTCAGTGGCGCTTTTTCGTGATTCGAATATTTCAGTCTACATTGCTCACTCATCTGAACACAGGGTGTCGCGTCAAATGAAATGGGAAATAGCAATTTCACTCATATCTACGGCGTAGATTCTCTTCTACAACATTTTATGTAATATTTATAAAATATTTGAATATTGTATAGTATATAATTGAATATGCATGCAGTTGAAGGAAAGAAAAGTAATTTTTTAATAAGTTTTAGGTTTACTTTGAATACATGTAAAGTGTTGTTGCAAAAAAATATTTTAGTATCGTACGATTTAATTTTTCCTGTATTATTATGGCTTCAAAAAAAAAAACGCTGTTTATTAAATCAATTACTAAAACTTCATGGTTATTACCCTAAGACTGGTGATTTACATAAATAGTTAACGTTAAAACTTTAGGCGATAAATTTTGCGTTATTATCAAACTAATATCAAGGTCTCACATTGTGTTGAATGCCAAGTATTGAAAAGGTTTTGTATTGTAGCACTATGAAAAGACCCTGTTCTGTCAGTATTTACCCTATAACGGTTTTCTTTAAGGTCAATAAAGACATTACTGGGCCGTAAAGTTAGCTTCACTAAAAGTGTAATAGCTTGACCTCAATTATCGTATAACGCAACCATTTAATTGCACTATGATTCGGTACCATTTACTTAATTTGGCGTAATTCGTTCCTTTCTTAGTTGTAAACCGAAAACTTTGTTCTAATTTTCTTTATCTAGTTTGTTGAACGTTTTTGTTCACGGTAAAAAACACGATGTAATACATTCTATTGGTAATCTTTGGACTGATATATGTATAAGTTCCAACAGTGCAACATCCAAGCAGATCTTTAGAAGTTCAAATATGAGTAGTAGTAGCTGTAGTGGTTAGTGAGTCAGGAGCCTATAAAGTAATTAATACAATCTTACACCAACTAACTGAGAACTAGTTACTCTTCCACCCTTTTCAATTCTTATTTATAAGAATTTTGAATATTGATTAGGCAAGTTATTTTTAATACATATATCGTCAGCTGGTTTGTTAATATTGTATTTGGTCAGTGCATTACGATAAAATGGTAAATATCCCCAAGGAGTGCTTACGTGTAACTGAAGCTATTATAAAACTTTACTCCGTCGCCTATCGTGCTCATTCGTTGTTAAAAATTGGAATTTGAAAGCCCAAAGTTCGTTGGAGCTCTAAACTTTGAGTGCTCGATAACGTCGTCAATTAGTGGGTCTACGTCGAGCACTCGCTCGAACCCGCCTGCGCCTAAGTTTACAGCCTGCCTCGAGACTAGGGTTGAAGTTTGAGATTGTGGGAAGCATACTTATAAAAAATATATATATGATAAATAGATATATTATTTTCGCTCGAGACAAAAAAGTATTATTATTATTCTTATTAGAATCACATACAGTTAGCAGGCGATATTATGCTGTCACTAATAATATATTAGAAAATACATATGTTACGCTTGGTACGGAGTTTGAAAAAGTAAATTGGTGAGTGTTTGTACATAATTTTATAATTTATAGATTTTGCTATCTACAATTACTACTGTCATTACTGAATTGTACCTAACCGGTATAATTCCTTACTTATGACTCATTTTTTTTATAATACAGAGTTACAGACAAGCAGACCGGTCACCCGATGGTAAGTGATAACCGCCGTCCATAAACACCTGCAACTGAAGAGTGCGCTGTCCGCCTTGAGGGTGATGAGGGATGGAGGGTTGCGGGTTGCGGAAAGAGTGGAGGAGGGATAAAGAGAGGGAGGACGAGGGGAGAGGAAAGAGGAGATTGGGAGTTGGACCTCCGGAAACCTAACTAATTTCGGGGAAATGGAACGCAAGCGGTGATTCACAACCGGTATTCTGTGAGGCTGTGGAATCGCACCGGTCGAGGCGGCCCATTCGTGCCTAAGCATGGCTCTACCACTGTAAATCGACTTAGGAATGACGTGACCATTAAACATAAGAAAGTCAGACAGCTACTAAAATTTGTCTCATGGTTATGAATTACATTCATTCAATCAATTTGATGATCAATCATGATATCAAAGAAATATCAAAAAATAACTTGGTAAGCTTGACGAAGTAAGATGAAGTAAGTTATGGTTATTGTAACAAGACACTGTGACACTTTAAATCAAGTAAATCGTTTAGCCTCAAAACCATTGTGACAACCCTAAAGATATGTTTTCGTTAGAGACAATATAATCTACGTGTTTACTTACCCGGTGTAGTAAAACTTAGTTATTGTGTGTATAGTTGCACTGAGGCAGTCTAGATCTGTGTGGATAATTATATTGCAATCTTGAGTCGATTACTTGTTGCAAACGAACTATTTATATCCATGTAATGTTACCCATTAGACTCTTCAGTGAAATTGCTTCCGTGAGCAGTTAAGGGTGACTTTTGCATGTATGCAGTGAGAAGGAAGGTTGTTGTTACCCCATCTTAGTTGCATAAAAAAATATTACACATATACTTTAGTGAATTCTAACAGAGGTTATAGTATTTAATAGGTAGTATTAAGTTATAATGAAATAATCATTATTTATTAAATGAAGTCATTACTTAACGATGTAGATAAGTAAGTTTGTATACCAAAACATAATTAGCACAAATTGTTTATAAAACAGAATTATTCTATAATCAAGAATGAAAATAACTTCTCGTGTTCTCATAAAACGGAACTTTAAAAACCTATAACATCGGCAATGTTTAGGCGGGCGGCCCACCTCGGGAGTCAACGACCCCGCTAATAACTTCCGCTTACCTGCAAACGCTACTCGTTAGCCTAGCCTAGAGGCTAGACTTTTAGGTTGATCACAAAGAACTTTTATGCAAGTATTATGAAAGAAAGCGGATCGTAAAACATGAACTAATTGCTTCGCTTTAGGGCAGAACTGTCTTTCTTTGCTGCCCATTTGTTCGTTTCTTTTAGAAACTTTCTCTTTTATCTTAACATCGACCGAAGCTTTTGCTGTTGCATTTTTACCATTTGTTTCACTCATATGCAGCAAATTTTTCCTACACCAACACATTCCTGCATCTTGATATATTCTCAAGTTTAATCTAATAATACCCATTCATCTGTAAAATGACAGGCGTATCGGTAGGTTTAGGGATAAATTATGATATGAGAACATATTCCGTAGAGTGGTTTGGCGTTAAGGACTGTCGATCTATGAATTTTTGGAATTTAGGGTTAAGTGTTTTAACATTTGTACTGTCGAGTAATATTATAATTATGCATCTACAGAAGAATACAATTCGACATCTATATAATCTAAATATATTATTATATATAGTATTAGTTCGGCAGACTGAAACTACCTGTCACAATGTGAAACTAAAAGGGGTTTCTGTCAGACAGTTGCTCGACTACAAAATGCTTAAAAGCTTTGTTCCCTCCCCGATCTATTTGATAAAAAAAAAAAATATTTTGTTTATAATATAACGACGAACAGACGACAACAAAGAAAGCCTGTTACTACGCCTGTCTTGAAAGGTGAAGCCAGTCTTTGAAGTTTCCCAAAAATATTTTGTTAATATAGCAATCGATATCTTTATTGACATGCAACGGCTATCAATATTTTGTTCTAGGAACAACAAAGAATTTAAGTTGTGAATTGGAGCGTAAGATTATTTTACAGTTTCAATCGTATTTGTTTTATTCAGTAGATCAGAACATTGCAACCCGCATAATGAATCGGGTGCTTGATTGAATCTATTGTCGTATCAAGACTAAGTTCAATCCCACGACCTAGATCCGACCGCAATACGATTCCAACCAATACTTGCGCACAGCTGGGAGCGATGCAATGCAGATTATCTACGCTATATACACGCAATAGTAGCTACTAAATCAATGACTTAAAGAATGTTATGGCATATTGTGTTTACATTAATAGCATTCTTCGGGGGAAGATTGTATTAAATGCTATAAAGATTTAGTTTGGATTTGGAGTTTTAAGTTTGCCAGAGTATGCCATTACTTTATTAATGTTTGATACTTCAAATAATAACATGAATATTTAATTTTTATCAAGTTTACTCTTGATTTATATGTTAATTTTGAAATAAGAATGTCTCACGAAAAGACTTTATACCAGTCGTACATAAAACTAAAACGAGCTATTGAAGTTAAACTGCTAAACTTTAGTAAAACGAATAGCTACGTCGACAATAGAATAAGAAAACTGTTGGAAATTAGTTAAGAATGCAAGCAATTAATTTCTTTTACATGCATAATTTAGAAATGGATTTGTCAAAATGCAGCGATTTTCACACTAACCATGAATAATAATTGTTTTTCACGAGTTTCACGTCATGGTTAAGTAATAATAGTTATTATCTAGTCAAATTCTATTCATATCAGTTGATTCCTCTTAATAGTGGAAGTAAGTTAAGGTATAACATCTAGAGTCGAAGTTAATTATGTAGCCCGTTTTTATATATATTTTTTACAATTTTGTTTGATTTTAAAATTTGAATAATTTAGTTTTTCACTCACAATTTTTTATACAAACATACGCTCACGCCTCGATTCCCTAAAGGGTTGGCAGAGGAGTATAAAACACAAACATTTTGCCAATAAGAATTTGGTCCCACTAATGTAATAGGGGGTAAGCCTATTGCCGTCAATCGGGCACTTTATGACTGTATACATACTGTCTGATACATAACAGTCTGATCCCGTAGTCGCCTTCTATGAACCCACGCCGGAAGAAATGGAGAGGTTCTATTTTACTTCACCGAGAACCACACGGCAATTTGTATACACGTTGAAAGTTCGCAATACTTAATACGTATAAAAGTCTCCCAATTTTTATTTTGTTTTTAATTAAAATAGCTGTATTGTTTTATTAAATTATACTTTTTATATTTTTATCCCCAACGCGAGGTGGCTGTTAGCGTTAGATTGGATTTGGAAAATTTACAGCAGATTGATAGTCGTCATAGTCCGTTTGTTTGACCGCGGAGTTTTATCAACATGTTGAATTTGGTTTTAACAGCTGCACCGACACATTTTTTGGCGGTCGTACGTTATTATTTGTGCACAAATATGATAGGGGAATATTGAGCCACAAAATGATATTCTGTTTTAGTAGCCACGTAAAAAGTACCTACCCTGCTATGCTTTGAAGGTTCTTTAAAATGAGACTTCACAGTATATTACCATGCGAAGGATCTTGCAGTGTATTTTTTTATTTTTGAGTGGTATTAAAGTCACTGTAGTGCAATTTTACCTGCTTTGATGTTCGCTCCTTGGCTGATTGATGTTTATTAATAGCCTTTATTTGTGTTTGTTTTTGTGTTTCTTTTTATAAGACAACTCCCAATAGGAATAATTTCTGTATCGCGGGGAGCTTCAGAATCATTCAATCGAGGGCAATATATATGACTGAATTATGGTGTGCAAACTGTCTGCGTTTAATATGCCTCTGCCCTTTTGCTTGACTGTATGTACATATGTATTTTGTCTTAATTAGAAATTTATATCAGAACACTTCCGTAGAAGGGCTCGAGATGATAGCCAGGATGGTGGTGGTGCAGGCAGTAAAATGTCGACTGAATTACTTATTTACCCACCCGGCTAAGTTTACGATATGTGCGTTGTTATAACGTTTTATCATACAATAAAATGACACTTAAAGTAGTCACAGCACATTTCAATCTCTTTATATAAACTAAGATTACTTTGGCTGCACGCGACGTCGACATATAAAACACCAGTTTCCTAGTTTTTAATCACTATGACGATTATACAAAACATACATACATAAAGTCGAATGTAGGGCACCACTTTTATAGGTATTTGGCAACGGTTATAGTAACTCGTAACTTTGTACCAAAAACATAACATTTTCGGTATTCAATGGGACATAATTCACTTCGTTATTAGTTAAACTATTTAATAAAGATATTTGCAGCTTCTTTAGTGAGTATTTATTTTATCAACATTTTAAATATGCTTATGCATGCATTTTATATGTGAATGTGAATTTACATACATATGGAAAACACTATTTATTAGTATCTAAAGTATAAATCTTTGAAATCGAGATATTTACTGCTGTAACAGTTTTTAATTGAAACAGTCAAACAGTTCGTTATAAATTATTTTTGAGGATGTTTCAAAAATTTTGTTTCCAGTTGTAAAACGGAAAGTATTTTTTTCCGCTCTCGCAACTAGAAATCCTTGTCTTTCGTATTTTCGGAATTTGTCAACGTTTGTGGGACAAAAGATACTCTGTCCTTTCCTTCAGGTACATAATATTCAGATTAATCAGAGCTTATGTATTACGCAAGTACACCACTGGTACAAATCTGCTATTTCCTATGTCGCAAATAAACACAAATTTGTATTTTAATCAACTAGCCTACTGCAGCCCACTGTTGCACATGGGACTCACCTAATGTCTGCCATAGCACCGGTCCCCTACTTTCTGCATAAATACTATCCCAGCTTCCTTCTCTAGGGGCGTACGCGTACGCGACCATAGGTTTGCCGATCACCAAATGTGTATTTACCTTATATTAGATGTATCAATCATCAGATCAATCAGAATCAATCAATTAGCTCATCAATCAAAATCAATCAAATCAGATCAATCAATCAATTAGCTTACTGCAGTCCATTGCTGGACATAGGACTCCCCCCATTAGCACCCGTTGGTGCGCATTAACAACCGGTTGCCCGTTGATGTAGTACGAGTACACGAATTAAAAACGAAACGAAAGAATTAAAAACATTAAAATTTTTGTTTTGCATAAATGTGCTAAAAAATAAAAAAGTTGGTGAAGAAGAACATTTGAACAATAAGGATCGTCAGAAGTTAAGCAATGAATTACACCGTAGGTATTCAGAGGTAGGACGTCTTCAGAATATATTAAATTCCTTAGCTACTTACTCGTAACTTACGCGCAGTGCTTAGCGAACCGAGAAGAATCCTCGGGCTTTATGCTGCTTGTTGTTGTACTAAGAACTCTTTTATTTTCACACAGTCACTAACCCCGTTATTTAGACAGTGTGTAATAAAGCAACATTTTTGACCGAATGACGTTACTATTGGTACGTGCCTTTTTAAAGTGTATTTATGAAAACTAGAGATGGTCTCTTAATCGTTATTAGACCATTACGCATGATGTTATTAGTTTTAATTCAAACACCAGTATAACTTGACTTGTCTATTTATAGACTTTCCATACATGAAAGATCAACATAATATACTGGACGTCTTCAGTTGGAGTAATGTTCACATAGTTTAAATTGCATAAAATATTTGATCTAAAAACTTTTACCAATATCAGTTAAACTCATAAATTAAATTAGAACACAAAAATAGAAAATGGTTATATGTATACATACGTAATTATACAGTATTGTAAAGTGCGTTGAGATCAGTTGAATGTTGAACTCGAAAAAAAAAATTATCATCTTTACATACTGGCATGGCTTGCAATAGCAGGACTTACATTAGCATGGCTTGAACACCCGCGTGTGCTTATTACTTCGTAATTATACCTTGATGTATTGTTCTCGTGTTTCTCCTAAGCACACCTTTGTCGGATTTTGCTGAATCATTTATTGTACGCTTTATCCTACCGCACCCCGCTCCGTTTCGTTTTAAATCGCTAAGTAGCTGTCCGTGTGTATTTAATTCTAAACAATTCTTTCACTGATAGGAAGCTAGACTCTTTCTGAGTGACATATACATTTTATTATATTTATAAATTATTTCAGTGTAAAGTTTCAGCATGTGTGAACCAAGTCGAAGAACTATTAACCAGTTATACGCTTTATCGGTCTGTGCTGGGCAAACGGTTCGGTACAGTCAAAAAATATTAATCTTGAGTAGAATTATAATAAAGTGAACTCTTATATTTCACACTGAATAATGTTCTTTTTTAAATTAAAATTCAAGTGAATTTATAACATACATTAAATGCATTAGTATACAATAAAGTTTTGTCATCATAATATTTATTCTTTAGTATTGAAGCTTCAAAAACGATATATTTGCGCTATATTCTGACTGAAACTTACAAGTAGTTGTGAACCATACTTGCATGCTCCATTTTAACCCTTCCATCATTATATATTTTAGAAATATGTATCTTTGGAAAAATAATCCTATATAGTTTCCAAGATTATCTGATACTGTTACACGTAACAGACGCGACAATGAATGACTACGTATGCACATCGTCAAAACTGCCCATATGGCTAATAGTGTAATTTGTATGGTACCCAAAATTTATAAGACATTCAATTTGACATTTCTATGACAGTCATATCGACCTTAAAAGTTTTGTTGTATAATAACCATTTTGCTCATGAAACTCATTTCATCGTTATTGTCAATATGTAATTCAAATCAATTTATATTTGTACGCCGTCCAACCAACCCATGTTGAAACACAACACTTACCTAATGAACTGTTATAGCATGCATATCCCGTAAACTACACATGTTTGAAGCAAATAAATAAATTTTTATCTTATCTTTATCACCACGGAAACTTTATGAAAATAAAATTTGCCCTTTACTGCATTAAATTTGGTGGGATAGTTGTAAGGATAACTTGAGATAACTAAATCCGCAAGACAAAGACGACTCGCGCGACTTTTATAACCATTTCGTTAATATACATATTATTACACAGGTGATGTATCTGTGTGTGTATTTTACGTATGTTCCCTATAGACTCCGGAACGTGGCCCAATTTCGACGATTTTTTTAGGGAATCTTCAGGGTTGCTAGTATTGGATATTATCCTTAATCAGTAAACATAATTAACATAAAAAATCTATTGTGTTACTGATTGGTATTGTTCATTGCTGTTTTAATTAGAAACTGGTGGCTGGTAAACTACAGCTAATCCTAGAAGCAGAGAGTTAAGACTAATTGCTAATGTTGTTGCAGGAATCTATTTCATCTAAGCAAAATTCGAATTTCGAATTGTATTTACAAACTTTTACCTAACGTCCGTAATGATTTCAAAATTTAATTTCTTTTAAAAGTGAACCCAATACTTTCACCCGTGTTTTTCTTGTGTTTTTATTAATGTTTGGTAGTTTGGTCTTATAGTAGGTCTAGACCTACTATAAGACTAGCTTTATAAGCTCATAATGATATTCACGAGTAGCGTGGTGCATGCGAAATTAGCACTGCAGCATTTTTGTATAGCACAATGATGCAATCCCAGAGCTCAGCAGTTGCATTGTGAGGGAAAAAACTCTCATTCACCATTGTGAACTTTTTGAATAAAGCCGTATATGCTGTAGACAAGTGTAGGTACATCGATGGAAGTGGTTCATTACGTGACGTATGTTTTAATGATATTCAGGCTAAGCGTAGAATCTGAGTTGCACGTTTATTTTTTTTCGGTTAAATACGACACGGTCATGTTAGTATTCGTAATTAGAGATTGAAGGCCGAGTGCGAAAACAGACACTTATATCGATCACAATAGCTGTATTCTATTATCGCTATGAGTGTATCGTATCATTTATTATGAATATATAAATACGGGGACTATTTAATGCCAGACTTCCGAGCACTTTCGGTAACCACCTAAACAGCCTAATGTTACTGCTACAGTCAATCTAATACTCACACCAACATATAATTTGAATTTAGAATTATACAAATACCATAATAATTGCTAAATGCAATCTCTTTCAGACGAATAGAATGTAAACCACGCCGCTAAGACTGCTGTCAGGTCGATATTATTTTTCGAAGATAGAGTTACATTACAAATCAGTTTGAAACGGTTTGTGCATAATATGGTACACATATTTTATAAATGGTATTAGAACTGTTTCACCTGGTAACCTTGAGATAGATCAGACTGGCGCGAAAACAATGGTCAATCTGCAAGCAACATGTTATTAGTCGGGTTTGGAAACAATGGTTTAAATAATGGACCAATTTGATGGACCCATGTACTATTTTACTGTACAACTATTCGTATTGCTTCAGGAACTTAAGATTGCAACTGGTGCTAATTGTCTAATGATAGAGATAAGCATAACGATTTTTATTAATCTTACATCTTATTATGTCTGAACAACACAAATTTAGATTAGATAAATGTTTTTTATCGTTCATTGTACTTAAAATTAAATTTGCATTTTTTCGGCCGAAAACGAGCCGTTCCCCGCAGTTTCACTATGGTTCAGGGAAGATCACATACAGGTTATTGAAAGAGCAGAAATATAAAGAATAATTAAATTTAAAAAGAAGAGAACCGCTTTTAACGCGCCTTTCCAATTCTATTGTTTAATTGCTCAGTACTTAAAAGCGTAATAACATGTAATTTAAAAACTTATTCGTAATTTCCCTGTCAAATCGTGATTCGGTTACAAAGGGGCCACCGCTATACGCTCTTTCAAATACAAAAAATTGAAGAGAATTGAATGGAGGGCAGGTGTGTTCAGTTTTAATCACAAAGATGTCAATCCATTCTCCTCTCAGTCGTGTGTCCACAGTTCGAGTGCAATTGTCCCATCCAGTATGGGTGCAGCATAGTCGTCATACTCATAGACATAATGTGTATCGTGTTCGTGATCTACGCGTTAACATAAACTACAAAGGTCCTTCAGCATTGTGAAAATTAGATTTTTTTATATAGCAATATTTACAAATCAAGACTTCCGGTTTAACTCATCAACAAAGAATGGAATCTTCAAATCTTAGACAAAGAATGAAAAACAACTGATAAACAAACAAGGCTCGCGCCGTGGAATGAATTAAAAAAAGGAGACCAAACGTATTTAAGATTGCAACGCTCATTTAACGGTCCGATAAACGCAATTACCCAGTGGAGATCTAGGAAGAGCACTTTTCGCTCTCATTCACCTTTTTAATGCCACCTCCTTCGTCTTTAAATATAAAATATATTTCTCTAAATTATCTTGGCTGGATCGTTATGATATTTTGTCTTAACATACATTGCACAATACCTCTAAATCTATATTTTATTACCAATACCTTGCATACTGATTCAACATTTACTTATATTGTGATTCTTTGAATAGCCTTGTCGAATAAAATATCGAAAAGGAATACCAATAATCATAAACTGTAGACATCGGAACGTGTTTCCTTATGAATGAAGCATTCAATAAATGTGTGTCACTATTACTTTTCATGGCAATGGAAAGTTGGCTGGAAAACATGTATTTGTTATACTTGTATAATATAATCATGCGCTGTTATTCTTGCTGATAATTTATTACCTCACAACATCTTAGGAGTAATTATATTTTTATAAAAAACGTCATTATCATGTAGCTCTAAGTGTACGTGTTATGTTTATACATTACAAGATATTAAAACTGTAGTAAAAAAACTCAAAATATTTGTGTAAACAACTGTACGATAAGTCTTCCTTTATCTTCTCATGAAATTCTGAAGAATCCTCTTTAAGACTACTAACACTTTGCATTTCCTTCAACAACCACAACTGTCATTCATTTACACTGTAATCTTAATATAATGCTTCCATTTAATGTTGTAGAAACCGTGTGAGACGCCTTTATCTCGGAAACGAGTAAATGGCACAGCAATATCGTTAGTATCTGGTACAGAACAATGGTAACACGTAGACATCCCCTCGCTATTTAATGAACAGGGGAAGACCCATTACACTGTGTGCGCTGATAACATTGGTATTGAAACTCTTCGTTGTTTGCTGAATTGTTTTTGCTGTCAGGCTGTATAACATACTACCTTTGCCTTTCACAGTACATTAAGAGTCGGCGAAAACGAAAATTTCTATTGCATGTAATTATGTTTTTATTACTTAGTACCAAAGTTAGTGCCTTTTTCTTTTTTTATTATTGCAGTTATCGCCTTCGATGAAGGCATTTAGCTAAGTCATAAGGATATGACAGATCTATTATGTCGTAGAATTAAACGCCTAGAATGGAGTTAAGTCTCGACAATGATCTAGAATGCAGTTAGCTTATCTGCAATCAATGTTTGAAATGAGATAGTGGTGTTCAGCTTTAGTGCCGACATGTGTTAACATGATTCTGTTATTAATACGTCACGATTCATGATTTTCAAAACATTGTTAGGCAAACATAAGTATATACAGACTAACTCTAAGTTACATATGTGTATATTTATTTTTGCTTTAGCTGTGTGGTTCACGGGGGAGTAAAATAAGGCCTCCCCATCTCATCTCTCCCTCGGATTGGACTGTTACCTATCAGACAGTATGTATACAGTCACACAGTGCCCGGTAGGTGGCAAATGGCTTGCCCCTATTACGGTAGTAGAATCAAATTCTAATTGTCAAAATGTGGGTGTTTATTACACCTCTGCCTACCCCTTAGGGGATACAGGCGTGAACGTATATACACATGTATATGTATGTGTATATTTTTGTTTTTTTTTTATATATTGTCTTATGTATTTTTATATGTACTTATAAAATAAAATTTTCAATTCAAAATTGGAAATGCTAATAACTTATGTAAGAGTATGATATCTAACGCTCCTTGGCAGTTAAGGTTTGATTAAAAAAAAGACTACAGATACAGACTAAACTATGTCTCATTGTTTACTTGCTTAAAAGTAGGAGTTTTTACTGTCGCATTTTTGAAGACAAAAGAACTTTAAAAATGATTATTATATAATATATTATTTAAGCGTTCCCATTTAAAGCGGACAAATAGGTATTTAGTAAATAGTGATAAACTTCTACTTACTACCTCTCTATTTGAACATACCCATACGATGGAAATTCTAAACAAATGCATTAATCTGGCTTCCACTTACATCGTGCAAAGACTGCGATTCTCGATTACTACTTGTAATAGATAAGTGCTCTCAAGTTGTGAATAAAGAGCTTTCAATGCGTTAAGCTTGCTATATTGTTCACTACAGTACATCTCAAATGTTCTAGATAGTAAATTTGCTATTACGTGTACACCAACGCTTCTCTGCCAACGCGCGTTAGTCAATTTAAATGGAGTTCATGTACAAATCACATTAAATAGTTATTAGAGCAAATCAAATTGACAATGAATCTGTGACGTCACAAATGACATCAGAATTCCTATTTTGCAGGTAGCAATAAAATGTAATATTTATGTAATGAAAACACAACCTGCGAAAAGTTTTCCAATAACTAAATGGAATCTGAATTTGCCAAATGGAATGGGTGCACTGCGAACCAGATTTCTTTTGTTTAATTTTTTTATATTTTAGGAATTGTATGTTAAGTTTGTATTGAACCTTTTTCGAAATACATAAAGAAGACAGGGTTTAGACGCATTTATAATACAAATAATGAACGAATTTCATTTAAATTTACTACGATTGACCTAATTCCCGAATTTATATATGAATTTATACAGTGTTGTCTTACTGTTATAATAGGCAGTAATGACAGTAACACGTTCTATGTAAAGGTGTATGTAAAGTTTTAACACAACTGTTACGTTTTGTAAATCAATGCACCAGTTCAATTGTATAATTTATACCGTGTTCGATATTTCGTTTCGCTGCTTTATTGTAAATTATGTCACATTCTTTTGAAATAATATTCCAAAAAAATGTGTCGCAGTTTATGTATTTAGTACATTTAGTATATTATTTTAAGGAGTCATAAGGACAGCCTGCACCCTTGCAACTGTTAGAGCTACACTTCCACTGTTGTAATATAATGTGCAGACATATTATCTTGTTGTTCCTTTTTTTTAGATTAATTTAGTCTCTGGTGCCAATGTGGGTTCCACGGAGTAATGAAAAACATCTCTGCACATATGTCTTCTTTGATAGAGTGGGTAGAAATATAAGAACGCGATATCGCTTTCTGAACATCTCATTCATTTTCTATTGGAAGTATATATGTATGTATTACCTTCTTTCTCGGTAGTGAAACCGTTTGGTGTACCATCATTCATGTTGATATGAATGGACGTAAAATCCCTTGTAGTATGTTAGATTTATGTATAAATAACTCATAACAGCAACTAAACGATACACAAATTTCACGTAAACATTTTTCTCATATATGGAGTTAAATAGCCTCTAATCAACACGTTACTTTTTTCGAAGCCAAAAGAGTCAAACGAAAGATACGGATTCATTAAAGTAACGTAAAATTGAGTTCACTATTTCACAAATAGACCGATTGAACTGTGTTCCAAAATTAAACTTTACCCGAAATGTATCGAGCCCGGACACTGTAGATGCTGCTCGTATCAAAGGAACGGACCGATTTATCACGGAGCGTTCCATATTGAAATTTTATACTGGTTCGACATTTCTTCATTCGACAGATACTACAAAGTTAAAACCTTCCCGTTCCTTTCTTACACAAAATAATAAAATACGTTTCATTGTGTGTTTAACAGACTTCAAAAAAGGAGAAGGTTCTGTGTATGAATGACTCTATGTCGAGTCTATGTATTTTTTTGTATGTTAGGCTACATATTTCTCCGCCATAGCTTGCTTTTTTTTCAAAAGAGTATACTGCTGGGTGTATGCATTGTATCCCATTCAGGATTTGATCATGGGACACAAGGGAAATAGTGAATATTGTCAATTTGCACTTTAAAACGAAATAATTTATATGATTTAAAGTATTTAAAGTTTTTTGTTAGTTGTATACTTTTGGTTTAAGTTTGGCATTAATTTTAAAAGTAAAACGTAGATCTCCGTTTTTGCCTTTAAAACAACTTTCAGAAACTTTTGCAAATTCAGCAGCTTTGTTTAGACGTTATAAAAGCTTTTTAGAGGCCCGTTATCAATAGAAACCACGCACTCTCTCTATGAAAACATCCTTCACTGCCAACCTTATGGATTGCTTTAGGGACTTCTAATTATCATGGCGTTAATAGTTAAGTATGTCATACTCTCTAAAACTTACCTTCAATCACGAATACTACGTGGACGGCTAAAAATCTTACCCTCTGCTTATTGATGACAACGGTAAAACAGTATAAATGATTAATTCTATATGAAATTAAAAGATCATAAGCTAATATTCGACTTACTGAATTCTATTCAGAAAAAAATACCTATTTTATAACACCACTAACTTTTCTAGATACGTCTATTTTGAATGGGAAGTTTCGTCCACCAGATAATCTTCCGGGAGAACATTTTGTCTCTAAGTTTAAATTAAACCGCAGAGGAGAATTATTCGAGTCATTTGTTCGGTATTAGATGCTTTAATTAAATACACAGATCCCTAATGATCCCATTATATTATTTGTGTAGTTTCAGCTGATCGTTTGGTTTTCTTTAAGAATATTTAAATTAAATAAATATTTAATTACAGTTATTAAAGTAAATGCTATTTAAAGGTGAGCTGATGTAGTTTTTAATTATGTAAATTTGTATTACAGTTGGATGACATAGTTCGTTAAGTCACTTAATATCTAAAGCATCGATTCTTATTAGGGCAAAAAGTGTGTGATAATAATGTGTGTAATATAAAAAAAAGAGGGTTTGGGTGTTATTTGTGTCCGTTGTTTGAATGTTTAAAAAGTCCCCCCCCGGCAGGACAAAGAACAACGCATTAAGTTATTCTTAATGCGTGCAGTTGTCTTTTTCTTAAAAAAATAGTACCAAGAAAATTTACCTTTATAGTTCTGTAAGGACTTGAAATTCCTAAACTTTTATGTTATTTTAGATTTACCTTTCCTGTTTGTGTCCTGCTTGAAAAAATAAAAAAATGTCTGGTTTTTCTTATTAATGAAGTGGAACATACATTGTAGTATGCTCTGTTATACGACTAAGCAAAATAAATACTCTGAACCAGTAATCTGTATCAGTCATTCCGTTTATTAAATCAATGTCAAACTACAACAAAAAGGATTACACACGAAGCCAACTAAATACTCGATACTTGATACATAAAATCCGCGCAATTACAGACGTCTACGGCAATATCGGTAATTATTCAGTTTTTTTACATGATTTCATTGGTTTTCTTTCCGTTCTATTGATTGCTGCTATATTTATTAATATAGAACACCTATACTGCATTTAAAACTGTTTTTGATGTTACTGGAATTATAACTGGATTAAAGAAAAATAAGTAAATTATATTTACGACGGCGAACGAATTATTTATTACGGCGTTTGTCACATTTACGTATGGGTCAAGCCAATTGCAGTCATCCTCACTTTTGGGAATTCATTCATCTCATTTCAAAAGGGGAAGAAAAGGGATGTAATTTATAAAGTTGGATTGGGGAGTATAAGCAATAGCTAAAGCAAGTCGGGGTCTCATACCTATAACTCGAACTGGTTGGTGCCAGCAAGTTGGAGTCCTATAATTATCTATTACAACTTCAATAATATGAAACGCTTTTTCAATATATTTTTTTTGTGATAAAGTACTGAGTTTATCGCAACCTCACAAATAAATAATAAACTTTGTCGGTTCGGTTTCGTTATGTGTATACGAAAACCAAAATAACTATAATAACTGTGCTAGGTTCGGTTTTATGGGTCGACTAGGTTATTGAAATAGATCGAAATATCAAGTTACTTCGAGAATATTTGAATGTCTCTTTCGTGTCTATATCCGTTTCAGCTTTAAATAAGCCTGGGACGGTATGAAAACAATAACGGCCATTTTTATTGTATTGAATTGCGTAGTTTCTTCTAGACTGATCACATTGATCTAGTGAAATTGCCAACTCTGACAATGTTACTCGTAAAGTTTCTTAATACTGTTATATACTTTGTAGATAAATTGTTTACAGAATGTAATTTATAGTGTTAAGAAAATGTAATATTTAGATTTAGTGGTTGCGTGCGCGATAAACAAACATGGCGTCGTCGGTGACGTCAAATTAATTTGATCAAAGTGAAAATGGCAACAGCATTTTCCACACTACTTGTTTCAAGTTGCTGTCAACGGCTCAGCTAATGCTTCCGTCGGTTTCCAATTTTAAACTTTTGATGGTGTTTATGGGAGCGAGCGGCGTCAATGTTACAGAATCGATTTGAACACTCCGTGAATGAGTGCTTATTCGGTTCACTAGAACCACCTGTACTTTTTTAATTATTATTTATATAATTTTGACAGTGGTAGAGCCATACTGAGGCACGAATGGGCCGGCTCGACCGGTGCGATACTACGGCCTCACATAAAACCGGTTGTGAAGGAACGCTTGCGTTGCATTTCCCCGAAATGAGTGAGGTTTCCGGAGACCCAACTTCCCCTCTTCTCTTTTCCGTCCCCGCATCCTCATCCCTCATCACCGTTGAAGGCGGGCAGCGCACTTACGACAGGAGTTGCAAGTATATAAGGACAGTGGTTGTCACTTACCATCAGGTGACCCGTCTGTTCGTCTGTCCCCCTATAGTATATAAAAAAAAAATCTTAACCGCCTTTTGATTCCTGTTAAATTACGAAGGTTTGATTATCTTGTCTTGTGGTTTTACAAATCGTGACCATCTGGTGTTCTCACCGTATGCCCAAATAGATATTGGAATACCGCGAAACAAATTGTGCGCATCGATACAGTTACCGTGGAAAGCACAACGATGGGATCCCACGGTTTAGGTTCAACGGACGTTTCCGTTACGCTTACTTGCGTACCACCGAGATTAGAATTATAGCGGCCTTTACTGCATTTAATAAGCCAAGAACATTTTAAAACATGTTACATTTATTTCTTATTTAATATGCAGATGAATTCTATAGTAAAAGACCGGAGCTGTAAAACATTTCTTTCACAATTTTTCGCAAATTCTAATTAGTTTAATACCTGTTAATTGTATACCAAAATCGATTCGCGTCACGAATACTCTCTGCACAGATGTATAATGTATACATTAAAAATTCAGTTCGTTCCCATCTGAAGCATAGTTAGAAAACTTATTATTGGCTTTGTCAACAGGCGCCACGGCAAGCAAATCGGTCGGTGTCAGTTGGTGGGACAATAGGTGTCACAAATGATACGCATACGTTCTCCGAGGGGCGCGTGCCAGCGCCTAATGGGCTGCCACCCTCACCTTGCATCCGTGTGGGCGTCTGCATTGCAAGCAAACGGCTTTTGGAGGAAACACTTGCTAAACCTGGTAAGTTCTTTACTTTAAAGTTTCACGCAGAACTTGTGATTGACTTCCGGGTAGACGAAACTCTCCTAAATATACTTTTTTATATCTCTACAACAGTGTTACAATGAAGAATTTTATTTTTCATTTTAAAATGAAATTTTATAATTAAAAAAAATATATATTTTTGGATCAAAACAAAAAGAGAGTCAAAACTTAGGTATGAACATTTTAGAAGTTAGTTTTATTATTAACTAAGACCATAGTGTAAGCTACAGCTGCTATGGCTATAAATATTAGTTGTAGGCTATAAATTACATAAAATTTACATTTCCCTTTACATAACACTTATAATTGGATCGCAGTGTCACTCAACACCATTTCCTGCCGTAAAACATTGCCTTTATTTAAATAAATATTACATACTAAATGTGGCCATTTCTGCCTTTTATCTTTATTTCTCCTTTCACTTGGTATTCTTAAATACTTGTTCTAAATTTAAAAGTCTTCGCAAAGTATTTCTCCAGACCATTGGGCAGGGCAGGGCTTAGTTGATATTGATGAAAGATAAAGATGTATGTGTAATGTATTCAGTAATCTTCGAGACATTTCACTGTAATATAAGTTTATTTTCTCTCATATTGTACCTGAAGACAGTCCGTCAGTCAGTAAAATAAGCTGATTTTAATGGCTAAATTTTAAAAATTATCTGCCCCATCGAGAGACCTTCAATACAATGCTTTCTAAATATCAAACCTTAGCACTAAACGGTTCAGCTTTTGCTTGGACCGTCTTCCGACAAAACGTATGGAGTTTAGAAACTTGATCATAAGTGTTTTGGTACTTTGAATAGTCATCTGAATTAAATCTCAATGAAAATAAGGTTCTGTTAACTCTTTATTATAACTGATACAAATGGTTCTGAACTTTGTTATTTAATATTCGTGACAGTGCATTATATACATATATGTATCATATTCATCGTTAGTTGTTTTAGAATGGCCATTGCTGATGTCTGATACAATATATTTTTCCACGCGTACATACTTTTAGCTATAGAAATGTTTGAGAATATAATAGAACAGAATAGTTATAATTAGATGTTCAGAAAATGAAGTCATAAAGAAAATGGGAGTCCATTAGCGTTTAGTGCTACTAAAAGGTAATTAAATAATACATTTTCTTAAATTAACTTTGATGTAGATACTCATACTAACTACTTAATATTAAGCTGGTGCTAACAAGAAGTTGCACAATATATATAAAAAGACTCTTAACAGATTGAGCTCAGATTGAGGTCTTGTAGGCTTAAATTGTGCACACAACAACAACATAAATATTTTAAAATTATTTTGTCATGCGGGACCGCAACTTTGATCAGTTTGAACAGTAGAAATGAGTTTTTTAATTAGTAATACTTTAAATGTATATAATTATATAATGGAGTAATTTAAACTTTTAATTAGTGAGAGCTTTTAGGTAGACTCTATTAGTTTTTAATACAATAACGTTGCAGGGAGATATGGACATTATACCTAATTATGTACTTTTATTAAGTCATTCAAATTTGTGTTTTCATTTATGTCGTTTTGGATATTCTCTGCAATTCTTAAAATTAAAATTATCTCATGTAGTACAGTAATGCAAGAAATTGTTTACACTCTACCTAAAACATTTATAGTATAACATAAAACATACACACTAACAAAAAAATAAATATTCTAAACACGGTTTAGAATAAATTTTACAATATTTTGCTTGATGACAGCTTGTGAATTACTATTGAATCATTTACAAAAGCCTGAACGAGTTTTAGTTGGAATGTAAATCCTTTGTAACACAATAACTTTCATCATTGTTAAAATCCATTTCGAGAGAAAGTAAAGAAAATGTTGAGAACAGACAGTGGTGTGAAAGTATTTTGCTTTAGATTGACTGCGTGATAGTATAAAGGAAAGATTTGTAAGGTTCTTGAATCTTAAACTTCGTTATTTAAAGATGGACGCCTCATTCTACCTCGATTACTTCCATCAAGAAATTTAAAAAAATTTACCTGTGCCATGAATATAATTATTGTTGTTTATGTAACGTTTGCGCCGTGTTGTTCACGGTGGAGTAGAATAGGAACACCCCATCTGTTCTCGCGGGTATCGTTAAATGCGACTTATAATAGGGACTGAAATCGATAAGACAGTATAAGACAGTTATATAGTGGCTTGCCGTCAACCAGACAATATATGACCAGGTTAGGTTAGGAAGACCAAATTGTGTTTAATACACGTCTGCCTACCCCTTGAAGGATACAATTGTGAGCGTATGTATGTATATAACGTTTTGCGGTATTTATTCACTGAACTGTTTTGCGGTGGAAATTAAAATCATATTTAATGGTTGGTATCTATTAACATTTTGCGATATTCATTTTGCGTTTTTATACATGTACTAACTTATTTGTTATCGTTGATTTTAGCATAATTTATTAGTCTTGGGTTTTAAGAGTGATGTGGTACTTTCCTTTTAAAAATTATGAAATAAAAAAATGGACTACTGATTCTTCTAAACAACCCTCTCCATCTCCGACAATAAGCATTTACTTTCAATGCAATAAAACCAATTGACTAGAACCTTACCCGTTCCAAATATATTCAATTTATTTTTAGAAGGCCAAAATCTTCTTAATTCATGAATCGGGGAAATGGGCTTGTTGACTTTAGTTATTAAATTTTGTCCGATCAAAACTTCTTAAAACATTTGTTTACATTGGAAATTATTTATCTCCCAAAAGAATTTCTATGAATATTTCTATATTTAAAAATGGTAAAACTGAGCCGCGACAGATTTGATACTATTTTGTCATAAGTCTATGTATATCATTTTTTTCGTAAAAGTGTATAAGAAATTCTGTAAACTTTTAACGGAATAAACAACTAAAATAAGTTTACCCTGCTAGTTAGCAGGGTAAAACTTTAATTAAATGGCGAACTTTGTTACACTTATATATATATATATCTGGGGAAATCAGAGCGATTGTGGTGTGTCTCGACTTAAAAGCGGGTAAACTCTAGTAAAGACCTTTGTAATTTCCTCTGATGACGTAACGTGAGTTTCTAACCCTCTATACATATTTATTACACAAATACTATGTTGTTAAATGTTTTGAGTTGGGATTGTTTGAAATTGAAATTTAAAACAATATGTTAGAAAATAAAAATAGATTTCCTAAAATAGAAATTGAAGTTAGAAGTTTATACCAAATCAAGCTTCAGTCTTTTGCTTTGGAGCTTAGGTACATTTATTTTAAATTATAGAATTCAATCCCTTTTAATCTCTTCCTCCCACTCAAACTAGCGATCACAGTTAAGTTCTATATATTAAATGAATACTCCTTATATAATCATAAAATGCGAGTTACATAATATAAAAAAAACCTTTTACGTGGTACTCAGTGTTTGATTTAAAGGTCTCGCATACAACCCTGTGTAATAGGGACATCCTTTCAAAGTGGACTGAGGCAACAATGAGGCCTCACAGGATTTCTGAGTAAAAAAACTCTGCCGGACAAAAGCTAGTCTAGACTAAGATCGGGGTTGAAATTAAATGTAGTTCTAAAGAAGGAGGGATCCTCCGTTATTTTTGTTTGCTTCTCATGCTTATCGTGGTTGTTGTTCAGGTAGAAGAAACATTGCGGTTGGGGTCGTCTGCGATTTTACATTTGCACGTTAATACTATTCTTGTTTGAGCTTTCAACATTATACATATACTTAAGTAAAACAATACAATATCAACCAAGTGAAGGTACTTATAATATGCTACAAATTAGACAGTTTAAATATATGAGTTATACAAAAAAAAAATACATACAATAAAATGTTTTGGACACTATCATTTAAATGATAACAAAAGATTTCAAATAATCTTTTGTTATCATTTATATTATTTATTATGATGGTAAAAGTATTAAAGTATTCACGTTCACTTGTTCTTAGCAAGCCCCGAAAATCCCGATGATGCCCAAAAATATGTATAAAGTGAAATAATTCTTAAACTTCTTACCATCGAGCTTCTATCGATTTGTTGTTGTCGAAATAAAAATAAATCCGATCCAATACTCCTAAAATGTTAATTTATTATTCTTTCATGCAGGAACTCCACCGACGGTAGTCCTGCCGCCGTCTGGGTACTGGGTTGATGGAATCGATGATACTCCACCTGATAGTGAGGATGTCGAACCCCGCCCCCAACCAGGCACCCCTCGCCCAACCACCAGGCCGCATAATATAGACACCGACGACACTGCTAAGTACTATAGGCGATTCTTCCTTGGCATGGTAATTTGAACTTTATACTGTTTTTAATTGCAAACATATTAACAAGTCAAAAGCACCAAGTCTTGTTGAAAGTAAAATACTTAGTGTTTTAAATAAGCCCTTCTTGAATACAGTGAGTTGAGTAAAGTAGAGAGGCTACATAACATATTTCTTTTTTAAATTAACTTCAAGTACTAGGGTACTTTAAAGGGATTCTGGACATTTTGAGCATAAATAGTTAAAACAGAACTTACAAAAATAAAGCAAAAACCAAATCAAGATGTAATTGATAATTAATCGCAATTAATCTAATTAATTGCGTTCGTGACCACTGCATACTATATTAGAGTGGATGAAATGGACGGAAATAAAAGTGGCATTGCGAAACGTATGCTCGACTCTGATCATCTGACATTTGCGCGCCATGCTGTCTGCGAGCCGTGAAATAAAACCACATGATGTTGCCAACTGCTCGTTCAGTGTTGAATGGCATCTTATATACCTCTTTGTAATATGACACTTGGTTCTCCTTAAACTAATCTGAATCATGTGTGACCTATTTCTGTAAATATACACATTCTGATATTATTTAATCATATGGTGAGTGCACCAGAACGTGTCAATTATAAACGTCAGAATTAACATTTAATGTCTATTATAGAATTATGTAAAGATAGACTCCACTTTTATTTTAACCTTTAATTAACAGTTTTAGTGAAAATGTAAGTTCAGTTTTGTTAACTAGTGGGTAATAATTGTAAATGCCTTTCAAAACAACAGAGACAGAAAGTGGTGAAGTTTGGTTTATGAAAAAAATATGAAAAACACATCGCCTCATTTAGTCGTTGATGGTTTATGCCTATACATAAACCATCAACGACTAAATGAGGCTACTCAGTCTACGATACTCCTACGTACAAATAAACACCTGTAAATATAAAGAGCTTTATTGCAAAAAGTGTTTTTATAGCTCATGCTACACGACTATACTGTAATGTAATTCAAAGGGCGTGCAAGCACTCCTTGTAACACGATTCGGGTGCACTTAAGTTAAAAATTGTATATTTTTATCGTCGCTTCACTTCCACTTGATCACGTTCGCCTTGACATCATGTTGTAAATTAAATATTGCTATCGCCACGTCAATGTTGATGTCCTTTTATGCCATGACCTCTACGAAAGGTCTACCGACAGGAACTGCAAATAAATATATATATATATATATATATATATATATATATATATATATACTATAGGGGGACAGACGAACAGACGGGTCACCTGATGGTAAATGTCAACCGCCGTCCATGGACACCCGCATCTCAAGAGTCGCAAGTGCGCTGCCCGCCTTTGAGGGTGATGAGGGAGGGGGGGATGCAGGGGCGGAAAGAAGAGAGGGGGGATAAGGAGAAAGGAAATGAGGGGAGAGGAAAGGGGAGAGGGGAAGTTGGGCCTACGGAAACCTCACTCATTTCGGGGAAATGCAACGCAAGCGTTATTTCACAACCGGTTTTCTGTGAGGCTATGGTATCGCACCGGTCGAGCCGGCCCATTCGTGCCTAAGCCTGGCTCTACCACTTTAAAAAGTTATCTTACTACTTAGTTTATCATTGCAGGTTTTTGTTATTAAAAAGTTTAAAGGGCTTTATTTAAACAAGTGTCTATCATTTATAATCTATTGTATACAAGATTATTTAAAAGCTTAATGATAACAATTAAAATATATGTATGTATTATTTTGCACTTTTTTTCATGTTTTGCTGACATATGACATTGGTTAATCTAATGAGATCTCTTATTTACCTTTTTTATGCAGTTGGGCTAACAACAACAGGTCATCAGTATTCTTCGAAGCAGGTATATTAGCAAGTGTGGTACGTTCCTCTGCAGTGAAAGTGTCCAATAGTGACTCAGTCGTAGGTGGCTCGTTAGGTATTCTACACTCATCTACTACGTCACAACTTGCTGGTACATTCCATACAGTTGGCTGAAATTTCTCAAAGTAATTACGAGAATACCAAAACAAGAAAATATATATTCTCAAGACTAATTTCAATTGCACTGAACTTTCAAATGTATTTATCTTCCATTGTGTTATAACAAAACTTTTTGCTAATCTGATATCGATTTATTTCTTATCGATCAAGCCTGATTAATCGGATGAAAAACTAAATTTTTGTTTACTATTTGTGTTCGGTCTTGTATCTATTGTGTTCAACAATTGTTGTAAATTACTTAATCTCACATGGCAGTATTTTGTTCAGTTCCATAGTAAACTTATTAAAGGCTAACATCGTACTTTGTTCATCTATGTTTCACTGCGCTGATGTACAAAGTCAGGCATTAGGTTATGTACACATTAACCGGAACAAGCGAGATAGTGACTTATAAAGAAGTATTACACTTTTATATATATAAATATAATATAGTTATTTTCACAATATTTTTTAATATTACAAACACAACTGTAATTAGAATATTATCAAATGAAGGCATCTAAAGTGACAATCCACCCTTAAAAAAAATTAGAAAAAACTAAATATTTACATATTTTGGATTAACCAGTTGTAAAAAGTAGGTAGTCAAAGTTTAAAATAAAATCGGTGAAGTGACCGGGTTGTAGGGAATATTAAATAGGCTTTATGAGACTTTCTTGGGACCACCATAAATGTATTCTATTTTGATAACTGACATTGTACGGTACTGGTTAAAAACACAAATATAATATAATTGAGATGACACAAATAACATACTACATTTACAACATCCTCCCTGAACAATCAATCAAAACCTGATTTAGTACAATGGGTAGCATAGAACATAAAAAAAAAAAATTATTAAGGTTAATTATTATATACATATATACGTTGCTGTGTGGTTCTCTGTAGAGTAGAATTGAGCCACCGACTCTCTTCTCGTGAGCTCATAGAAGGCGACTACGGTATCGGACTTTTATCTATCAGACAATGTATACAGTCATAAAGTGCCCGATTGACGGCAATAGGCTTGCCCGTAGTGTTAGTGGGACCAAATTGTTGTTGGCAAAATGTAGGTGTTTATACACCTCTGCCTCCGTACAGATGCAGGCGTGAGCGTATATATGTTATTATTGGCACATTCGTGATAAAGGCATGCAAGAAAAGCGTTGTTTTTAAATTAAAGGAATATAATGATTTCTATTACTATTATATATATTACAGATCAATAATATCTAACATTTAATAAGTTATTTACTAAAACAAAAGTACATAAAAATGTGACTCTTTTTTACTTGTTGTTCTGCTCTTACACTCTTCCAATTTCGATTTGGCATTTTGTTTTGTTTATGAGAAACCCGTTCTCCTAACTAGCGCTTAGCTAAGACGCATTGACGCCCCTACTTACACTGGTCGTAATTAGTAGGTACATATGTACATATATAATACGCGAGGTTAAGTGTTTTCTGTGTTGTATAGCACTTCTGTGACTCACATTGATTGTAATGTTATGACATGCGTATGAAATGCATACGTATTTGCGGCTTCAACCGTGTTGGTTACCTACATACAATAGTGTTATATAAAAAACTTTCCTACAGTATTTGTTTATCGGTATGTCGGTTCAATAAAAGTAAAGTAATTGGAACTGTCGCTGTACGCTAACACCATGGCATGAACTTTTAAAAAATCAAGACAAAAAACAACAATATTAAGACCAGAGTCCCCCTGTCCGATCTCCAATGTTCTAATACTCTACCTAAAATATCTTAATCTTATATTATTACTATTATAAATATGAAATTTTGGATGGAGGTTCTGAACAGAACTTGATGAAATTTGGCACAGAGATAGAGTGTAGTCTGGAATAATAGAAAGGTTTTTAATCCCCGAAAAATGTACTGTTCAAAATTTCCACGGTGACAAAGTAGCGGGCAATATCTAGTTTTTGATAAAAATGCGAAGTAGTTCGTCATAAAACGCTCTCGCTACATCTTGAAGTGTGTTGACACTCTAAACCTGAGGCGCGTACATACATCGGCATCGATGCAGTAACTGCCATGTGTGAACTTTCCCATACCCACGCCCATAGGCACACTTTTTATACTTTTTAGTAGCGTTTTGAATCATCGTAATTGCCATCTTTGAAGTCGAGACACATTTAATAGTGATAGGAAAGTATCAAGTCTTTTCCATTAATGTTGATTGCATATCACCAAAAGCTGCAGGTTAAAGGAGTTCGATTATCCATAACAGGAAGTATTGCATCATTTACAAGGAAAGCTATAATTTGAAACTTTTAAAACTAATTCTGAAATATTTACATATTGTCATAGTATTTAGAAACCTATCACAACATTCTACGTTTTTCGACATATAATCTATTTTAATGTTATTTTTATATCCATCAATCTTTAAATATACTTACCTAGTTAAGGAGATATTATGTGACTTTTAATCTTCTAAAAAATTTAATGTCAATGCGAAAACCAAATTATCTTAAGTCTTTATACACTTGTGCTTAACGATAAGTGTACGACACATACAGTTCCAGAAACAATGGACTCTGTTGACAACACGCATACATGCAACAAAATTGTACCGTATAAAGTATAACCGCAAATTAAGTATAAAGCTATGTGCACATAAGTATATCTTGTAGGGCACACTGGAGCGTGAAACATGTAAATGCATAATGCTAGCGAAGGATGTGGTGACCGCAACCGATAAAGAGAAACCACTTTGTCTTGTACAGCTTATAACCACAGGTTTTATAATATCTAGACCGGAAAAGAAGGGCAATATTTCTTTCCAATTCAAAAAGCTCCACTACCATAACCTTCTATTAGTAACAAACCTTAAGGGTAAAGTAAGAAGCCTCGAAAGAAGTTCCTCGTACAATCATATAGTGGCTACATGATTTTGAGGAACGAGAGATGTGTTTAAGTTATTGTGACGTTTGTAAACTTTTAGATAAGACTTTAATTAATTTGTTTCAATACCAGTTCCTTCATTTATTTTAGTTAGATATTTAATTTAATATCCATAATAGAAGGAGTTCACTCAATACAAGAGTTAGTAATAACAAATAATTTGCTTGGACATGGAAATACTTCGCTTGAGGCGATAGTCTTTTGCAAAGATTTCTGTATTCAAATGGCCGAATACCATTTATATGTTAGTTTCTGGCGTCCATATAATAAGTCAATGTCGTGGGTCATTTATTTTACGGCATTGTTTGCAAAACCAATTAAAACAAATGCAACGTCAAACCAACTTTAAGGACCCAACTACA
This sequence comes from Tyria jacobaeae, assembly GCA_947561695.1. Classification (NCBI taxonomy): domain Eukaryota; kingdom Metazoa; phylum Arthropoda; class Insecta; order Lepidoptera; family Erebidae; genus Tyria; species Tyria jacobaeae. The sequence goes on along the minus strand of OX387223.1, from coordinate 11,406,642 downwards.
CTCATTATATATAAAAAAAAAACAGAATGATAGTGGGAAAGAGCGTTTGGGCTCACCAACGCGGAACGGTTTGGCTTCACGCCCAGTGAGCCAAGTTCTCAGCTACATGTAGATTGTGCCGATTACGGCATTGTGGAGCAATTTAAGTCTCGAGCCGCGTGTGTAACCGACTTTATCATGCATACAAATCTTAGCAGACCCTTCGTCGTTACCGAATTTTCAAAATATTCGTTTGACTTATCTTTTGTGCATGCCTAATTTAAATTTAATTGCGTATGTACATACACCAGGGATGCAAGGCATTCATAAGGGCATAACGTAAATGTCATAAGTTATATTTATTTTATATGATTACGATTTGGTAATACATGTGTTTTGTGATTTCTTACTGTTTCCAACAATAAGTAACAAGTAACTCCAAGAAAAATGCAAATTCTTTTGTGCCCAACCATGCGGTTTTTATTGTCACTTTAAGGTAAATACTGTTCTGCAACTGTTATATACACTACTTTATATATTTGAGACGGGTATTTAAAGTTTTTTTATGCATATTTATTAACCATATATGTAAATAAATAAATATAAATATATATATATCATAGTGACATAAATAAAAGGGAGTGGCTATCTTATACAATTTACATAAAATATTGCAATCGTTACACCTATGTCAAACCCTGCAAAGCTGTTGCTCCATTGTAACACCGCAAGGCTAAGGCTAGATGAATGGGAAGCTTCGATCGTTAAGCCGATACCAGTTCCATGCTGACGTGTAAATACGCCCCGCCAAAGGCCATCACAGTGTCCTGCCATATAACCAATGTAGGGATTTCACCGGTAACATAACATTTTATGTATAAGTAGTTTATATAAGCCTCTATTAAGTTTCAGGGTAAGAAAAAGGGAGGTTAAAATGTGTTTTAAATGAACATTGACAATAAATAAAAAACCATTAAATCGGCATTCCTGTTACAGCCCGACTACTTTTTTGATAGTTTATTGTTTACAAATACCTATCTAAAAGTTTTGATATTAATAAAAATGTCCTGATAAAACACTCGGCACTCGGCAGCCAAAATGAAAAAAAAAAAAAAACAGTAATATCATTTTATTAAATAACAATTTGTTCGGCAATCCATTTGCTGAAATAACTGACGATGACAGATACTCTCGAACTGCGACAAAAGAAAAATGGGAGCAATAAGCAAATGTCTTCTTTCATAACGCAAAATTGGTTTGAGGACTATTCTTTTCAGATAAAAGATGATGGCACTGTAAAATGATTGCCCAGGGTGTTTGCCTCATATCAGGCTACAACGATTTAAATCCAAAATATATGATAAAAGTACAAGTAGAGTAGTTACTTAGGAAACAGTCTACAAAAACTTCTCTTCTATTGATAATCTTGACATTTAATAGTATTTTTTCAAGTTTTTCGATGGTGGCAAGCCATCAACGCTAGTTACTTCATAGAACCAAAGCATTTTAAAATATTTGATGTTAACGTACTAATTAAGGATTATGAATGCAATTAACTATAGACGATCTTGTTGACCTAGTGGTTAGTATACCTGACTGCTGGTCGTGGGTTCGATTCCCACACGGGACAAAAAAATTGTGTAATCCACGAATAGTTGTCCCGAGTCTGGGTGTTCTTTGAAATTTGATTTTATGCGACAGATGTTTAATCATAAGGTGATTTATTACTTTTACATTTGTACATACATACATTCACTGTATCTTACTAATCGATAATCATTTGCTTGCAAATCTAAATGAGAAATTTAAATTCAATGATTTATTTTTAATAAAAAAACGATAGAACCATAAATTGAAAAAATCGTCATATTATATCTGAGATGACACGATCCATCAGCGAGATCGAAAAGGGACATTAACCCCTCGTCCTTTCAATTGCCATCTTTAGCTTTCAATTTGCCTCTTTTGCGGCTCTAAGAAAAGGACATGCTATAAATCCAAGATATTTCTAAAAAAGGTTGTTGAAAGCTTAATGATTATAATAATTTCATAGGAGATTGATCAAACGTTGTTATTTACATAAAATGTTGACATGGTCTAATGTTTACTACGTTGAAAAGGGCGAATGAATAGATCATTAGGTGTCTTGGCAAAACGTTGTTGTATGTTTTCTGAATAGACTTTTGTTTACGGGGAGAAGCCTTCAACTTATTATTTTCCAAATGTGTTTTCGAATAAATCAATGCTAAAAAATGAACATTGAAAATCTCAACCTCTGAACGGTGTTAAATAGAAGCCCATTTCCCCCATCTAAAGTAATATGTTTAAGTTGATCTCTTTTATTGTTACCCTTTGTAATGAGATTTGTTTTTAAAGATATGGCATTGTTTTAATGACAATAGTGTTTGTCCTTCATAAAGGACAGTTTACATGCTTGGGAATAAAAAATAAGGTGTAGTATAGTAGTTTAGCAAGGTTGCGTGACAATGGCATAGATAATTAACAACTACTATGGTGAACGAAGCTTTGTTGTAACCTTGCAGTCGTTATAAATACTGTTTAATATTGCGTAAACTTTTTGCAATTCAATGTTTGTGTATATTCTCTATATCTCATTGTTTTTCACCGTAAATAGAAATATTATGTACTTAAGTTTTAGCTACAGTTTATGCACCTTTACAAATAGGAAACTTGTTAATTATATAGATAAACTAGGAAATTAAATGCTTCTTAATAAACAGCAACAGTTTAATAGAATTTTACCCATTGGCTGTAACTTTTATTTTTTAAATCTAAAATAGCACATTCACTTCGTCGGTCTGTCTGTCTGTCAGTCTACCTGATTCACAGAAATCGACATATTGAAGAACAATGCTACGATTGATATATTATAAGTATCATAAAATACCTCACTTAATAGAACTCACTAACTTTCAAACATTAACATACATTTTTTGCTCGTTAGATATATCGTACTTCTTTCTTTCTTTGTGGGCGTAGAAAAATCTGTCGGCATTACGTAAAATGACATCATCAGCAAGTGCCCTGATTTAGACAATAATAGCACACTGCTCAACCCAGTCAAATGTCATTAGATCAATTTCATTATTATCTTTGATGTCACTTGAAATAAAATAGGTTATTACAATTACTTAGTTCTATGGATTTCTAAAATGTAGGTATATGCGACTTAGAATCATAAAAACTATATAGCAAAAACTAGGGAGAGCATTAAGACATTAAGATAAACTTAATGTTCGTGAAAATAAAGAATAATGGGTTTCCCATCATTTATTGACGAATATATGAACATAAAATGTCCATTAATGAAAATATCATTACCCTTAAAAATAACCTTGGGCATAAATACGTATACTGGGGTTTATAGGCGAGGCTCGCCTGATGGATGTTTTACTGTTATTTGACGGTCAATATTGGTTTTGTTATTACATCCCTAATTAGCCCGATTCTTCCTGTTATTTTCATTTGCGTTATCTAGGTGTGCCTGTATCCTTTTAATCCCATTACGTGAGTTGTGTTTGTTACCAACATTATTTGGTATTTAATAGGATCGCACAGTAATTCCTGTTCATTTTCACAATTTAAATTAATTCTGTTTTCGTTTCTGTATTTTGGTAAGCACAATGAGATTTGGTTAATGCTTAAACCAAAGGATTATGGTTCCACATATCGAATATAACCACTATACAGATCCGTAAATAATATACATATGTAATTTAAAATAAGTATTAACTAAAGTATAATTTAACTAGTAATACAAGCGGACGGCATTCATTACACTTTTAAAATAGTATATATATAAAGTTTAAGACTTATTAGAGTTTTTATTTAATAAATGAAGTACTGTTTCAGTTGTTATATGGATAATGTTATTTTTATAAACTATGAAAAAAAATGTTACTTGTAACTCAAGGTCTAAATTTAATTTTGTTTTTGGTTACAGGAACACATCAATTTGGTTGGATTTGATGATAATCTTGGCCCAGTAGTTATGTCGCTGAAAAATGAGCACATGGCTGGTCAAGATCAAACTAGGATTTTGTTAAGGCTTCGCACGGAGACTATGTATGGACTTATACCCACCCCTAGTAAGGACATCACTATTATTTTGTTTAATTTATTATTTAATTGCACTCACCTACACAAATGCATTTGTTCAGCTTTCTTTGGATTAGAAAAGATTGTCGACGAGCGAAACAAGGAATACATACGTATCCTTATGTATATTAAAGTATGTAACATACCCAAAGAACTTTTTTAACGACCTCCTTTAAGAAACATTGTGGCTAATTACACTCTCCTAATGATACTCCGAATTATATTGTTCTTTTGTAATTTCGCAGGATCAGGAATAATGCCCTCGCCACTCAGAATGGCTAAAATGCTGAACGAGCAAGTAAACATACTAAACTTGACTGCTGTCATGTGCCTGAATGCATCATCATTAATAGCGGCGTACGACGAACATGTTTTAGTCAACTGTTTCAAATTCGGGGTACTGTACCAAACGTACGGACAAACGACAGAGGAACAGTTGTTTGGCAACAATGAAACGTCGCCAGCCTTCGAAGAGTTCTTAGACATGCTCGGACAGAGGATCAAGTTGAAGGACCACAAAGGTAATACGCCTAGAATATTTGGCATCATATCCGTTGGCATTATGCCTATAAACTAACCCTTGTATTATGTAATCCGGAACAGCTTGAAATTGTTTTCACGCCTAGAGCGCGACATGCCTGAAGATCAAAATAATATAAATACCTGGCATGCTTAATTTAAATTTAGCTGCATTGTAACGTTGTACAGTATACAATTGTGAGACTAATCTGTACCTGTAAAACGAAGGTTGAAATAAAGTAATGCCAAATTTTAAAGTTACGATCTCTGTCTATTTTACCATATTAGACTTTTTTAAAGAATAGGTGATGCTGTACAATAAAATATATTGCTAGGGTATTAATACCGTTAACGTACTTAAGTTTAAATCTGAGTGATTAAATAATAATGATAATTAAATCTGAGTGAATCGGATTAGGTTTGGAGGTAAGTTAATTTTATGATGGTAAAGTCGTTCTTCTTGTAGTATTTTTGTTCTAAATTTTACTAACTGAAATTAAAATTCGTTACCCAGGCTACCGGGGTGGACTAGACATAATAAACGGTCACACGGGCACGGAAGCGGTGTACGAGAAGTTCCACGACCGTGAAATAATGTTCCACGTGGCGCCGCTGCTACCGCACACGGTCGGTGATGCGCAGCAATTGCAGAGGAAACGGCACGTTGGCAATGATATTGTCGCCATTGTGTTCCAGGTAATTTTTAAAATGTATTAAAGCAGGACTTAGTAAAGAATAGCCTGAAGCTTCATACTTATTAGTCTATGGAAGATTACTAGTTCATAGAGGCTTTACTCACCTCAAAAATATTTGAACCTATTTGATTTACTATTAAGTATATTTTCCATTACATCAACTACAGCATGTGGCATAGGTTTGTAACTAAGCAAGATATAGCAGATTGAATCTTCCAATGACAGTTGCCTTCCTTTTATATTACTCTATCTAACTTAATGGTGTCCATGTTTGTGCTTGCAGGAAAAAGCAACTCCCTTTACACCAGACATGATTGCATCTCACTTCCTCCACACATTCATCGTTGTCACACACTTGGAAAGTGTTGGTGGGGAGACCAGGTAAATATTACGTCTTATTTTAAGCAGCTATCTAATTACTTAAGCCTTTCGCGATATTTAATCTATGCTTAATATTATAAACAGACAAAGTTTTTTTGTTTGTTGAAACACTTTAATCTCAGGAACCACTAATCCGATTTCAGAAAGTTTTTTTTTTGTATTATATAGCCCGTTTATTAACGCAGACTATTATATATATTATTAACTGCGACCCTTAGAAACGGAGGAGTAAACATATACGCAGGTGAAACTGTTGGGAATGCCTAGTACTATACACAATTTAATACCACAGACAAAATGAAAGTCGGTAAGCTTTCCTTATTTAAAACATATTGATACATAAATATATCACAGTACAATAATATTATATATTTGTTAACACAATTAGTTATATACTGTAAATATTTTTTTTATGAATTTAGTGTGTCATTTGTTGTTAAAACTTTTGAAGTAAGCCACTTTTTTAAAAACGACGCTACAATAAAAACATCATCAGACACGCCTTCATCTGTGACCGCACACTGCATGCAGTTATATCTATTTCAGTCAGCTCCGTCGACAAATAAAACTATATAATTTTATAACGAACCCATCTACAAAATACTGAGTTATTTTTATTCATGCTCTCATTCCAACTTTTTATTCCAAATTTAAAATTTTGATATTGTTGTCAAGCGACTTGTTAAACATAAAGTTCGTGTTGCTTCTCGACATTATTTGCACACTGAAGTTGAGAAAATGAATCTGAAAGCGGAATGGAAATGTTCTTAGTAATTTATATGCGAACGAATCTGAAAGACAACGAACGAACGACCGAAACTGTGTAATTAGAGAACTTTTATAAGGACGTTACTTATTAGTCTGCGCGAGTGAGTTAGTGTTTACGATTTTGAAAATAGAAATTTAATCTACAAATCTACTCCTTGATACAGTTTACATAGTCATCATACAAAACGAGCATGCCGTAAAGCTTCTGTGCGTAACACAGTTATCATTACTAAAGTATAATATAGTATTTATTTAACACTTAACATATCACCGATCTCGTTTTACAAGAGATTATAAATATATTTACGTATTACTGACCTTGCTAGCCCAACATCGAACACTTGATTGATATCGGAACCATAGTTCGAAAATTAAAACATAAGTAGGTACCTACTGCCAACACATATATTCAACCTACATAACATGCAACAACAAACATGCTTTTCCCTTCTAGGCAGAGACAACAATCCGTTTCTAACCTTACATACATATCTCAAGAGCATCGTCTACTGTCATAAATCTTTCATACAAACCTACCGTTTTCCAAGTAAATAACCGCTGTTAGAATAAAATTTTCTTATTTTCTTCAGGTACAAGGTGGCCGTCACCGCACGTGATGACGTACCATTTTTCGGGCCGACTCTCCCGCAACCAGCAATATTCCGTAAGGGGCGCGAATTCAAAGAGTTCCTATTGACTAAACTCATCAACGCCGAAAATGCATGTTACAAAGCGGACAAATTCGCGCAACTGGAACTAAGAACAAGATCCTCATTGTTGCACAATTTAGTCAGTGATCTGAAGAGGAAAACGAATGAATTCCTCGGAGGTGGAGTGAGAATCGAACCGGGCGCAGTCTCTCCTCAACCCGAAGTGACGGTGAAGCCCGGCCTGTTCGATACCGTGAAGAAAGTCATTATTAATAAAGTTAGGTAGGTATTTACGTGTTATTTTAAGTTACGTTCTGCCTAGATACTTTTGTTTGTCTTCAGCAGATCTTAATAGTATTTGAAACTTCCATGAATATTGCGCTGTGTTCAGTGTAAATGATTATATATACAATTATATGAAAATATAAATAATTATATAAAACGTTTCGTGGTCCCCTTTCTCGAGGAGTCGTTTCGTCGAATTTTTTTTTTAAATATTTCTTTTACTCTAATAAAAAAAGTAACATGGCATCATCCGACAATTTCTTTAGTTATGCTTTTAATTTCAGATCACCAAGTGTAGACACGAATCTCTCAGGCGACAGCAATAGGAATGTGATAAATAAGAATAAATATATCCAGAATGAAACTCATACTCCTAATGTAAGTAAAACTGAAATATTTTCTCTTGCCAATACATCTATAATAAATCTTAATTTCTGGTTATACTTACTGTTACTACATACAGTCCAATAATAAATGTCAGAATAAACTTTAGGTGTTATAAAATTTTCCAAGTTTTTCTTATTGTGCTTGGTTAATAATATAACGGAAATTGGCTTTTAAGAACATTGAATCCGTAAACAGCCACTATATGTAATAAGGTTTATTGCAGTATGACGCATATTTTGGATTCTTTGAGAAGGTTCACATCATGATATGTGCCTGATACGTAGTAGTTGAATGAATCAAGTAAATCTCTTGATGCAAGGCAATGCTTTGTATATTAAACTACAATTATAGATATTTTAGAAAAATCTACCCATTCACTTACAACATTCTTATAAATATACTTAGTAGACTAACCTGTTGGTTAGAGATGCTGATTATTTGACGTCTTGGATTCGATTCCCACAAATGACAAAAATTTGTGAGCTACAAAAAGTCCCGTGTTTGTATGTTATTCTAGTCACAGGAATAAATCTTAATGCGGGATTATTTGACGGTGTTTAAAATGGGAATCTAAAAGTTGCTAAACTGCAATACTTGATTTAAATATTACAGAGCGCTCGCTCAAAGTCATCAGTGGCATCGTCATCTGCCTCCGCGGTGTCGGTCAGATCAGCGGGCGGGTCTGGCGCCTCGCACGCCTCGGGCGAGTCCAGCCCCGATGTGACGTCACGAGCTGCCCCACCTCGCCCTCCACTCACCGACCACAGCGATGACTCCAGCTTAAACTCTGTTGACCTTGACCCTCTTGGTTAGTATCATTTATTAAAAATATTTTGGCCTTTCTTTAGTTTTATAATATGAATTTAATTAGAAAAGCGTCAAAGTTAATGTTAATTTAACATTAATTTATTTAACTAGGTTGTTTTTAGTAGACATTACCATTGTAAAAAACGATGAAGTGTTGTTCATTGAATGTAAAATACAATGAAAATGTATTACCTATTATAGTATAATATTATGGTGATTATACATACAGCTACTATCATCTAAGAAAAGTCTACTAACCTTTACCTAAGAAAAGTCTGTAGTATGTGAACTCATAACTGGGGGATTGCACTTCTCTAACATTGGATTGCTCGATTTTAAGCAATAGAAGAATTAGTACAACTTAAAAAAAAAGATTTAACAACACCCTATTAAAGTAGTATAGTAGTTGTAATGGTCACATTAATTGGCGTAATATTGTAAGTTATATTCTCTTTATTAGACGACAAGGATTGGCTGAGTTGTGGTAAAAATGCAACAGGTTAGTTATGTAGAATAAAAATATACTTTAGATTAGAACTCCATGTTTTATATAATCTGTCTTCACAAGCAGCATGTATGCGTTTTGTTTATGATTTATAAATTAAAACGGATGACTTGGGTAACTAATGCGTTCGTCCAAATGTATTTTTTAATAGATTACGTACTTTATGTGTACTGATTTTTTTATGTGTAGTCTTATGTTTTCATTAATTTTGCTGTAAAATACGACACCGCTTATTTCGTACATTATTCTATATTCGCACGGTTATATTTTAAATATGATGAGTATTAACCACATATTGTGTGCACTCTTATGTTTTTTAGTACCTGGATTGATGCTTACTTTATTAACTACGTAACTTGTACGTATTGTAGTGTAAATGTGCAAACATGCAGTTCTCCCGAAAAATCTTCAAAAATAAGTTTTGTTCTAATACATTTAAATTTACCTGGAGGCATATCTAACGGTATTCTCTATATTACTTAAAAATTATATTATGACTCGCTGAGTGGACTAGTCCCAAATGTCTCCTGGAGATTGTAAATGAAATCCTTCTAGCGAGAACAATACTCTATTGATTTTTGAAACAGGCGTTTGAAACAAACTATCTCGTTTATAATTCGAGCAGCGCCATCTATTGATTTTACAACTAACTCAAATACATCCAGAAAATTTATTCATTTCCAGCTCGAACATTTTGTCGAAAGGGGAACATGGTATTTATAATTATTTATTGTATTTACATGTACGTACCAAAACTAGCTAAAGCTAAGATGCTTATTTATTTCTAATATTGCGGACTTATTTATGAAAATCGTTATCAGTAATATTATTTTTGTTGTGATCTTCATTACTGTATTGTCTACTGAATAAATAAACTGTCTTCGTGATAAATGCTAGAAGTATTATACAAGGACTAAGGATTAGGACTAAAATTTATACATGATTTTTTTTTGTTACCTTCCTTGTATGAACTCATACTGGGATTAAGGATTTCAAAATATGTTGCTTGATCTTTTTATATAACATAACTCTCAGCAAAGATAATTTACAATTCTTTTTAATTTAAACTTCAGAGATTTTTTAATGCTCTTTCATATTCATTCTGAGGTCAACCTATGTATATTTGGTTATTTATATGAACGAGCTCTCCGTTGTAACTTTTTTATTATTATTTATTTTCTACTTTATCTTTTTCTGCTGAAATATCTATTATTTCATGGTAGTTTAAGATATTGTATATATGACATAAAACATAACAGCGCCAGTACAGAAGTCCTGCAAAGCTAAATCAGTTAAATAAGCTACTTGTTCCGTCATAGTAGAGTGCAGTTCGGGATGCACGACGCTAATCACCATCTATCTATTCATTTAGAAGTTACTTTCTATCGCTTAACTCTTTTGAAGTCGGTAGGGCTGCTTTTCTTTATCTGTCTACGTAGTTGGTGTTGTTAATAGCGTTGTTTTGTATCCTGGTTATTAATAAAGCAGCTGAACACGATTGCCGATATTAAAGTATTTTAATATCTACGGGACGATGCAGACCAGCGTTCGATAATCGAATTTGATTTCAACTTGTAGCTTTACACTTAAATAGCGGATTGGTCATGGCTTGCGAGATAAAGTACAAGTTGTAAGAAGTGTGCATATTGCAGGTGGCGTGTACGTGGACAGCGACACGGGTCTAGAGTCGATGTCGTCGGCGGAGGCGGCGGCGTGCGGCGGGTGCGGGGCGGGTGGTGCGGGGGGTGCTGGTGTGGCTCCTGCGGGCGCCGACCTGCTGCGGCAGGAGGTGTGCCGCCTCAAGAACGATAAGCTCGACCTACTCAAGCAGAATATCGTGAGTACTTTTTTTAGAAACTCCCACGGGCCATCAACCCACCGGGACTTTCAGTGGGGTGGTGTGTCGGAATGGAACCGACTAAAACCACACGGTGTGCTACACTGCGCATAAAATAACGCGCCTGCGCGTCCTAACGCTGTGCCTGTAATTCTCATTTCGGCGACGTCTATAGCGGTTGAAGGGGAAAACCCGTCCCGACTACCCGCGGCCACACTCAGGGCTCAAGGGGTTCCTAGTGTAAGTTAGACTAAGACCTGAATATGTCACACCTTTTATTCGACCTTCAAAAATAATATATGTATGTATTATTATTTTCTGATTTTACAGACCTGGCAGAATGAGATAAAGTGTTTACGTGAAAAAGAAATGCAGTTACAAGAGAAGTTGGCTGAAGCGTCCAGAGAAGTGAGAAGACTTCGGGAACTACAGGTCACCGGCACCGTCATCCCAAACCCTTCCACTCACGATTCCACCGCTTAAATTTAAACCTTATTTATATAGGATAAGGTACAATTTTACATACACTCTGTATGTATGGACAGAAAGAGATCTGATGTAAAACTGAATTGACTAAGTCGAAGACGGAATCTTGGATTAAGAAGGTTTTGCTGGACGAAATGTAGAGAGTAATAGTACGGCGTTGCTACTAAATATATATATTTATGTATGTTGCTCTCTGTGCACACATTGTAGCCAACCCTCGATGTGCAATATTTTGTTCTAATTATACGTCTGTTCTCTTTTAAGACATGGCAAAAAAAGCATTGTTAGTAATTACATTAAGTTGACGGTGGTTAAATGCTATTTGCCGTATTCTAAAAGTGAATAGTAGTTGCAATATTTATATTGTTTATAGCAGCAAAACTGTTCCTTATATTTATTTGAAGAAGATATGTCCCAATTTTGATATATTAGTAAATACAAAAATACTTCTTAGGTCGTGGCTTGACTGACTATTAATGAGAAATGCTAAATCTTTGATACGATTCTATAGCTAATTAGAGAGAATATGATTCGAATCTTTTTATATGTTGTTATACCAAAATTGAATTGTTAATGTCTAATGTTAGGCTAATCGCTTTTTGTAAATGTTGTGATAACCTAGCTTATTTGGGACTTAAAACTTTTGTTACAGGGTTTTCAAGGGTGAATATCGGTTGATCTAATATCGACAACACAAATATCAGTAGTGTTGTCGATATTTTAATTTTAATTTTCCTTGTCTAAATGTTGGTAGGCTGAAATGAATACCTTTAAAAGCGATCCATAGGACAGCGATGGAAGGTGACATTGTGTTTTACTTGTACCCTCACATATACACAGGAAAGTATTGTTTAAATTACTATAACAATAATTTAATCATTTTTAACTCGTAACATTTACGACAACCCTACCCCAAAAGTGATTCATACAAATTGTATATTTTATTTATTTCATTTAAAGCAATACCGCTTGTGTTCGTAGGGATTTGTTTACGCGCAAAGGATATTTATTTCTTTATAGTACTGAATAATTAGATTTTTTTTTATCTTTTGTATGTACGTACTGTATGAAATGCTCCCTTTTCCATTTTGTTAAATGTCCAAAAGACCTGTTATAAAGCAATGTGATTGGAGTAATTTGAACTTGAATTTATTCAATTAAAGGGTGATTGTAAAAATTTACATAAATCTTTCTGTTTTCGGGGGCATTCTTAGACATTTGATTTTAATAATGTTCATAGATATACAGAAACGGTACCTACTAAATTAAGCCTTGATTATCTAGTACGAGTAGGAAGCCTATACATACATATGGTGCATTAGAGAAATCTTTTAATAAAAACAGACGATTCTTATAGCATGTTAGATATTTGAATACGTATAAATAGGTGAAATCCCAGTACATTCTGATTTGTATGTTTGCGTGTTTGCACAGTGCAATTTAAATATCTTAAGTTTTGTTTCGATTTCAATATAACATTAATAGTCTTATTAACAAAGCTTGAAATAATTTGGAGCTGTATGAAACGTATCTTTCTCTACGTAGTTTGTAATATAACTTCACAAACGAAATTAATAAATTAATACTGTTCTATATGATATTATAAAAGGGCTTTGTTAGTATGGATATTAAAGAATATTGGTTTACAAATTTAAGTTTACCAGTTTACTGTAAATATATTTCGAACTGGTCTTAGGCTATTTCATTAAACAGTATTTCTCATAATTTATGCTTCGATTTAAGTTTCGTTTCTCAAGTGAATTAAGGTTGAATAATGTTTTGTTGTTTATAATTAATATTTTATACCAAAGTTAACATTCCCAACTAAATAGTATAGAGTTTTTTTTTGTATAATTATTACCTAAAAGTGAACCAGTATTCATAATGTTTCAACTTACAGAACAACAGCCTAACGTACTTTCTAAGTTTACATTTACATTACTTGATTTAATGTAATTATTTAGATTTTGTTCGACTGTTGATTAATATAAGTTGATTGGAAACAAATGTTGATTCGTCTTCACTTAGACTTAAACCAAATATTGAGCGCGGAGCGTTAGAGGATATAGATTATAATTATAAATAAAAGATACCTATTGAAATATATGAATAGTTAATACTAAATAAAAATGTTGTTTAATTACCTACATGAATACACATAAAACATAATTAATTAATAAAAGCAACAACAGTTTTTTTACCTAAAAAGCAAACTTGTTATTGTACTTATGTTTCATATTAATAGTTAATACCCATGCAATATTGACGTTAAATCTTCAGTTCCTTCAAACTATTCTTCTACACACGTATGTATGCTCCTATCCTATTAACACATTAAACAACTAATCTTTAAAATAATAGTTTTTATATATCCTTTGTTACGTTAAAGAAAGAAAAAAGAAAGTCATTAGACTAAGTTATAAATGCTAGCTTTAGAGCCATCTGTTTACCAGATTTAGAATTAAAATACACAGTGTTATAGTGTCATGCAGGTACATTACATTATGCAGCCGTTTTCTTTGACGATTACAATATTTGTACCAGTTTTGATATTTTTGTGTAGATGACGCAATTTCAAACAGAAAATGCAGATATTCAATATTGATTTCGTTTCTACTTGTTAGTATGTGCCTTAGATTAAATACCTCTTTAATCTGAAGTAGGCGCATATTGTCTGTTAACATTTCTGTAATTTGGTTAATAGATGTTTTTATGTTGCCTACCACAGAAGTTCGTCTACAATTTTATTTTATTTTATTTTTTTAATTAGAACGGCGTACTATCACACGGATATCTAAACATATGTAAATATATTGGTAAACTTTACTTTAAAGAAAAATGCATTCAAAATTAAATTACAGGTTTGATGATCTCTTTTTATATTTCTGTCAAAATATTCAAGTGTGAGGAAGCGGACATCCACGGTATGTGGTATTTACGCGTTTTAGAGACTGAGACTGAGAATGAATTTAAAGGAATTACCTAAAGACCGGGATAGTTGGCGCTCTTTGGGGTAGGCCTTTTCCAGCAGTGGACGGCGATAGGCTGATGATAATGTAGATGATGAACTTCATTGTTAATATTATAAGCGTACTCAGTGACGGAGTATTTTGAGGATAAATTGTTAAAATTTAACCGATTCAGATGTCCAACCTACTTCAGACATTAGGATTTTATAACACAATACATATATTTAAATGTAAAAAAAGGGTCAGGAGACACAGATACATTCTCTAAGCTTGCAGTTATTAATTCACAGTAGCTTGAAGTCTTTCTTTTTGAAGCTTGAAGTTTTAGCATTATGTGTATTTGTCATTTTCGTCACACGTAACCTCTTTTCCTGGTGACATTGAGAGGTACTTTTGTCTTGCGGTGATGAGAATGAATAAACCCTCGGCTTAATTGTTTCTTCAATCGTAAAAAACGAAGTAAGCTATGGAAGTTTTTCCGTTACTTCATTTTCTTTTTTGTGTGTTTAGACGGTGCAGCTTGACTTTGGAATCGGAGAGATTGCGTGAGTGATCGCTAGATGGTGTATATAGTAAATTATGTAGGTTGGTTCGGAAATATTATTTATTAGTACAGTAAGAAAAGGCGCAGTGTTCGATATAATGGCGTAGTATATCTCTTGTAAATATCTTTTGATAAGATTACTGATTTGGGAAAAAAATGTAATGTGCCGGACAAAAATGTTTTGAGAATTAAATGTGTGAGAGACATTGTTGGTCCTTCGGGGCCCCCTGAGAATGGGGGCCCTGGGCACGGGCCCCGTGTGCCCTTATGGTGAAGACGGTATTGCCTATAACTAAGCCTGTAGATTGTAACTAGATTTGAATCCAGATTACAATGTTTTAAGTTTTCTTGTTACATAAAAAGCCGACAGTTACATTTTCTTTTCCCTAGTAAACGTTTTAGTAGACGCTCTCTAGCGAAAGGTTATGCCCCTTATTGCGAGTTACACTCTACAAAAGATTTACAGCTTTCGAGGCATTTAACTTGTCCAATCCAATAGAAAGCTTTTCAGAAAGTAATAATCTTATTATATCGACGGTAGCTAAATATTATAAGTATACATATATGTAAGAACTTAAATACGATTTTAATTAATTACGCCAAAAATAAGTAGACTTTATGGGATATAAACATATACCATAAAGTCTACTTATTTTTGGCTTTTGGTAGCGTACGTGCATATTCCAAATATTAAACACGATTCTTATTTAACGAAAAGAATACAAGAAATCTGATCACCTAAAAATTTTGTTCTTAAAGTTTTATACATATATGTACCTCACCTACCTTTTTATCTCACCTACCCCTCCATTCTTATACAAGCACAAATAGAAAATGTACCTAAATTTGACTTATTTTGATGTAATTATAAATTACTTCAGAAAGAAGAGACTTAATAAGAATAGGAAAGTTGAACACTTTTCTTGTGAAAATATGGTTCTCTATTATATTATATTACATTAACACTGCAAATATTTGAAATTTATAAATGACGAAAGAAAGAATAGGTAGCATCTAAAAGTTTGTAATAAAGGCAAATTATCATAATAGCTGATGGAGGATGTTGGAGGTCTTCAAGGTTGGAGAGATTTCAATCTGTTGCGAATTCAAAGGGATTGAGGAGTGCTTATGCTATTCTCTTTCTGTTATATACCCGCTATTCCGAGAACCACGATCTCTAGCAACAAGTTATTGTTCTCGAAATGAAATTGCTTCTTTTTAAATAACGCGTACTACTCTGAAATCATATAATGTAATAATAAAAAATGCTTTGTTGTTGTGACGCAAAAGCTCATATTTATTTTAAAGAAGCTTTTACTGTGAGTAGTATTACGTATGTAGACCATTTAGTTTAGTTTAGTATCATGACGCGTTGCATAACGTGGGACTAAAATTATCAAATGGATCAAAATAATGTAATTCCTGCGTCAGTAGTAGGAATTACATTATTTTAATTTCATCTCTGCGGGGGGCTGATATCTTGTATGCAGCCGACCATGTGAGTTATGTTGGTACTCAATACACTATACACAATACACATACTATATAGTCCACCCACACTTTATTAAGTGTTGAATATTTTATTATATTTATATCACCAGTAATACTTGAACTCTCAGGCGTTAATTTAACTTAAAATTTTATCTTTAAAGGTGAGCAAAACACCTAAGAGTGTTGACCGAAAGAGGAGATTATTTAGCTATCTAGATGAAGAAATAATAATCCTAAAGCTTGTTAACATCTCTCATCACTCTTTGTCGCATAAAAAAAATCATCAAAATCTACAAAATGTCTAAAACTACAAACCAGTGAAAAAGAAATAAAAAAAAACCATAGGTACTGAACTTTTGTAGATGTAATTTGTAAAATTACTTTATACTTAGATGTTTTATATAATCGCACACCATACACACGCCCATAAAATATAGGACGTAAGAAGGCATAAAAAATATGTAAAAGTAGTAAAAGTGTAAAAAAGTATGTTGATATTCATAACAGAAAACATACAATATAATAGTTAACATAGAAACAGGTAATACATAAAGAGCAAAATAATACGTAAAACAACGACACTTAAATATTTTTTTTTCTTTTCTTGACGGACGGACTACTGGGATCTGTCTTTTTTCACTAGTCGCGAGAAAACTAGCAATTGTTTTCGCACAAGTGATGCGTGTACTAGGTAGTTGTCGACATGTTTATCAGTACATTGTTATCTACAAACTAGTACTGTGTGATTTATAATATTAATAAAATGTAACGTCTTAATACGTAGATAATATAAATTAATATTAATAAATAAAAACTTTTTCACTCTTTGATAAAACTTTGTGAGGGCCTGAATATGCAGGTTGCAACGACCTTTGTTATGCGTCTTCACGGAGGAAGACGTGATCGCACGTGGTCAGCTCCTCATAAACAAATATTCTGTTATTACCATGCCGAGTGGTAAAAGTAGGTCGCAACCTTTCGGCTATGCTTTTTAAGGAGTGAAAAATCAGCGATATTTATGGTACCACTGGAAGTTTCCAAAAAAATGCCTGGAAGTCTTAATAGTTAAAATACTATTTTACCATTAAGACTTCCAGGCATTTTTTTTCGGTTCAGCCGTTT
Source organism: Tyria jacobaeae (assembly GCA_947561695.1). Lineage (NCBI taxonomy): Eukaryota > Metazoa > Arthropoda > Insecta > Lepidoptera > Erebidae > Tyria > Tyria jacobaeae. Next base: position 11,389,098 of record OX387223.1, on the reverse strand, counting down.
AACTGTGAAAAGTTAAAGACAGTGTAATTTTCAAATTTATAATATTAGCTAATACGTATGTAGGTATGTATATACACGAAGTATGGAATATAGCTAAGTAAGGATTAGTGACGGGTATGAGGGTTTAATAATATATATTATGTATATGTATATCCAAACTTTAACATTTTATAATATAAACAAGGGTTAACTCTAAAGGTTCGGAACCCGACAGTTTTTAACGAAAGAAAACCATTAATGTGATACAGCTCTGCATTGTACCTAACCTTTTGTCTATCCGACAATCTTATCTGTTAACCCAAAGGAACTAATCAACTGCTACAAATTTCATCGCTAATCCGCAAAACGCGGGGCCAACTTTTGTGAAGTTCCATATCTCATAGGCGCAGTTCCGTCTTCAGTTTATGTCGCCCATAATACGCTGTAAGAGATTAAAATTTGATGTTCAAAGTATTTAACATCCAGAATATAATAAAAGTACTTGTTAATAAAAGTGCACAAATACCAAATACCTATTAAAAAAAATGTTAATTAGGCAGGTATCTGGCCATAAGAGAAACTAGAAAAAACAAGGACAAGGGTAGGAAGATAATAATGATGGTGATGAATGGATGGATTGATTTGATTTTGAAAAAAGAATTGGGTTGCCGCATAAAAAATATATATTATATCAAAAGGAGCCGCGGCGGGTATGGCTTTTTATTTCGTGTGGAAACCTCCACGGGTCATCACGAGTGGGTCTATTGCAGATGCCCCGGGTAAACCCTGAGAAGAAGAAGCTTCCGAGAACCCCTGCAGACCTTGGTCGATTGACCATCAGGCGACTACACTAGGGGGGGGGCTGCCCCCTTAAATTTGGACAAAACACGACGCGCTACCGTCTCACGCCCCTTCTGCTAGGGTAGCGGGCATACTGATCTGCTGGAAAACGCTCATGGAGATCGGAGGTCATTTTGTGCCCTCCAGTGCCTGGTGCCTCCGCAGTGGTGACACGAAGACGTTGGCTCCCGGCCTATATGACACAGGAACTTACCGAAGCAGCCGTGTTCATCGGACCTGCGCAACTGCGTTAGCCGGTAGAAGAGGCTGCCATGTCCAGCAAACCTCTCCAGCAAATCCTCCATGATGGTTATGGCGTGCCTTGCGATTGGTCGCTCCAGTCATTGTTTCCATACTGCCATTAGGACCTGCAGAATAGGCGAAACAACACATTATTAACTTACCCATAAGAAATTTCTTAACTTTTTTAGTACTTAATAGTTCGAATTTTGATATTTACAACTGATTTATTAGTTTCAAGGCTGGTACAATAAAATAAAGTTATCTATTCTATGAAGTGGTGAGTCCTAATCAATAGGTACTTTAACTTAGGGAAAACCTGTCCAAAATATATTATGGAGCATAAAAAATATTAAGTACATCTTTTTTAATACTTATGTACACTAAGTACATAAGTTAATAAAGTATTAGTGGTTAAAACATATGGGGCTTTCCACACGATAAAAATAAGAAAAAGACTCAGTGAAACATCAAATCAGACATCTGTAACATATTTGGTCACTACATGCCCATTAAAGTTCCACGACGGTTAGTCCGTTAGTCCGTCTTGCAGCTTGGTATAGACGTTTTATAATATAGCGATTTATTGTCAAGTACGTGCAATGCAATTTTTTACTCTTTGTTATGATTCTACTTCGCAAGATGATTGTTTGCTTTAAAACTTTAATAATAATAATTTAATTTAATTTTCCAGCTTTTATATTTCAAATTACAATCACATATATATATATATCGGAAGCAATATGTATATAAAGGAAACATACAACAAGAAGCAAAACCACAAGAAAAACCATATGTAAATACTTAAATCTAAAATGTGAGGCATGACGTTTCAAACGTCATGTCATCTTTTACCAAAATGAAAAAAATCAATAACTAAGCAGCTGTTCAATGATAACAAGATCCAGGACACGAAAAGCACCCAAACCATCTCCGGACTCGTCGCTAAGCTCCACCTCGCTGGCCCCGGAAACCGTATCAAGTATTCCGGCTGTTGTTAAGGCGTCGATCTCAACATCAAGCGACGAGTTTTTCTCACCGCCGGCGTCGCCAACACCTGTACGTCGGCAGGGGAGAGGCCGGCCACCGACTTGCTTGGGACCCCGAGGCCAGCCGGCTTCGGATAGGGCCCCCGCTACCGGTGGTAGCGGGGGGTAATGTGCATCGTATGAGATGGACGACATCCATAAACGAGAACGTCATGCGAGCATATTTTGTGGTTACAGAGGGAGGAACCAACCTCTGTCTTTGTTTCAGGAACTTGAACCAGCTGTTAATGTTTCGGCACAAAGACTATCGGATGAAGTACGGGCCATTCAGCGATGTCATCTGTTGGATAAGTCCGTGCTTGAGAGGCTACGCTTGGACTTACAAAATAGCCTTGTTGCCCCCCCCCCCCCCCCCCCCCCTTCACAAATGGAGACTCTTGACGCTGGACTACTACCACCTAGTCCTATTGAGGGAGGGGAGGATAATACTGCTTTAACTGTAAGTACCCAATATAATGATAAAGTAAGGAACGCTTTGGAAGGTGCTATTCGAGAGTATCGGCACGGGAGTTTTGATCGACAACAGATTTATATTCCAGCGTGGCAATACAGGATTGAGCGACGTATCGCTGAGGCGAGGGCACTCATTGGCAAGCTTATCTGTTTCAGATCGGGTAATACACGCCCGAGAGTAATGCGTTTTGTGAATCGTGCTTTTTCAGGAGCTGATATCAGTTCTTGTGATTATGCAGCACGTGTCACAGAGCGCATTGACTTTCTGAAGCAGAAAGTTTATGCAATGGCAAACCGCATACGTAGATTTAAAATCCGATTAGACCGATATACTCAGAATCGTGTTTTTCAAAGGGACGAGAGGTGTATAGAAGATGGGAGCAGCCTGACTTACTGAGTGACACACACCTCCCAGATGTTGAACTAACTAATACATTTTGGCGTAACATCTGGTCAATGCCTGTCGCTCATACTGAGGGTGAATGGATGCGAGATGTTAAACGTTCATGTGAGTCAATTAATACTATGGAGCCAGTAGAAATATCAAGTATAGATATAGCTTGTGCGGTCCGTTCGTTACCGAACTGGAAATCAGCCGGACCGGACGGACTGCATAACTTTTGGTTAAAGTGGCTCCATAGCTCACATGTATGCATAGGCATCTCAATTTCAATCATGCTTGAAAGCAGGTTCTCTGCCCGCTTTTATGACAACTGGTGTAACTCACCTACTCTATAAGTCTGGTAGTGCCATGGATCCCAAAAACTACAGACCCATTACCTGTCTGCCAACAGTTTATAAATTATTTACGTCCATTTTGAGAGTGAAGATAACAACACAATACTTTTTTAGGTAGTAGAGCCACGCCGACTTATTCAGCAGGAATGGACCGGCTCGACCGGGGCAGTACTACCCTCTCACAGAAAACCAGCCTAAAGTGACAACATTCGTGGTGTCGCATTTCGCTGGTGAGTGAGAGACCGGAGGCCCAACGATGCAGGGGTGACAGTTATCGTGGTATGTGTGTGAGCAGTGGAGTGCTGTAGAGTCATTGTGAGGGTGGCGTGGATCGAACCGTCGGCCAGGGAGACCCGTAGAAACGGTGGTGCCGCTGGCCGCCCGCGGCATAGAGAGGGGCCCAACCACGGCTAAACACCCTGGGAGGCTGCCCCGTCAGGTCGCGCATAATCCACGGAGTGGCTCGTCGTGCCGGTTGGTGACCGGATGGTGGGACCCGGCGACCACTTCCGGGAGGGTACGGGGGCCCTTCCGTCTGACGGTTCGGTCACCGTCATGCTTCACCGATACATGATGAGACAGCAGTTCTAGTCTCAGTTTACATTGCCACGATGACTGTCATGCCTTTTACGCCCCCTTCCTCTTCTATCATGGCTGCACAAAAAAAGAAAAGTGGTCTTACAGCGGTATCCTATTCTCCCACCAACCCGCTTTTTGAGGTGGAGTTCACTAACATACGTGGACTCCATGCAAACCTCAGCGCCTTACACCAACACCTCGAGACGGCGCGGCCGGCCATGCTTTTTCTTACGGAGACACAAATACGCCGCCCTGCCGACACGGCATACCGCCACTATCCCGGCTACGTGCTCGAGGAGTGCTTTCTCGCAAGGGCTGGAGTGTGCCCTTTCGTCAGGGCGGATGATTGTTGTCGCCGTTTGCACTGCCTAGAAGACACATCCTTCTCCATCCTTTGGTTCCAAGTGTATTTTGGCTCTACGAGCCGGATTTACGTGTGCCTCTATCGCTCCCATTCCGGAGACTCCGAGACAACTCGACTCTTTGACCACCTCAGTCAAGCAGTGGATAAAGCGCAGGAGCATATTCCGACCGCCGAACTGGTGTTTTTGGGAGACTTTAAGGCCCACCATGAGTCCTGGCTGGGATCTACCAAAACTGACCACGCTGGTCGAACTGCCCACGTATTTGCTCTCACGCATGACCTTACCCAACTGATACTCCAGCCCACCAGGATACCAGACATAACGGGTCAAGCGCCCTCTTTGCTGGACCTACTGCTGACGAATCACCCAACGCAGTACAGCGTATCGGTTCTCGCCCCTCTGGGATCCTCCGACCACTGCCTGGTGTCGACCTCAGTGCCTCTTGTTACCCCTCCATGACCTGTGGTAGCAAGGCGGCGGTTATGGCTCTACTCGCCAGCAGACTGGGATGGAATGCACGAATACTTTGCATCCATCCCGTGGGCTTAACGCTGCTTTAAAGACAGGGATCTGTTGCAAAGTGCGTTTGCCATGACTGACGAAATCACTGTCGGTATGGAGTATTATATCCTCTACAGTGAAGTCGCCAGCACGAAGACCCGGCTCTGGTTCAATCGCGAGTGCATCCGTGCCGTTGCTCTAAAGCAGTCGGCCTACCGCGCATGGACCCGAGCCCGCGCTCACTGTGACCCAGACATTGATCGCCTAAAAGCAGCACTAAACAGAGCCACTAGGGAATGCAAGAGGGCTTACATCAGAGCAGATGCCCAGCGCATTGCACGGTTTAGTCAAGAACTCGTCGCATACCCTACGGGTAGCCGTAAGTTTTGGCGATTGGCCAAAGCCGTGCAGTCCAACTACTGCCAAACTTCGCTGCCGCCGTTGAACCATCCTGACGGATCACTGGCCCACGAGCCGCAAGAGAAAGCGAATCTACTAGCTGACCTCTTTGCGGCTAACTCCCGAATCGACGACCGTGGCGCGCACACGCCCACCATTGCGACCTGCGACTCCGCAATGCGGGATATTCGCATCCGGCAGAGGGATGTCCGTGCGGAGCTTCAGTCACTCGATGTCCGGAAAGCCAGTGGACCCGATGGTATTCCGGCGGTGGTCCTTAAGAACTGCGCACCTGAGTTGTCTCCCGTAGTGACGCGCTTGTATCGCCTGTCCTATTCTTCAGGAATTGTTCCAAAGGCCTGGAGAGAAGCGAATGTTCAACCCATTCCCAAAAAAGGCGACCGCTCTGATCCAGCCAATTACCGACCTATAGCCGTCACTTCCATACTCTGTAAGGTGCTCGAGCGAATCATCAACACCCAATTAATCCGCCACCTAGAGGATCACTCCTTGTTAAATGATCGGCAATATGGTTTTAGGCCGAACCGATCCACGGGTGATCTTCTAGCGTACGTCACACACCTTTGGGGTGAGGCTATGGATAGGCATGGGGAGTCCTTGGCCATCAGCCTCGACATTGCCAAGGCCTTCGATAGGGTCTGGCACCGCTCGCTTCTCTCCAAACTTACTTCATTTGGTCTTTCACCCAAACTCTGCAACTGGGTTGCTGCCTTCCTCCATAAGCGCCGCATTAGGGTTCTCTGCAACGGTGCGGCCTCAGACTTAAAGGAGGTAAGCGCTGGTGTACCTCAGGGCTTCGTCCTATCGCCTACGCTGTTTCTTCTGCATATCAATGACATGTTGGCTCTTGGCAATATACATTGTTATGCAGACGACAGTACAGTTCATGGGTGATATTTTGGACATCATGCAGCCAAGCTGGCAGACGTTGAGGGGAAATGACAGGAGCTTGTCGCTGAGCTCGACCGGGTCTTGAGCCGCATTTCCCAATGGGTCTGTGAGAATCTGGTCGAGTTCAGCGCCAAGAAAACACAAGCGTGTGCGTTCTCTACCAAAAAGTCTCCATTCCTTCCCCTTCCTACTCTTCAGAGCACTCAACTGCCACTGCAGGATAGGCTTAGTATCCTGGGTATGGTTATTTGCCGCGATCTCAATCCGCGCGACTACATCGAGAGTGTCACCAAGGCGGCCTCGCGAAAGCTCGGCGTTTTGAACAAGGTGAGACGGTTCTTCTCGCCCAAGCAACTGTGTCTTTTATACAAGACCCAGGTTCACTCCTGCGTGGAGTACTGCTCTCATCTCTGGGATGGCTATGCGCAGTATTTGCTTGACGCTCTCTATCGCCTACATCACGGGGAGTGTTCTGATGAGCTCTTCCAATTGGTCCCACCTTCTCCCTTCCTCTACAGGACTACACGTGCTGGCCAGAGGAGTCACCGTTTACGTGACTGCGTGACGGCGAATTTATAAATATCAAGCGGAGTATATTTCAGGGTGATAGATGAGCCCTTTGTGGTTCTGCTTGTCTTTGAATCCTCTTAGCACTGTGTTAGAGGGTTTGGGGGCTGGGCTATCGTTTGCGGAGAAATGGTCAAGTTATATCCCACCTCCTTTTCATGGATGATTTGAAACTGTTTGCCTGCAGCAATGTCCAGTTGATAAGATTACTAGAGGTAACTGAAACCTTTAGTAAATGTATCAAGATGGAATTTGGTGTAGAAAAATGTGCAGTCATGCATGTAAGCAAAGGCAGGATTGTGGAATCTGAAGGTAAAGAACATTCAGATTCCACACACCTTAGACGTCTTTCTGCAAATGAAACGTACAAGTATCTAGGTATGTCACAGGCGCTGGGTATAAATGAACTGATTATGAAGCAATCGCTAAAGGAGCGTTTCTTTGGCCGTTTGAAAAAAGGACTGAAAAGTCTTTTGTCGGGCGGTAATAAGGTGTGTGCCTATAACGGTTGGGTCATACCAGTCTTAACCTAGTCCTTTGGCATACTTAGATGGACTCAGAAGGAATTGGACGCCCTGGATAGAAGAGTCCGTACACTGCTAACTGCGTACCGAATGCACGATCCACGTTCATCAGTAATGAGATTGTATATTCCGCGTAAATGTGGGGGTCGTGGTTTCTTAAATGCCAGGACCTTTATAATCGCGAAATATGCAATCTTAGAGATTACCGTCTTTCTGTTAATGTGGAGGTACACCGGGATGTAGTGGCAGTTGATAACGGACTTTCTCCGCTTGTTCTAGGACAAGAGAACTTTCCCAAGCCTGCAATACTTAATGTTACAGACCGTCAGGAGATATGGAAGAGCAAAGAGCTGCATGGACGTTTTTATCGGGCCTTAAACGGGCCCGTTTGTTGGATGTAGATTTATTATCATCTGTGTCTTGGCTACGTTTCAGTGATCTCTTTGGAGAAACTGAAGGTTTTATCTGTGCAATTACAGACGAAGTTGTTATGACGAACAATTATCGGAGACATATCCTGAAGGATGGCACAATTGACATTTGTCGGGCATGTCATCGCCCTGGTGAAACCCTCAGGCATATAATTTCCGGTTGCTCTCGTCTTGCAAATGGTGAGTACTTGCACAGACATAACCAAGTGGCCAGGATAGTCCATCAGCAACTTGCTCTTAGATATAACCTTGTGGATGTCGAGTTACCGTATTATAGGTATGTACCCAGTTCTTGAAAATAGTCGTGCAACATTATATTGGGATCGATCGATCATCCCTGACAGGACTATTGTTGCCAATAAACCTGATATAGTGGTGATAGAACGACTAGATAGAGCGCCGAGCAATGATTGTAGACACTACCATTCCACATGACGACAATCTCATAAAGGCTGAAAAAGATAAACAAATAAAATATTTGGATCTAGGCCATGAGGTGGTCGACATGTGGGATGTTAGTTCTGCAATCATTGTGCTGATAGTCATATCAGCTCATGGGTTGTGATTGCCAAGAGCTTCAACCAACATCTGCAGAGGCTCACGTTGCAGAAGGCAGTCCTTCTTGATACGGCACATATTGTGAGGAGGTTCCTGTCTCTGGAGCCCTAACTACCGGTAGCTTGGCCCCTGTACCCGATACCGGTGGTACACTATTTTTTATATTTTTAAATATATTTTGTTTTTATTTTATATTTAAAAATGTAATTTGTATGTTTATTAATATGAATAAAGAGAATAATAATAATAATAATAGTTTATTAATTTTCTCTCACAAAGCTACAAAATGAAATTGCACAGAAGAAACTTATTATAGACATTAATTTTCCACTATGTGAGAGACTGGTATATGTACTAGGAGGAGACCTGATTACCAGTCTCTCCAGGCACTGGACTCGTGCAGTATCAGTATGTCAGGTAAGTGTCTTAGTGCGCTTTTATAACTCTTATGAATGAGAGTGAGTGTGTCTGTATGTCTGTTGATGTGTGTGAGGATGTGTGTATGCGTGTGTGCGTTAGTGTGTGTGTGTGTGTGTATGTGTGTGTGTGTGTGTACGTCAATTCAGGAAACAATATGAAAAAGATTTTCGGTCTCGTCGTAACCAAGGGATTTTAGCAATGTTTCTTTCACTTACTCTCAAGTTCTATTTTCATTACTCTAAAGGTGAAGTGATACGTGTTGTTATAAATTGAACACACTTAATTGAATACACTTAAATAATTTTAACATTAAAACTATTAGCTATGGTGAGGTTCATTTAAAAAACGAGTTTTAAATAACAAATACACACTTTCTTCGTCAAAATAAATCAGTGGAAAGCTAAGAGCGAACGTCGTCACTTTTATTGAGTTACATTTTACATCGTTAAGTCGTTTGTCCCATTTTAACATTAATTCCGTAGTCCCTTTTGCTGCAAAATGAAACTTAATTGCTTTAAAAGAAGTTAGGTTGTTGTAAACTTTTCAGACTGTCAAACAATTTCTGTGACGTAAGGATCCAGGTTAGTAGGCGTAAGAGGAGGGGAGGCGTGAGACATGTTGAATCATGCATGTACGAGTATATGTGAACATGTTAGACTTCACCTGAATAACACATTAACGTTGCTTAAACTTTTCGATGTAGGTGTTTAGTATATCCATTGGTGACTTTTCTGCGGTTTGATATGGAGTCTAATTTAGTTAGTTAATGATATGTTTAAATATTAATGCAGTCAAAAACTGTCAGAACGACGTTAAAGGGACTGTTCGTATTTGGTCGTAATGTTGAAATTGTCGAGTGTGATACGTATATGTATGTATATTCTTTTTTTTCTTATGTTATTCTGTTTTTCATATATTCGAGTTTTCCGAGTCTTTGTTTGAATTTCGACTTTCTAGCTTTGAAAATACGTGATTTTTCTTCCAAATTAATTTATTTACTTTTCGTTTGCGAAACACGTTAAAAGTTTCACAAATAACTCTACAAATCTTTTGGTGCGTCTTGTGTACAGATAACTAAGAAACTGACTGAAGAGATATGAAAGCTATGATTATACTGCATGTACGTGTATTTTGTTACTAAGAATTACAAAAGAAGATTTTAATAACCATTGACCACTACACTATGGCAGACGTGGGTTCTGTTACCTATTCAAATTATTTAAAATACGGGGGTCACATAGAAAGTTTTAAGAAAACATTATATATATAATAAAACGGAATGATACACAAGCCATATATTTGTTGCCTTTCGAAGTCACATGCGATAAAACCATTGACTGAAGCAGTAAGCAAAATCTTTTTTATGGATCTCTTTCACGCCTACGCAAGCACGGCATCTTCAGCGTTCATAAAACGAACTCTTCTAAGTTTATCTTTTATTTTTGAAAATAAATAAAAGTCACAAGGCGCTAGGTTGGGACTGTAACATACCAATCTGCAGTAACAGTTATTTTATTTTCTACAATGAGTGTTCCGAAATGACGTGTCTGTCAAAAGAATGAGGCAATTATCCATTTTGCTTGACTTCTTCCCTTCTTTACTTTTGTAGGCAAATCTTCGGAAGGAGACATTCATTGCGCAGATTGTCCTTTGGCTTCGGGTTCTTAACAATATATCCAGCTTTCATCACCTGTGACGATATCATATACAGCATTCGAGTCACCTCCGTCATACTTTTCAAACATAGAGCAGCACCAATCCAAGCGACGACGTTTTTGATCTTCCGTCAAATTGAGATATCCATCTGAAAGAAAGTTTTCTGATGCCTAAATGTTCATGTAAGAGTTTTCGTACTAGACTCATACTAATGCCTAAAACTGCATGAGTCTGTTTATATCTTCAAAATCTTCTCTATTCAAATCCATTTCGATGTTCGACAGACAATTTTTTAAATTGCCGTTAATTTGTAAAAACAAATGACATATTAATTCATTACACATCTACATATTTCCAAAGAGTACCTAATTCGAAATATTAATACATTTTTTATCGTCTGCTTTTCTCACTGGCCTATTATTATAAAAACTTTGACCCACGTCCAACTGAGCTGGTCGTTCTAATAGATATAATTCTCCGAAGATATTATTATCGTTGTCGTTGTCATAGTCGCTTGATGAGGTATGTCGTAATAAGCAATGTAGTAAATAACAATGTTTTTGATATGGCGGTCATACAGTATTGAGCCAGTATATCATTGTAGACGAAATGAAAAAAAATAAGACAGTTTTAATTATATTTACATTCTTCACAGTTTCATAGAATGTTTATACTGCCTAGCCTATGCAAAATAATATTTCACTTTATAAATTTTCCTTATATAAGTTATTTATTTTTTATCATTCAAAGCAAACCAATTACAAAAATATTCATTCAAACGTATAATAATATATTGACCAAAGATTTTCTAAATGAAAATAAAAGAAATACGGCCAGTATCACTCAGTATAATCTAAGGGTTCTAAAAATAATCGTTTTTACAATCTTACATCCAAATCTGATCATATATGTATATGTACATAAAACATACTGTCATACGTACGTGCACTGCACATATCAAGTGTATGTATGTACGTTTGTAAGTTTATACACGTGTACATTTGCTAACTTACAATTAAAATGAATTTATATACTGTGCAATAACTTGTGCGGATTTTAAGTACGGACCAAATAATCAAAACTCAATAATGAAAAAGTATCATCAACAGTTAATTGACAAGTCAAATCTGTTTTTATGACTAAGTTTATGAATAAATGCATATTTTTGCTTGTGAGTTGTAAATAATTGGACAAAACAATCAGTCACTGCAGGTGGTATATTAAGTTCATCGAGTGCACTGAAGATATTAGTAGAATTTAATTAACCCTGCGTAGCTTGTTACATAACATAACAGCTCCTATTCCCCAACCCTATACAATTTTATCTGACATATATAACTGTAATCCCTTTGTAAAACATTGATGTTTACATTTATATTTTATGAAATGACACGTACATACATAAATACAAATACATAACGTACATACAAATACATAAATTTACAAATATTGAATCCACGGACACAAAGAACACCCAGACTCGTCATAACTATTTGTGGATCACACAATTTTTTGTCCCGTATGGAAATCGAACCTACGACCTCCGGTTCAGCAGTCCTGACTGGATCATCAGATCATCAGATATATTTAACCATCAGGATTGAAGGTCATAGGCCCGGAAGTACGGCACGCCACAATTTGTTATTTCACTATTTAGTTATGGTATAAAATTAAAGTCTACATAATCGAAATTATAACGTTTCTGTACAGTTAAATTATAATCATAACGGCTTTTAAAGAAATGCTTCTAATTAATGAGAAAGAAAGGCCTCTATAGCTCACTCTTCTCTATCTCAATGCAATCGCATTAATCGACGAAGTTAATAAAGAAGGTTAAATAAAATATTAAAGAGTTTTTGCTAGTGCTGTAATGCTAAACTATGACATAGGACGGTATGCTAGTACTCGTATGTACATTTAATTAACATGTCGCGAAAGTCCCACGCCAAAGCCCTATTATATATATGTATACGTTTTATGACAGTCAAAATGTATCGTCACGCCTTATATGTTACATATTTTCTATAAACATTTCATTTCGGTATTTATTTTTAACTGATTTTTATTTGGCGTAGTAGGTCTGTTAGCCTTTTAAAAGTCTGAGAACTCTATCTTCTTTCGACATGTAGGTGTATTAAAGTGCTTAATTTGCTTATCCTTATCGCAATTATTAAGTTTAGTTAAATATTTTTTTATTTAGATCTTAATTTATGTTTTTTACAGTGTGGCAGGTTACAGTTATTTCTTTCCTGTGTTTTTCCGACATGCATTAGTTTACCTAACAAGTTTAAATAAGCGCCGTTAATTAGGTAAGCACTAGGTAGCCATTACATCGTAGGCAGATATGTGCGGAACGAAGTAGGTGGTAATAGCTCCCACGTTCCATTTGCCTATGTTAAGTTTGTCGTGTGTTGTTTAATTCCCAAACATCAACAAGAATCCCAAACTGACAATAAACTCAAACTTTTAGCGTTTTAAAAGATAGCATTTTGTATCAACCTAGGTATTCTTTTAGAAACCTTTATGTTATAAACCTATTTTAATAATGTTTATTCCAAGAATATTGTAATTACATATCATGTAAAAAAATATTAAATCTTAAGACGTACCTTTATCCACTACTTCTAGGCATTTCCCGCTTCGCTGTGTCCAAACGATTTATCAAAATAGCGCTTTTCTTTAATATATGACTGCTGTTGCTGTTACTTAGGGTTCAAGTATGCATGTGAGTTCTTTTATGACACAAGAATGTTTAAATGTCACAACAGATTTTAATGTACGAGATATCGTTAAAATACTTACATCCCGACTGACACTTGCTATAATTAGCTTTCTTTGCAAAGTAGATGTTTTACATTATTTTTAAATAGTAAGTTGCTTGTGTTCGTTTTTATCCGACTTCAAAAAGGAGGAGATAGTATTTTCGACTGTATTTCTTTTCAGTGTATGTTAAGCGATTTCAGTTTACTGCATAAGGTTAGTTTAAATTATTTTTAATTAATAATTATTCATACAAGGTCATATGAGCATCACCACCTGAAATCAGCGTTGCCTCCTGTACTATCTGGTATACATGCTATAAATAAATACAATCTGTATTATCATTGTCATTGTCTTGACAGTACAGAGAGTTGATGTGTCAATTTTTTTTTAATTATGTCAATTGTTTTAAAAGGTGGAAACAAATCGCTTTGCTGTTGGTTAGGCGGCTTATCAAACTCCGATACAGCATTTAATGGTTTAAATAAGCAAACAGACAGTTATATGTACCAAAGAGAAATAATAATAAAAATAGATTTAAACTTTGTTTTCAAAAAAGTGTAACACGTGAAAGGTGCTCAGATTTATACTGATTTCTAAACAATTACATATGTGCCTCCTACTGGCAGCTCATAGAAGTCTAATCGTAATTGCTCTGTCCAAAATACTTAAGAGATTAGAAGTTAAGATTGACGTAAATACAATAAAAAAGCCTTCGTTATTTTTGTTTATATTCCCTTAACAATTTAAAGCTAATGCACATACTTCAAGTAGTATTTGTCATGATCATACGAGTCAGTATTTTTTTTATATTTTATTTATAGTGATATTGACGTAATGCCATGCAGGCCCAGTTTAACAACTTCTTCTTCTACTACTATTAAAGGTTATCTAAATTAGGATTCAAACAAAATACCCATATACTATGCTGTGGATGAGCTGTAGCCCGTTGACTATTGCCATGCCTATTTTATAAAGTTCGAGATCCGTAGTTTTAGAATAAAGATTTTGTTTTGAAAATCATAAATATTCTTTAACAATAAAGGTTCGGGAGGCACTACTACACGTACTTGTGTAATGTACATTTATATTCTTTCTCTGGCGGATACAAAGAGAACATCTGCCCTGTGTATAATATGATTATTTTCTATCTTTCAATATAATTTTCGCTATATCTGTAAATAAAAATCAGATACGTTTCTAGAAAGGCAAGAAAGAATCAATCTATGTATTCGTTTACTGTTAATCCAAAATCTGCAGATATGAATATTAGATACTGGAAACGATATTGAAACATTTCATTTATATGAAACGCAATGCACAGGTCAAATTTAAATTTTGAGCTGTTATATTACATTATTTGATTATGTTTAACTTCTTTCTACGTGAAAATGCTCATAAATAGGTACAAGGTATTCAGAGGCACAAAATGCGACGTAATGTTATTTTATTGAGAACTTGGGAATTCGACAAGGGTTCATCGTCGGAACCTTTCAAGTGCAGATAGGGGTTTATTCACTTGGGTGAAAAAATATAAAACTTTTTCTGTTTACCTTGAAAATAACATCAACGCCAGTACAGTTTTTACTGTATGTGTATCGCAATTTTATGCTTTTATGCAAAAGAAATATATAATCAAACATTTAAACTAATAAACCTTTATTACTTTATTGTTATTGTGCAACCATTAAGCTTGCAACCTCTCATACATATTTGAGCCTCTTCATTGACGGCAAACTTAACTGAAAACCCCATATTGATAAGGTAAGTGATTCTTGGCGACTTTAACGCCCATCACGCCGAATGGCTTGGTTCCCGCAAAACCGATCATGCGGGAAGATCAGTTCACGATTTCGCCTTGGCGTATGGCTTAACGCAGCTGGTAGCAATGCCTACGCGAATCCCAGACGCAGAGAGCCACGTGCCTTCACTGTTGGATCTTCTGCTGACCTCACATCCTGACGGCTACAAAGTATCCGTTGAGGCCCCTCTTGGCTCTTCGGACCATTGCCTGATTAGGAGTATAGTGTCACTCGTTCACTCGCTGTGGCCGCGAGTTACAGGCAGTCGCCGCGTATGGCACTATAGGTCAGCAGACTAGGATAGAATGCGAACATTCTTTGCATCCTACCCATGGAGGCAGGTTTGCTTCTCGCACTTCCCTTCACTGATTCCCACAGGTGGATAGTCCCAGCCCTGGTTTGGTCGAACCTGCAAAGCGAAAACAGGAATGTTATCAAGCATGGGCTAATGCAGCGACAGCATGGGATGTAAAGACCAGCACATTAAAGAAGCAATTTAACTTTGCCTCCAAGGTCCCTCAAAAGAATAATTGCTGGGGCGAAGTCGTCTTACATCGGCAGAATTGGCGAGAGACTAGTGAATCTCCCTTCTCGAACTCGTGCATTCTGGTCGCTGTCCAGGGGAACTTTTGTAAGCCATCCCTTCGACCTCTGCACATAGGAGATAATTCGTTGGCCCACGGCGCTAAAGAAAAAGCCTATCTTCTGGGCAAACTCTTTGCGTCCAACTCGACCCTCGGTCCAAATGTCGGACGACGGGGGAAACGCACCGCCGACCATAAGGCAGTGCGAGAGCCGCATGCCGGAAGTCCGGTTTACACAAAGGGCAGTGCGTAAAGCGCTCCTTTCCCTCGACGTTCTTAAGTCGAGTGGGCCCGATAGAATCTCTCCTATCGTGCTGAAGACGTGTGCTCCAGAGTTGGCACCGGTTTTAACGCGCCTTTATCGGCTTTCCTACTCTCTTAGCGTAGTCCCGAACTCATGGAAGACAGCTCTAGTGTACCCAATCCATGAAAAAGGAGATCGCTCGGATCCGTCCAACTACAGACCAATAGCCATCACCTCCTTGTTCTCCGAGATAATAGAATCCATTGTTAACCACCAGGTCCTCCGGTACTTAGAAGACTACCAGCTCCTCAATGATCGACAATAATAGCTTCCGTCGGGGTCGTTCAGCTGGTGATCTTCTTGTTTACTTGACTCACCGGTGAGCACAGGCGATCGAGACCAAGGGGGAAGCGTTGGCCGTTAGTTTGGACATGGCGAAGATCTTCGATCGGGTCTGGCACAAAGCGCTCCTTGCGAAGCTTCCTTCCTATGGGATTCCCGAGAAACTGTGCTATTGGCTCACCAGTTTTCTTACAGACAGAAGCATCAAGGTCGTTATTGACGGTGCATGCTCCGACTCCAAGTCTGTTAATTCTGGTGTCCCACAAGGCTGTGTGCTATCACCCACGCTGTTTCTTTTTCATATCAATGACATGCTGCAGATTAGCAGCATCCATTGCTATGCGGACGATAGCACGAGTGATGCCCTTTACACCGGCCAGGTGTCAGTATCGGAATCCGTGGCGTCGATTTATCAAGCGAAGTCCAGTTTCGCGGTCACTTAGAGAGTAAGGCCATATTAGCCTCGAAGAAGCTGTGCTAAACAGATCGAGGCAGTATTTTAATCCGGCCCACCGCCTGCAACTTTATAAGGCGAAGGTTCGGCGACTTGACACCTTGGCGTTGCGTAGAGATGTAGCTTCACTCTGCATCCTCTATCGCTTGTATCATGGGGAGTGTTCAGAGGAATTGTTCGGACTTACACCGGCTGCTGGTGTCCGCCATCGTCCTACGCGACAAAATATTCATCCCCATCACCTGGACGATTAGCACTCCACCACTGTGCACTTCTCCAGAAGCTTTTAGCCTCGCACAACCAGCTTATGGAACAAATTGTCGCCTGCCGTATTTCCGAAACGATACGACCTTTAAACCTTTAAGAAAAGAGTTGTGACTCTTGAGTTGCGGGTGTCCATGGGCGGCGGTAGTGACTTACCATCAGGTGACCCGTCTGCTCGTTTGCCCCCATTGCATAAAAAAAAAATATGCTGAGATGTTTTGTGGCAAACATTAATATCTTAAATCCCTTATCATGTTTTAAAAAAATATTACTCTATAACTCCCTAGCCAAGTCTCATATTCAGTATGGACTCACCAGCTATGTACAGACTTACAAGACTCACATAAATAATGTATATATAGATTGCAACTAAAAATATTAAAGACGATAACAACTCCACAGATTAATTTACAATACAGTAACAATGATCTGGGTCTTTTTAGACACTGTAAAGTCTTACCCATTTACCTAAAAATAAGATGTGGATTTTGTAAGAAAACTTCTTTAAATATAATTTTGTTATTAAAGTGGAACACTCCGTACGTACATGAGCAGTCTCACAGAACCGGTTGCCAACGGTACGCGTAGTTAACGTGTTCGGTGAGAGAACAATTAATGAACTACCCCCTGATATAAATGAACGCTTAAACGAAAAAATATCAAACATATATAAAATATGGTTAAGTCATTTTTATTAGTAATCCCTGCTCCTTTCCTTGTCTGGCTCGGAGTTCACTTCACTGGTCTGCGACCGTACGCTTAGATGATAATAATGAATGTATTTCATATAAGTGTTTACTGTATAGAACTCGGCTTTTACCTGTTGCATTTTTACAAACCTCAGTGGTTTTCAAATGCACTATAGGTAACAATTGTGAAGGGTTTTGTAAAATGGTTAATAAATAAATAAATATTGGGAGATTACCTTTTCGGGGGCCTATCCTGAGTGCCCAATCTTAAGGTGCAGTAGCATTTTGAAAAACTAGCCCTGCACCAAATTTGTTGTTTCGACGTGAGGATTTACAGTACTGTGAAATCATTTTTTTATTGATCCTCAGTCCCACTTCCTCCTATTAAAAATAATTTCAATCGTAAATTATTCGTAAGTTTTTAAATTCGGAGTTTTATTATTTATTATATGGTAAGATGTGGTAAGGTTAAGATGGTTTTTATGTTGTGTATACACAATTCTATTTCAATAGGTTTATTTGATCCTATATAAGAATGGTCTCAAAATGTACTTTATACGTAAGACATTCATGTACCTACGTTTATTACTGTTCGCTTCTTTGCTTCGTTATTTTTATCTAACCACAATAAAATTATAAATTTCATTCAACTGAGTACATACATAGTCACATTTAGATGGTTATTATTAGACTTACTCTATAAATTTAGCAATATATACTGCTTCAAATTATTGAGTTCTTACTAGATATCAATCATTTATAGTTAAGTTTTACATACGCAGAATATATAATACATAATACCGTAAATACGAAAATAAGCACGAATTAATTCCTCTTTAATTCTTGAATTGAAAACAAAACTATTCTTTAAATTATTGGATACTTACTTACTAATACCGTCATCGTCGTTCAAACATCAGCAGAGCAGCTCAGTCGTAAATAATGATTGCATTGCCTTCCATGTGATGAACGTGTGCATGCATGAATTTAGTCGTCGTAATTTTATTTAGTCGTCCCTACAACTGTATTCGGCAACCTCCTTCACCGCATCCTACATCCCATTCCTTCATAGAACTTTCTTCACTGCATTTGTTCATCCATTCGCATAACGTGTCCTCAACTTACAACTATTTTTGTCATCTAATTAAATTGATCTACAATTTCATAGATGGAGCAACGAATAATAAATTAAACATCTGACATCGAAAGGCGATGCAAACGACATCTGACAGATAAAAGTTTGTACTTAAAATTATATTATAACTAATATTTCAGATAACAAAGCAAACTGAAATTGATAGAGCATAAATGTAAAATTATTCTGAAGGGGATTAACAGGAGGGGTTTTAAGTTTTTATAGTATTTTCGTGTTCTTATTAAGCGAACAACGGAAGCCAGATGAAACTAAACGAACACGTACTGTGTACTAACCACGGGACGTTATATTTTTCTGTCTAGATGTGAACATTCTTAATAATTCATCGCAACGAGCGACACGTCGTCACGTACAAGCTGCACCGTTTTATACTTGCTACTGAAGGATTTTCCTGCCAAGACTTGAACTAGGAACAAAACGTTTATATTTTATAATTGTCTTTTAACTGTTGCTTTTATGCTAATTTATATTTTATAATTGTCTTTTAACTGTTGCTTTTATTTTAATTTCTGAAATTTAGTTCACCGATTTTTTTACTTTTATAGGATAATCTATGTGTGAACATAAGCACTAAGCATCTTATGAAATAAAAAATAACCCCGACAAAATAAACTACTTTAATTTCTTAAAACTGTGTCTTTATTTAGAAAAGTAAATGCTTCATAGTTCATATGTCTTTGAGGTTATATAAATTCGGTGAATTGAACTTGTAATGAAATTATTACACTTAGTTTGTTCGATATAGGCTGTTTTTTTTAGATCGTTAATTTCCAAAATTCTTATGTGCTTTCAAGAGATGAGCTTTCTTTTGTGGTAACAATTTACCTTACAAATACCTGTCTTCATACACAGGACAGGCTTCACCCGTAACCATTCTATGTCAGTCAAATAGATTACTACCACTAACTAAGGAACGGAAATGTCTAGACAAAGCAAGCGGAGCTAACGTTCCAAAAGTTAAGTGAGTAAGTTGAATTATTGCTAACTTGTATTGTTTTTAAAATGGTTCACACTACATGTGATGTGAGAGATTGTATGTCATCAATTTTCGCACATGGAAGAAAGGTAAGTACTCAACCAAATACGGCAAAAAAAATTAAGGTAGTTGATAAGCTTTTAAAGTTTTAAGTCTATTGGAGAAATCGTAAGTTGTTAGGTTCGTAAACTATTTCGAGTCTGAATATTATTATTAGTTTGAAATTTTAAGAAATATATCCTAAAGTATTATATAAATACTAATGCCTCTAATCTGTTCAAGGGTTTGGACGAATTCATTTCATCTTGTAAGACAATGACAGTGATGCAGAGTAAGAATTGGCGATCTTACCACCGGAACCCACTGTTGTAACAGCTGAAGAAGAAGGTGCTGTTGAAGATATGGTTACACCTTCTTTGTCGCCGGATGTACTAGGCCAATTGAAATTGTCCAAAAGTAATGAGCGTGAGGGTGAGAGTATGATCTGCTGTGCGTGCAACAAACCGTGGGCGTCGAGAACAACCATATACAGTCTTGCGAAAGTGTTCTACAACATATTCCTTTATTAAGGAACAATTGGCAGTGCCAAATCTAAATCCTAACAATGTAATACTGTAAATAATATTGTAAATGTACAAATAAGATTCTTTGTTTGTTTGTTGGTCATGTTTTTAAACAAATCTGATATTAATATCAAGTAATTCCTTTTAAAGGATTGGATTATATATAATCACAAGGACTGTTCAATCTTCAATTTAAAGGTTCTGCTATCTGCAAATTCTCTTGGGATTTTGTAGATCAAGTCATGATCCTGAAAGGTCAAAGCATCAAACACCTTACACGCGTGGGAGAAATGTGTACTGTAAGTAGGACTATCTAAAATTAACATTACATTTAAAAGTCTTCGAAAATGAAAGAATTAATAAAGCTTAAATTGTACTCCATTTTCGTTGTCGAGTGAATAATCTTATATTAAATTAAATAATAAATACAATGGCGTATAGTGATAATAAAAAACATATATGAAAAATGTACATTTACATGAAATTGTGTACGTTTAAATATGTTGTTATTTTGTTGTACCGCTAGCTTCTTTAGTGATGTCGCTTTGATTCTCTATGTCCGTTATGTGTCACTCACACCACAAAGATTCGCAGCACTGCACACTTTAATTACATTCGTAAATATAATATAGCTTACATATAGTAATACATATATATAATTTATAAATTGTTATCCAAACTGTCTAGACCATTTGATTGCTGAAGCCTTACATAGTATCCATGAATGGGGCTGTCTAATCAAATGTACAATACAGTACAATAACGTACGGAGTACGTAACTTAGGCATTATAATAGATGTACATCTAACATGGAATGAGCAAACTGATCAGCTTTGACCTTTGAGGAAACTACTGGATACTAGTAGATTGGCACTCCACCACTGTTACACTGTCCTCTTTTTGCCTCGCATAACCAACCTGTGAAATAAATTGTCGCCTGCCGTATTTCTGGACCGATACGATCTTCAAACTTTCAAGAAAAGAGTGCACACTTTTTTTTATTATGTGTGGTGTGCAATAAAAAAAAGAAAAAGTGACTCCACTTTGCCTGATGGTAAGCAATAAATGGAGTCCAAGAGTGGTGTTCAAAAAAAAATATTTAAGAAAAATTGGGACACATTGCTGATCACGATGCATTGAAAATAGTATAATACGCATTTGCTCAATCAATATTAGGCTACTTTGCTAGGGAACGCCACAAGACCGGTTACAGAGGATTAGGTATATATGACGCAGGTAGAGTGAGAATAGACGGGTGGAGTACCAATCATCCAGGTGATGGGGATGGATAGGACGAAGGTGAAAACCTACGGCCGGTATAAGTCCGAACAATTCCTCTGAACATTCCCCATTATACTTTTTTTTTTGATACTATAGGGGGACAGACGAACAGACTGGTCACCTGATGGTAAGTGACACCGCCGTCCATGGACACTTGCAACTCAAGATTTGCAAGTGCGCTGCCCGCTTTTGAGGGTGATGAGGGATGGGGGATGCAGGGAGCTTAAAAAAGAGAGGAGGCATGAAGAGATGGGAAAGAGGAGAAAGAAGATGAGGGGAGAGAAAAGGGGGGAGGGGGAATTGGGCCTCCGGAAACCTTACTCAATTCGGGGAAATACAACGCAGGTGTTACTTCACAACCGGTTTTCTGTGAGGCCTTATTACCGCACCGGTCGAGCCGGCCCATTCGTGCCTAAGCATGGCTCTACCTTGTTGTCAAGCCGATTAGAAATATCTTGGCAATCGATGATGCGAGTTGATCTCCATTGAATGCGGTCAAGAGGGAGAAGCTGGTACTGGGGTGCAACTGCATAGAGATGAGAACAGTATATGTGCGGCCGAACTTGCGCCTTATAAAGTTGCAGGCGGTGGGCTGGAGTGAAATACTATTTAGCATACCAAGCTTCTTCAAGGCTAATTTGGCCTTACCCTCTAAGTGACGCTTCGCTTAATGTAGCGACGCTAAGGATTCCGATGAATCATTTCTAAAGAGGTTTCGATTTCAGACACAAGTTAGGATTGGCTCCCAATGGCGTTTACCCGAAAAATGTTAGCGCCGCTGGTGTAAAGGGCATCACTCGTGCTATTGTAAAATGAATGGAATAATAATAATATGTAAAACGCGAATGCTCTCAGAGCGTCGTGTAGTCCAAAGTTGAGAAAATCATTTGCTTCTACGTAAATAAATTATATATGACATGCTCTGTACTCCTTTCACAGTAAGAGAGTACAGTTAAGTGGGTATATTAATAGCATTAATACTAATAGAAAACAAGCCGTCTACTGTGTAAATGTCGGTATATTAAATTACAACCTCAATATTAAATTATATATACGCAGAGCACACCTAAAATATACTTAAATTATCGTTAACAGAATCTAAAAAGACATACTATAAAATACTTTAAATCTAGGGAATATTACTTAATTGTTTCTACACACGGTAAGGGATGGTAAGGGATTAATAAAGTATGCAGTATAAGAGTGAAATAAGTAAAGCAAGGCCTATTTTAAAAGTTTTTCTATTCCTACTGAATAGTCCTTTTTTTCTAGATAATGATGATTCTCATATTTGCATTGAGCATCGCATTTCTACTTTTCTATGCATGAGACATTTGTTTTCTAGCTCTATTATTGTATACAGTTAGAAAGTTGTTCTTTTTTTTTCCTATAGTCCATATTAACCACGTTAGTAAAATTTTGTTACGAAGACGAGTTATCCGACAATAATTCGAGCTGAAGTCTATTGTGTTACACCCCTAAATCCTTCTTTAAAGTGTAATCAAAAGCGAGAGGACAGGCCTATTATGAATTAAATACTAACCAAAAGATGGTTTCATATTTAATTAAGGTCAAATATCGCAAACAAAAGTTTTATTGAAGGGTGGGATTGTAAATAAACTTTGAGTTGATTCTTCGTGGCGTAGCGAAGCCATAATAGCATAACTTTAAGTTATCTGTTTGGAACTCTTTAGTAACAGGAGATGTGTGGTTTTACTAATATGAAATCAATTAGTTTATTAGTTGTTTGAGGCGTCTTTCAGATTTAAATTTCGTTATACAAAACGTATAAGTAAAAACTTAAAGTAGTTTAATTTACGTTATGTTAGAGGGGTCGGAACTCTCAGCAACAGCCATTCAACCAGTTATGCGGACCTAGTCGTGATAGAACACCGTGGGGTTTAGTCAGTTCAAGTCCGACATAACACTTGACTGTTAGCTCCAGTGAGGTGATGACCCATGTTTCCAAACGATAAAAAAAAGGTTTTATTTTCAACTGAACTGAACTGAATTTGATGAAATGCTTTGCGTGGGCACAGCATCGTGCCGACCTCATGCGGCTGCTATCGGTATGGGTAGCCTCTCGCTGGAGACCACGATTATATCTATGGTCCAAAGCCAGGGTGCGTGGGAATCCGCCGCTTCATATTGCGAGGCAGTGATGGTTGCCAAAGAAGTGGCGGAAAGGGAACGGGAGGGAGCTAGTACTCTTCCGTCCCTCAGATGACGCACTAGGCGCTGGAGAGAGCACAACGATCTCCGACCTCCATAAGCGCTTGCCTGAGTGCGATGGACGGGGCTATCCATCGCCCTAGCAGAAGCAGTGTGACGTGTACCGCGCGTGCCTCTCTAAATCACAGATAGGATCACACCATAGCGGGGTTGCCTTGTTCAGAGGCGGCCAAGTCTGCCGGATTCACAGGGTTTTCCTTTCTAGGGTATATCTGAGGTCCCGACTACAAGACGCGATGTTGGAACACTGTGTGGTTTGAGTCCGACATACGATCTTACCGGCCCCGATAGGGTGACGAACGTGGGAGTTTCCATAGAAAAAAAAAAAAAGAAAAAAAAGCGGTACTCGTAATACCCAGTCGTTTTTTCACAACAAAACTCCTGTGAACTCTCGCATGTACGGAGAGTAAGTGAATATATCCTTTTAAACTCCGATGAATTCTTGATTTGCAGTAACTTCATTTACTCTTAGCTGTAAGTCTTTCCGGCTAAGGGAAGACTTAAAGTAAATATCGGAAGTAAAGTTAGCAAAGTTAATTAAGATGATCCTAAAAGTGAGGGAATGTTTTCACCGTAACAAGTTACCTGGAATCAATAATTTTTGTACTTTAATTATTTATTCCCTCACAAGCATCAGTTGTATAGAGTAATATAAAAGTTAAAGTATTTTATATTGGTTTATGACATTTTATTTTATTAGTTATTTGCATGATCCGTTTATGTTAAGAAATCTAACTTAAATCTCAATAAACTTAATTTATCTATATTAGTTAAGTTACTGGTTTCAACAGAAACTAAAGACTTTTATAATAACAAATATTTTTTTAATGTAGCTAGAGTTCTACAAATTAAAATTGTCTAATACCAGCGACTGTTCCTACCCCTTCGGGGATATTGGCGTGGGTGTATGTATTTAATTCCTACAATGTAAATAACTCAGTATAAATTTTCACATGGGACTTGTCATAAAATGTACCAAATTATGATAGAAAATGTTTCTGAACATTTAGAATATTTTACCATGAACCTTCTCAAACTAACTTTTCTACTCGTAGAAATACGTCATATCTTTCTTTGCGAACTTGACTGTAACTGGTAATGCCAATTTAATATCACTTTAAATTATCTTTTCATCACTATATGTATATCCTTAACTTATTAACATCATCAGCCTGAATTTAAACATATTTTATAGTAAAATGCGTATGATTATTACGTTCATTTAAGGTGGTTAAGATTATATAACCGTCCATTGAAAACGTTTGAAACAGCGAAATAGGCATACATTTTTAATGCTGTAATGAGCTTCTATCCTATATACACCGAAAGACTGGCCTATTGGTTCCGAGAACATGGCCGCGTGGGTTCAATTCACAAATAGTTAATAGATTTTTTTCGTCCGTGAAGTCCCCCGCGACACAGTATTTAATCCTAGTTAGGGACTTGCCTTAAAACAATTATATCAAATAACACAAGTATAGATTCAGAGATAATTATACACTGCTGCAATTCTTGTTTATCATGAAATATGTATTGTGTGTAAAGAAGCATTGCTTACCTTTCACTGAGAAATGTATTCCTAGCAGTACAAACATTACTTATGCATTCAAATGTGTACGTAAACATGTTATATCAAAGATATGATATATGATTGAGGAACTGTGCTTTTATTTATTTGCTCTATTTTAGCTGCTATACAGAGTAAATTGGGTCACTATGCCATTTGTTAGAATGTTTGAGTATGTGATTGATTGAGGGATATACTTTTGCATGAGGTACTAGCAAAAAATTGTGGGATGTGACATGAACTGACTATTCTACGTACATTTAATTATATACACCCATATTACTAAGATATTCCTGTTATTAGAACACTTTTCATAGATATTTTTAGATAGTATTAGAAAATAATATGATTTGTTAATTAATTGACTTTTATTTATCAAAACAGCCGGATTCATGAATACTTCTAAAGCTACAGCAATCAAATGGTCTTAGACAGTTTGGGTAATAATTTATTTATTGTAAATATTAGTATAGTATAGTATAGTAAGCTGTGTATTTACGAATGTAAGTAAAGTGTGCAAATCTGGAAAAACTTGTGGTTTAAGTGACACATAACGGACAGAGAGAATCAAGGCGGCGAAGACGTGACCATCAGGCGACCAAACCGTGGGGGCCTTGCTCAGAACACGACGCACTACCGTCTCAGGCCTGATTCTGCTAGGGTAGCGGGCAGCCCGATCCACTCAGCCAGGCTCACAGACATGCGCTTATTAAGGTTAGAAGTTATTTCGGCGCTGGGTACGTCCTCTGAAGGACGACAGAGTGCTTTCAAGTTCCCTCTCCGCTGCCTCTTAGATAAGCATCACCTCTTCGCAAAAGGAGATGGCAGATTACCAAGCACTCTCACTTCGGACCACGGTCTGAACCATGGCCTCCAACGAGAGGCTTCCCACACCAATATGAGTCGCAGTGACCTCGCGATAACCTCAATTGGCACGCAGACGTTAGCTCCCGGCCTATACGACACAGAAATTTTGCAGCAGCCGTGTACGAGGCTGCCATGTCGCCTCTCCAGCCAATCCTCCACGACGCGTCTTACGGCCATCAATTATGGCGTACCCTGCGCTTGATCGGTGCAGTCGTTGTTACCACTCTGAGTGCCGTGTCTGACCCGGTGAAGTTGCGACCTTTGCCAGTATATTCCTAGCTGTAGATGCTATCTACATGGAATAATAGCATTGATCCTCGTATAACGAATTTATTAACACATGCTACTTTATTAACACTCTTGACTGGCAGAGAATGCCGTGAAGGCGTAAAGCTTAAATAAATGATTACATTGCATATTATGAATGCCTTAGCCGAGTATGATATTTTGTAGCGGATTTTTGTAGTACATACCTAAATGCAGTTATCGAGTGAAAATGTAATTGAGTGAGTTTCAAAAAATAAAGGCTTTGAGTGAGTTTTTTAGGTACCAAACTGTTATTGGAAAGAACAATATTTTATAATAAAAACAATAATAACAAATTTTCATGCTGGAATTTATTTATTTATATATTTCGCTTTGCTCGCATACATTTTGCTACACCTTGGGAACAATGCTTTTCAAATCAAAATGTACGGTACGGCAGCGCATAATATATGTATGAATAACCATTTTTGTATCCTAAGCGAACAGATTCTATAAGTACCTATTCGATGCCTTTTTGTTCCAAACATGTTATATGCAATACTCCAAACCTTATTTTTCATACTTTTATGAGATTGTCGTCATGGGGAATGGTTATATAACCTGTCTATAATCACTATGTCAGATTTGATGACAGTAATACTTTTGTCAGTGGTCCA
Organism: Tyria jacobaeae; assembly: GCA_947561695.1. Lineage (NCBI taxonomy): Eukaryota > Metazoa > Arthropoda > Insecta > Lepidoptera > Erebidae > Tyria > Tyria jacobaeae. The sequence continues at coordinate 11,362,183 of OX387223.1, read as the reverse complement.
GTCAAACGTATTATAATGTTGCACGATTATTTTCAAGAACTAGGTAGTACGGTATATATAGTACAGTAACTGGGCGTCCTGAAGATCATATTTAAGAGCAATTTGCTGATGGACTCTCCTGCGGTTATGTCTATGCAAGTACTGTTGGCAAAACAATAACAACCGAAAACACTCTTCTTATTATTATTTAATATACAAATATCAATGAAATGAAGATATAGTGCTACAAAACAGGAATAAGAAGACAACATTTTACTAAGTAAAAGACTTTCCTAAAAAAATATTAAAGCTAAAATGTGACGCCAATAGATTAGAGAATGAAGTATAGTACTAATATTCCCCAGCCGAATTCGCTTGGGGTTGCAATTTCAATGTTTCCTCAACGTTACATTAAAGTAATAAAAGTTTAATGGTGCTTAGGTACATAATTCCCACTTTTCCTGAGTTTAATGTACAATAAATGATAAGGTGATATGAAAATAACGTGGTTACAAAGCCTTGTCATTGTATAGGCTTTCTCAAGATTCTTTAACCTACGTAAGTGTAATAAATTATTTATTTAGATTTAGTGTCTTAGGATGCAGGGAAAGATTCTTTTTTTATTGATAGCACAAAAACGAAATATGGTAAAAAGGCAACCGGTTTATAAATAGATATGTAATATTTGTCTATGTCAAATAAAGTAATGTAAAAATTTAGAAGTTTAAATATTTTTGGTCATAAATAAAATATACTGTTGTAAATTAATGATTAGTTGGGCTCGCCAGGGAAGTTACAAGGAACAGGTTTTGCTGTGTGTTTGTACACAGTAAATCTCCCATTTAAAAAGTAACTATACTGTCCAGAATATTTTACTATGTGAATATAGATGTAAAAAATCAAATTAGAGCGGAAACTTTGGAATAAAATGTTCGCTTATTTTTTTACATATACTAATTACTTATCAAATTAGACACTTATTAATAGATCAATATTGTTTCATAAGATTTTAATTAAAAGTAGTAAATGGCCTTAACCCTTTTTTGTTTAACAAAAATTGGGCATAACATGTGTGCACAATTTTTAAGATATCATATTAAATTAAACTCTAAGCAATTCTTGTATATATATAGCCTTTAATGGATGCGAACTAATTAGAAATATCTATACTTTAAGAAGACATTCGGTAGGGTGCTACCGCATGTCCTCTTAAAATATAGATATTTCTTTTTATATTTTCTCTTTTTTAACTGATGTAATAGCAAATTGGTCAATCAAAGTCGTTGGATGTTTTTTGTTCTTTTTGGACATTTGTGTTATGAAAGCAGTTTAATAAAAGCTCGCTTAAGAATGTCATTTATTAGTATATACCATTTTTTTTTAAGCGATGGAGGACAAACGAGCAGACGGGTCACCTGATGGTAAGTGACTACCGCCACCTATGGACACTCGCAACTCAAGTCACAAGTGCGTTGCCGGCTTTTTAGGTTAGAGTACGCTCTTTTCTTGAAGCTTTGAAGATCGGTACGAAAATACGACAGGCGACAATTTGTCCATAGGCTAGTTGTGCGAGGCAAAAAGGTTCTGGAGAAGCGTACAGTGGTTGGAGTGCCAATCAGGTGATGGGGATGGATATTTTTTCGCGTAGGACGATGGTGGAAACCTGCGGCCGGTATAAGTCCGAATAATTCCTCTGAACACTCCCTATGATACAAGCGATAGAGAATGCAGAGTGAAGCTACATCTCTACGCAACGTCAAGATGTCAAGCCGATCACAAATATCTTAGCAATCGATGATGCGAGTCGCTTTCCGTTGAATGCGGTCAAGAGGGAGAAGCTGGCACTGGGGTGCACCTGCATTGAGATGAGATCAGTATTCCATGTGCGGCCGAACCTGCGCCTTATATTAATTTACACAGTAGGTAAGTATTGTTTGTTTTAAATCAAAATTCAAATAATTGTACAATTGGTCAGCTGACAAATATTCCGCTCATCATCCTGAAAAGTGCCAGGCGATTATAGGAGGTAATCCCTGAACGGTAAGCAGAAAGGGCACGTCCATACTTCAATTTCCTTCCTTTATTTCATAAAGCTGTTCAACAATTATTTAAAATCGTCCTGTTTTAAATTGATGTTAGCTACTACTTAGCAGATAAAAAATTTAAAAATGAAGACCAGCTTAAAAGTGATCTTACCACCTTTTTCCTATCAAAAGCCTAAAAACTTCTATGAGGAAAGCATTATTTCTCTGTCAGCGCGTTATAGTTGAGAAATAATTTGATTTAGTATACAATAATACTATACGCTTATGTGTACGGTACAATTATCTATATTATGATCAGACATGGCTGTTTTTCTCCTTTTAATTATGGTAGACAGCACCGTACCGTCACCGCGTTCGGTATGTTTGTTGATAACTATTAGTTGCAGTCAAGCGTCAAATGACTTGAGGTCGATAATATGATTGGACATGCTGCACTAAGCACATTACTTTGAGGAAACCCCATATAGATTATGAAAACACTTTCCAATTAAAATGAGCATCTAGTTTCTTCTATCTATTGTCTACAATTTTGATGTTAAATACTGACACATGTCTGAATACTCATATTCTTCGCCTTTTACCGATATTATTAAAATTACTGGGTAAGTTTGGTGATCTCAGTCACTAGCAGCAATGCCAAAGTTCTATTGGCTGCGTTTAACCTCCCATATTCTTTCAGCTTAAAATGTTTAAGCCAGAAGAAATATTCATAACATTCACTAAGGCAATAAAAAAAAACGATATTTAAACTATTTCTTTACAGCTGACTTCATAGAATAGAGCTTTACCCATCATATATTTAAGCGGTACATACTTATAATGATAACCGACCGAGAATATTTAACCGAAAAGAACATTGGTAAATGCATGTACACATGTACACGTGTAAACACACACAAGAAGTTAGATAGTTTATATATCTTCTTTTTTTTTGATACAAAAGAAAACAAAATATAGTCTATTAACATGATGTGCAGCATGTATCGTTTTTTTTGTATGTATCAATTTTTTTCTTTCCTCCCATTAAGAATGATTCCTGTGCCGCGGGTGACTTTACAAACATTCAAACAGCGGGCACAAATAACACGCAGACTCGAGACAACTAATGTAACTATTAGCAAATAGCACAATTTTTGAACCCACAACCTCTGGCTCAGCAGCCAGGATAACTAATCACTACAGCAACCGGCCAGTTAAGATTATTTAATTTACTTTACCATTTAATTAGTACACAGATATTATTGAAAGAAACAAAGGCGATGGATTCCTGATAATGATCATAAAATTTATTTTTTATTAATCATTAGATCTTCAATAAAATTTATGTTACCAGTTTATGTATGATAATACACAACAGAACATAACAGAATTTTGCCCAAATTATAACCGACTGATAGCAGTATTGACTCATCAAGGTGGGCAGTGTAAGTAACAATGGTCAATCCATTCATTTGAAAGCAGTAACCCTTTCCCTTAATTGTCTTCCATTCTTATCTAAATTTCAGTATTTGTATTCCCAATTTTGACTTCTTTAATTCTTAAAATGCTCCGTTTTCCCCTAAAACACGAGTAGGACAAAATTATAGTGAAGAAAAAGTGGATGTTTCATACTGATGAATGTACGTTCCTAATGTACCTCTTCATTATCCTTCGGTAACAGTCAGGGTCATTTAAGGTTCCAGGGGGAGATTTATTTGGGTCCATTTGATATAATGTTACAATTATTAATTTCCTACAATAATGGTTGATCATTACGACACTGTTCCCGGAGATGGTTTAGCCTATGAAATTAACTAATGTCAGCAAAAACATGCAGCCTCATCGTGATAAGAATAATTGCAAAATATTATCATATTAATATTTTACGCAATTAGTCAACCGAATGGCATTAGAACATTACTTTTGCTTAATTTTTTTCCTTGTTAATCAGTGAGTATGTTAAAATTTTCAACAACTACATATATATTTAGCTTGAAGATAGGTAGAAAGGTAGTCAGAATATTTTTTGTACAATATGACTGCACGGATGGCGTAGCGGTTTAAGCGGTCACCTCGCCACTACGCTGCCGCGCCGAGTGTTGTGGGTTCGATCCCGCACGGGACAACACTTTGTGTAATCCTCAAATTGTTTTTCTGAGTCTGGGTGTTCTTTGTGTCCGTTGTTTGAATGTTTGTAAAGTCCCCGCGACGCAGGAATTAATGCTAGTGCGGGAGTTGTCTTTAAAAAAAAAAAAAAAAATATTATGTGAATATCTGCAAACAATCATTAATAGACGATATAGGTTGGTCTTGTCACTTTAATGTGTAGTATATTGTGTATTTGCAATTTTTTTAATGTCTACTGTTTATATATGTATGTCAGATGTCTAATATTCTTGTAAATTTATGAATATTGTAGTATTGCATTGCATTACATTGGTACATTATTTTTTTTTTTTTTTTTTTTTATACTATAGGGGGACAGACGAACAGACTGGTCACCTGATGGTAAGTGACACCGCCGTCCATGGACACTTGCAACTCAAGAGTCGCAAGTGCGCTGCCCGCCTTTGAGGGTGATGAGGGATGGGGGATGCAGGGAGCGGAAAGAAGAGAGGAGGGATGAGGAGATGGAAAAAAGGAGAAAGGAGATATTGGAGAGAAAAGGGGGGAGGAGGAATTGGGCCTCCGGAAACCTCACTCAATTCGGGGAAATGCAACGTAAGCGTTACTTCACAACCGGTTTTCTGTGAGGCCGTGGTATCGCACCGGTCGAGCCGGCCCATTCGTGCCTAAGCATGGGTCTACCACTGCTCTACCACTGACACTTACTATACTGTTGATTTTTGGCACTTGGTGGAACTTGTTCCACAATATTTATTTAATAAACCTAATGGGTTTCGCCTTACGGCATTTTCAAAGGTTTCTGGTTGTTTTGGAAATTATTATTCATATATACAATTATTAATCATATTCTTGCCTTGTTGCTATTACCAATGTGTTTGCCTATGTCTGATTTAGTAATGAGAAAGTTTAATAGATTACATTTAAAATTTTTCAGTATTCAATAAATCAAATTTGACATTTCATTCAAAATTAGATGGCCTAGTAGTAGTAGTAACATATACAATTAGAACTTTTTTAATAAGTATTTACTAACTTGGCTTTGGTTCATATTTTTTTTTGTAATTGTTTAATTTAAATCATACTAATAACTTTAAATTCAAATTAATTTCTTTATTTAATAAAATTGCTGAACAATTATTTGAAATCGTCTCATTTAAAAAATAGCGTTACCACAACTATAGGTTGCCTTTTTAAATATAAAATTAATATTAAAAGATAAAATTATTCAATACTAGCCTGTGTTGATCTATAACACCTTGAGCCTTATGAGAAGAAATCGGGCATACAAACTCATGGCACCTCTTTTAAACAACATACATATATAGTATATGTTTTATACTAAATTTGTAATACAAACTACTATTTTATCGTGTGCTACTACGTTACTAAAAATAAATAAACTAAAATAAGGTAACTGATAGGCTGGTAAAAGAATATAAAAAAGGAAGAAAAAAAAATATATCAGAAGATCGAATATGTGAAACATACATTACACTGATTATTTGATATAGCATGTGAATCTCTAACAGTTCAATCCCAATCCCTATTTTCCATGTAATCTGGCACTGAGTAATGACCGTTAAGGTATAAAGTTCATTTCGATGTAAATTTATTTAGACTTATAGTTTACATATGTACTTTCAGGGATTTTATTACAAAATCGCACACGTTGACCTAGAAACGACCTGCTAGTTTTTTTGGAGCCTGGAGGCAGGTACAACAAATTTATATTTACGAGTATTACGTGTGTTATGAGAGTCTATATTACTCTTTTTCTTTTAAATCCCTTAACTTGTATGAAAATAAAATTAAGTTATCATAGATACGGAATGATATGATGTTAATATTTTTATTGCTTTTTTTTTGCGAAGTAATCTCCGTTCCTATCTAATCACTATCGCATGGGATGGAACCATTGACTGAAGCAGTGAGCCTATCCTTCTTTAGGTTTCTCTTCCACGCCTTTTTCAAATGCAGCTACAGCATCTTCAGGGTTCATATAATGAATACCTCTAAGTTTATTTTTTATTTTTGTACGGGACTGTAAGGAGGATGACTAACTTACTCCATATCTCTGATAGACAAATAATAGATAGTCCGTCTGGTGGAGTAAGCTAGAGAGCTGTCGTGGATGAGGAGATTCTTGCTTCTTGGGAGCTGCTGTCTAACATTTTCTAAGAAGACTGGTAATTAATTTAAATCAAATAATGAGGTATCAAGCTTTCTGATGACTAAATGTTCATGTAGGACTTTTTGTACTTGACTCATACCAATGCCTAAAGCTGCCTGAATCTCTTGATATATCACCCTTCTATCAGCTTCTATTAGTAGCCATACAGCACTAACGTTATTTTCGGTACTCGCCGTAGAAGGACGTCTTTTCAAAAATAAACAGTGGCACAAGATGGGGCTTCGTAATGAAATGCCAATCGAAGTAAGAACGCCAATTTAAGACCACAACAAAAGTCGTAATAAATCATTGAGTGATGATTTTCTCTAGTCAAATCTATTCCGATGCACGACGGACACTTATGAATTTGTAAAAACAAATGACATATTAAATCCAAAAACCTTTGTATGTGTGACTTATACGGTATACGTCACACATACATGATACCGTCATTGGGTGTATTTATTTCAATATGATTTCATTGAATGTCTAAATTATACTGATGAAATGAATATACGAAATATCAGAGGCATTGCCATACAGACCAGTAGTCTACCAGACAACCTTAGGATGGATTTAGTGTCAAGAGAGAGTGGGTAGCTGAGGTGTACAATATTGTAGATTTTATATAACTAAATAAATATACATATTTGAATGAATGCAAATACACATATAGTATATACAATAATACATACGCATATATGTATATATATAAATAAAAGAATATAATATTAATTACATGATGTGATACAAATATAATTTACCAAGTATACACTAAAATAAAATGAAAACAGTAATACAATATCAGTCAGTTCGCGATTTTTTTCTAAATATACGCTGCAGAGCTAGTCTATTAGACAATTTATCAATATGTGGGCCCCATTGCAGCCTTGAATCGAGTGTAATGCAAAAAAAATGTGGTATCCATTAGTTTCAATTCATCTTCTTTAATGGTTATCTTACTTTTTGCCTGTTTAACATTCAGAGTAGTGAAAAGTATACATTCGGTTTTTTCTTCATTAAAAAGTAAATGTTTAACGTTAAACCATTAAACCATTTTAGAAACAGTGCATTTTACATCATCAAAGTTTGTAGTCATACGTTTAAGTTTAAATAAAAGTTAAGTATCATCTGCGAACAACACTATCTCATGGCAGTTCTTAAGTTCTTACCTTTGATATGAATTAAGAATAAAAAGGTCCTAGTATAGAACTCTGTGGAACTCCTATATTAACCTCGGGACCTGGAGATAACTTATCATTAATATCGACTTTCTGAATCTTATTACCTGAAGTTAGAAAAGCGCAGTGTCTGTAGTGATATAATTTCCTGTTCAGAGTTTCACGAAAAGCATAATCAAAAGCTTTGGATAAATGGCACAAAACACCTAGAGCATCATGAGAATGCTCCCAGGCATCAAACGTGTGTTACAAGCTCTACACCGGCATACGTTGTGGAGCGACTCCTTGAAAAACCCGTATTGCTTTTTATGTAACGAATTATTATTATGAAACCAACTATTCAGTTACAAATTTTTTATTTTTTTTCTAAATACTGGTAGTACCAAAATTGATCTAAAGTTGGTTGAGTCTGTGCTTGCGTTCTAAGTTTAAAAAAGTACACACAAGCGGTGTTTATTATTCTTGTGAAGATAACTTATAGTTACAAGTATTATAAATACTCATTGAATACTCTGTCTCCATTTTATTACCTCTTGGAAATTATAATTTGAGCATTGTGCAGGAACACCTCGCATGATTCTATAAAAGGGTAAAAGGTACATACTTTTGTTTAGATTCTGGTAAATAGTTTCTTTAACTTTGTGTTTTAAACGCCATATAACTATATGAGCAGATAATAAAACCACCAAAAGATAAATTTGGTAAATAACTGATAAACAAATGCATGTAATTTATTATAATAAGGTTTCATTCAAATGAATTCACATTTTGCAAATCTCGAAGGTACCGATCTAAAGGAATCGATTAGCATTTAAAATGAAACGTTACAATTGTGTGAGACGGGTTCGTTATTATGATATGAATGGGGAATGATAAACTGCTGTTACCATCATACAATAATAAAATAATTACAACCTAAAACCATTTATTATTTTTATAACAGTATGTCACTAAGTAAGCCACTCGCGTACAACAAATATAAAAGCTATAGCGCCACAGTTCAGCTTTTATATTTGTTGTACGCGAGTGGCTTACTACATTACATAGATTATAAATTGAAGTGTAAGAATAAACATATTAAAAATAATATTGTATAATTCTTAGCAGAATCCACTTGCAAGTTCCATGTTTCCTGGACGGAACAAAAAGTAATAAGAGTTTTATAGATATTAGTTGCACCGTTTATCCCGAAATTTATTGCACAAATACAATAATTTTTATTGATAGCAATTAAACGTGTATACGTAAAAACATACGTAACACTTATCTATGTCAAAAAGAGTCATGTTACTACTGACAATTTATAAATATGTTAAACGAGGGTCACAAATATATGCAGTGTTGCCATACAATAAATATAACTAGGTTAAGTACCTACACAGCAAAAATATCCCATTCAAGAAGAAACTCCAATGTTCAGAATATTTTATGCTGTGAAAATAAGTGTTAAAAACTCAAATTACAACAGGGAATTTTCATTTTGTATTAAAATTTTCACTAATCTATGAATATCTTTTCTTATATATAAATAACTCATCAAATTAAGATGATCAAATCGTTCGTACTATTGAGTAATAACGTCAGAAATATTTAATTAAGTTATTCCAGTATGTGTCCTTCGCCCTTTGTTGTGTAAGAAAAAATGGGCAGGCGAAAGTCCCCTACCGGATGTCCTTTGTTTAGAGACCTCTTGTATACTTAACATTATAAGTAAATTGTTTCTAGGAAGGTCACAAAAATAAAGATGTTACCTTTTGTTAATTTTTTTTTTTTCGTTTGGAAACCCCCACAGGTCATCACCTCACTGGAGCTAATGGAGAGGCTGTATGTCGGACTCGAACCGACTACCCACGGTGTTCTTTTACAAATGGGTCTATTGCAAGGGACCCGGGAATACCCTGACAAGGAAGCCTCCGGGAACCGCTGCAGACTTTGGTCACCTCAACAGGTGGATCCACCGTGTAGGGTGCCTGGCCCCCTCTTCATTTTAGAGAGGCACGCGCGGAACACGTCGCGCCTCCGTCTTAGGCCCGCTTAGCGTCTGCTAGGGTAACGTACAGCTCCCCCTTTACCCCCGGGACCTTTTGTTAAACTGATGTATGTATGTATGTATGAAACTGGTGAAAATAACTCGTTTAACGTATGTTTACAGTTGGGTTATGAAAGCAACTGCTGATCAAAAGTTTGTCAAGTGTTTAAACTACATATTTATTTGTAAAGAAATTTAAGTTTGTTCTAAATCAAAATTCGATTAGTTACTATTTCAATTAAATATATAATTACGCTAGCTGACAGATGTTCGGCTCATTACTAATTTTGAGCTGTTGAAAGGTATACATAATATTATAATTTATTATCTTAAACATTTTTTTTCTTAAAGACGTTTCACCCAATGGTAAGTGACATCTGAGGCCCATGGCCACCTGCAACTCAAGTGGGAATAGGTTAGAGAGATTTTAGGGAAGAGAGGAGAGGGGGACAAGAGAAAGGGACAGAGAAAAGTTAAAGTTGGGCCTGCGGTCCCCTCACTCACTAGGCAATGCATAAGGCCTAGGGCCTAATAAGCCTAATAACAGCCCGTTTTATTCACGAGGTTGATCAGGACCATTTATGCCTATGCATGGTTCAACCACGGTAACAGGGCTTTCATTTATCGTTATAACACAAAATCATCCAATTCAAAAGGCACGTACTGTTCTGCGTCGGTTGCCATATCGCTGGTAAATAGCTTGAAGCTGTTAGAGTACTGTTTATAATATAGTGTTATTTGAGTACACTCTAACATATCTGTAGTGTAGTTATTCGGGAATTTTGCTTACATAATGTACGAGTTAATTTAGATATGAATACAAAACGTTTAAATAATCAGTTACTAATAATATTATTACACATTACATGTATATAAAGATTAGATTCTATTTGTATAAAATAACATGAACATTTTTGCCTAAGTTATGTGTAGTAGAATAGTTAAATATTATTGTTATGTACAAATAGCATTTTCCTTTATCTATAAATGCTCTAAAAAAGACAACCCCGCTTACTTAACAAACATTCAACGACTGAACCCACTGCGCCACTCGTGCAGTAAACGATATTTTTGTAAAACAATTTTGGATGCATATCAACTGTTTATCTAAAAACCGGTGTTTCGTTCTTCAAACACAAACTGTCAGTTGAATATTTGTAGTTTAGGTTCAGGTAAGAAATCTATATTAAATAATGGAGAACTTACAGAATATAGAAAGTGATAAGTGATAACTGATGCATTTTCTCGAAGAGGCATCGTACTCGTTCTCGTTAAAGTAGTTTTTTTTTATTTTTATCGATATAAATCATAATAAAAGTGTATACCCGAATAATTATTTTCCTTTATAGAACTTGTAATTAATATTTTTATAACAAGGAACTACGTTCCTATCTGGTGTGCCACGACACCACACATTTTATTTTTCAATTTTTCGTTTGAACACATAAAGAATCCTCAAGGGGATAGCCTTTTGCGGGTAACAAATAACATTTCAGAAAAATGGAAATAGAGCAGTTGTAACTTTCGTAATTGTCAAAACAAACTGGGGCACTGGCATTGGTAAAACTTCGACATAGACTTCGATACTCAGATATGTATGTTGGGAAAATTCAAATAATAATAATTATCATACGTATAGGCTATCTACGGTACATTCATATTTATTTTGAACAGGTAAAAGCTGTTATTGTTCCTTTAATTGTGATGGACTACGCGATAAAGGCCGTGTTCGTGATGTTTCTCTTTTAGTTTCAGTGAAGCGATAAATTAATTAAGTTCCATGATGTCATTGCACATACTGCAACAGGCACACTATTTTGAGGATACTCCATGTAGATTATGCAAACATTTTCAAAGAAAATTCGTTCTGTTTTGAAATACGAATGTTGGAGATTGACAAGTTAGGTACCGAACCTGGTTCTTATCATTTTTTAATACTCGTGATCCTCGCCTTTTACTAACACTTTTAAAGAACGAAACTCGAACAGCTGGTCAACTCGTGGCAGCGTAGCATCCATGCCGATAATAAACAAAAGAAATATAATCGTTGGACACGGTTGGCACCTGGTGCCGGAGAGCGAGAAACGATCTCCGGCCTCGATGAGCGCTGGCCTGGGGGCTAAGCTGGAGCTGCTTATTGCCCAAGAAGAAGCCTGAGACACTAGCGAAACGTATAAACATGTAAAGGAAAACGATGTTTATATTATTCGCTGAAAAGAACATGATATTTGTAGCATGTTTTAAATTTACTATACGTTCAGTTTTTATTAGAGTAAGGTCATCAAGTGTGATAACATTAGGCGTAATATATTTTTTATAAGTTTATCTAATACTTATTAGTATATTTATTAGACAACTCGGACTTCAATGCAACATACAGTTTGTCCAGTGCCATAACTGGACAAACTGCGTCTTTAAAGCCTATTTGTTTGAGTCCATTTTACATTATATAGCAATTAATAATTCCCTACCCTAATGGTTTGCCATTACGACCAGAGATAACATAAGAAGATTTCTTTTATCTAACATGCATTATATTATAAATATTATATTTGACTTTAAAATAAAGATGACAATCGCCTTCAATGTGCCTTCCGAATTCTTTTCCGCGATACTTTCAGTAGTAAAAACGTGAAACTTAAAAAAAACAACAGAATTGAAAACTTCTTCCTTTTTGAAGTCGCAGAAAAGTTTTTATTTTACGTTTTTAGTACTTTATATTTTTTTCGTAATAAATAAATCAAACAGGAAAGTCACTGGAAAGCAGAATACGAATTTTCTTGAATGACGTATTTTGTCCAGCTATTTTGAATGAAAATAACGAAATTACTGAACCGATGAAAACTGAATCGTGATGAAATTTTTATGGAAAGTATATCCTTAAAAAGACCAATCAGAAAGTATATCCCTGAAGGTGAACGCACACACACACATTGTGTGAACATAAGTTTTTTTTTTAAATCACTTCATAACATGGTTGTGCATTTGCCCAAAACATAACGAAGTTCCAGTAGAAGTTTGTTTTGCTTTAGTACGTTACGTCTAGAATAGAGTTTAAGAGAAGTCTGCTACCTCACATACTACTATTGCTACATAACACTTTAAATGAACTCATTATTTCAGAGATTAAACTTACAAACTGACTTTGGAGAAGCTTGATCTTTATAAAAAAGTAACATTGCATGTACTTAGTATTTGATATTAGAATTCACAAAGTCGTTTATAGCATCACATGTGATTAATCGATTACTCGAAGGAGTCACATTAGTGTCATTCATTAGACAAAAAACCTAATAAAACTTAAGGACGTACCCGAATTTGTAATTTATCGGTTCCAACTTATTTATGATTTTACAATAACACAATATTCATTCACAATAACATCCATTAAAAACCCATTTCAACGTAACTCAACGGTAAATGAGGGCTTGACAGCTACGGACGTATTTGCACGCAATTAACGTGCATATTACGTAATGATATTCTCGTGACATTTTGTGACGAGAATATCATTACGCTCGTTGCTTCGTATGATTGGTGTCTACTTGATACTTGTCGTCCATTAATGTTGTGTGTAATTGAGAGATGATTGTGTACAATTCGCTATTGTACTTTCAATATATTTTGACACTTTTAGAATTTTAAACATGTAACAGAATATTCCTGTTTTACTCATGCAGAACAAGGTCGATCAGTCCTCTTATTTTTTGGAATTTACTAGTTAATGGTTTGATTTATAAACTAAAGCAAAGTTTTCTGAGAACTCTCAGTAAATTTAAGTCAAGTACCTGTGTTTGGTAGACCTTAAAAGAAAGTCGCAAAAGAAACCATCTTGAGACAAGAACCTGTCTTGCTGCCGTATGTCAGCGTTTTCATTTTTCATGCCGTTAACAAGTCAGTTCACTTACAAAAAAACCCTTACCCTCTTTTTTAACAAGTTTTAATAAAATTATAATTATATACAGTTAGTTACATATATATACAGTTTCTTTAAAAAAAAAACTAATCTTGACTAAAACTAAATGTGGTAGAAGATATTCGGTAACAGTGACCGGAACCCTAGAACATCGAAGGGAACTAAAGTAGATCGAACCGTGATTTATTCACATTTTAAAATTTTATTTTAAATGGTTTAACACATTTCTTTTTGGCTATATTTTTGGCAACCAACCATTTAAATCAAAGTTCCGAGTGTTAACCTACAATGAGTTTTATTATTGAGATATCGAGTGATCTTTGTTTAAGTCGGTCTACGGATGACGAATCAACAGTTAACTAGGTCAGTCGGTCGAAACAAAGATTACCGTCACATTTATAAAAATAATTAAGTCAAAGTATATATAGGTATATTTATATACTTTTGTCGTTCGATTAGCCCAGGCTCAAAGCTTTATTTACTCGTAACGCCATGTTAAGAAATGATTTCCGTTTGTTTTTGCTAGACCAGACTCTTACAACAATAACATTACACTGCTTGTGCTAAAATAATAGCAAAAAAATCCTGCAAACTACAAAAGTTTATTTATTTACTAAATAATCGTTTTACATGAAAGTTACTGGCGATTGGTTGTACTTATTACGCAAACCTTTAATAACTGCACGTCAAGGTGTTTTTTTTTTTGAAAAATACCAGTGCTATTTCATACTAAGTGCTAATTTATTTGTTTTACTTACAAGTTATTCTAGTGATTAAACACTATTTAAAGACAATTCTGTTTTAAACTACCCAGAAAACATTAGTGTCAATGTCAAATGTTAGATAAATTAAAAAACATAATCATGTATATAAAAGAAAACTCGCAGAAAATTATTTCTTTAAAAATATAAGTTGTGGAGCAATCTGGATACACCGATAAAAAATAATGAGCAATCTAACCGTTACCGCCACCGATATTCTCCAATCTTAGATCAAAAATCACTGAATCTTATTCTTACAAATCTATTTAAACTGTCCATTCATGGTCGTGTGGCACTTTTGAAACTTTTAGGATTGGATAGCCAAATTATTAGTGGTAGAGCCATGCTTAGGCATGAATTGGCCGGCTCGACCGGTGCGATACCACGGCCTCACAGAAAACCGGTTGTGAAGTAACGCTTGCGTTGCATTTCCCCGAATTGAGTGAGGTTTCCGGAGGCCCAATTCCTCCTCTCCCCTTTTCTCTCCCATATCTCCTTTCTCCTTTTTTCCATCTCCTCATCCCTCCTCTCTTCTTTCCGCTCCCTGCATCCCCCATCCCTCATCACCTTCAAAGGCGGGCAGCGCACTTGCGACTCTTGAGTTGCAAGTGTCCATGGACGGCGGTGTCACTTACCATCAGGTGACCCGTCTGTTCGTCTGTCCCCCTATAGTATAAAAAAAAAAAGAAAAAAAAAAATAAATATTCAACTTTCCAGGTTGTTAACGCTCTATTATAACTACAAATCAAACCAGCAAAAACTTACTGGATAGCAGTGTTACTGAGACGCCGCCGCCGTGGTAACTCTTTTGTAGTTTGTTTAGGCTACTTTCTGTCAGCAAGTCTGTTATTACCGAGACTACGCTATGATATAGACATTAAAACTATAATTCAATCACTGAGCTTGAAAATAAATTACAACTGTCAGTTTTATTTCACACAAACGATAAGCAAGGTCCTTGTTTGGGCAGAAGTGCAAAGCACTTTAGGTCTGTTCGGTTTTAGATGCAATGCTTCGAGTTTCACCGCATAACTAGGAAATGCTACACAATGCCCTTGTCAGAAGAAAAGAGCCTATCACTACGCTAAGCACTTCAGGAACAGTTAACTGCAGGCAAATAATCCCTGAAACAGTACCATGCACCAATGGGCACACTAAGCCATGGCTGGGAGATAACCTATAAAGTCTTTTCGGGTTTCCGATGTAATGCTTCGAGTTTCTTGTCATAAAATAGGACACTAAACACTACATAATGTCCTTGTCGGAACACAAGTGCCTACCATTATTAACAGGTAAGTTATCTCTAAAATAGTACAATAGATTGATGGAGAGACTAAAATCTGTATATATCCCTGAGAAATAGACTAAAGTTTGATCGGATTCCGCATTTTACATTGAAAACGCAACGCAATATTTTTGTCAAAACAGAAGTGTCTATCGCTACGCAAAGCACTTTAGGAACAGTACAAGAACAGGCATTTGGTTCCTAAAACATCATGACTTAATATTATGTGTCTGTTGGTGCACTCAACGATCACTTGCTCAGAGACAGTGGTGAAAAACTCGGAAAAAGACGTCCTTGAAGTCAAAGCAACTGGCACTGACTACGGTTGCTGTACCACCAAATAAACGAACTAATAAAGTACGCCTTTGACAGTATAGTGCATGTTAAAAAGCTGTGGCATACGGCCAAAGAATTATCTTTTTTTAGTTGAAAGATTTGAATATTCTATTTTTCTTTTCCTGTATATGTGTACATAGATTTTATAAACGATATATATAAAATTTTATGAGGCTTTAATTTATTCAAAAACTTCGAAAGAGTGTCAAAGATGTCATTAAAACCCTGAAAAATTAAAAAAATCTTTTAGTTCTTCATTTCAGAGTATATGTACATGATATTAACACATCTGGATCTTGGGATATGCTTCAAACTCGTTTCAATAGCTTACTATCACTTAATCTCAATATATCAATTTCTTAAATATAACTCTACCCGAAATGTGTAAAAATAGTATTTCTGTTCTGTTACTTGTTTTAGTAAATAATTATCTTATGGAAAGTAATATTTATTTATCTGTAATTGTATTACAGATAAAGATACAATGTAGAATTTAATATAATATAATAATATATACATAAAAATTACAGACAGATAATAATAATAATAATTAACGTGGAAGAGCCATGCTTAGGCACGAATGGGCCGGCTCGACCGGTGCGATACCACGTGGAGCGTGGACGCCCAGGCTGCCCCTCGTACTCTGGGGGGGGGGGGGTCAACTGGGCTCTCAAAATCTGCTCGGGGTAAGAGAAGGCATACCATGGCACCCCGTCACATTTACCGTGGATTTTTGTAATATCAGGGGCTTACATTCTAACCTCGATACTGTCCACCACCACCTTGAGACAGCAAAGCCGGCCTTGCTCTTTTTAACCAAGACGCAGATATCATCTCCAGCGGACACATCCTTCTCTGCTACCCTGGGTACGCACTGGAACACTCCTTTGTTGCGTGTACGTTCGAGATGATATCACTGCCTCGGCAATCTTGAAGGTAGGGACTTCTCCATCTTATGGCTACGTGTAGACTGCGACGACCATCCCCGCATCTACGTATGCCTCTACAGGTCCCATAGCGGTGATGCCGAAACGGACCGACTCATCGATGACGTCCAAATAGTTACAGACTCAGTGCTCCAGCAGGTCCCATTCGCAGAGATCGTGATTCTTGGCGACTTTAACGCCCATCACGCCGAATGGCTTGGTTCGTGAAAAACCGATCATGCGGGAAGATCTGTTCACGATTTCGCCTTGGCATATGCCTTCAGCAGAAAGCCACGTGCCTTCACTGTTGGATCTTCTGCTGACTTCACATCGTGACGGCTACAAAGAATCCGTTGAGGCTCCTCTTGGCTCTTCGGACCATTGCCTGATTAGGAGTATAGTGCCACTCGTTCACTCGCTGGGGCCGCGAGTTACAGGCAGTCGCCGCGTATGGCACTATAGGTCAGCAGACTGGGATGGAATGCGAACATTCTTTGCATCCTACCCATGGAGGCAGGTTTGCTTCCTGCCGGATAATCCCAATGTCGTTGCCGACTCTGTCGCTGATGTTGTGCTTCAAGGTATGGAACTTTTCATTCCATTCTCCCTGATTCCCACAGGTGGCAAGTCCCAGCCCTGGTTTGGTCGAACTTGCAAAGCGGCGTCCCGCCGAAAGCAGGAATGTTACCAAGCATGGGCTAATGCAACGACAGCACGGGATGTAAAGACCAGCACATTAAAGAAACAATTTAACTTTGCCTCCAGGTACCTCAAAAGAGTAATTGCTGGGGCGAAGTCGTCTCACATCGGCAGGATTGGCGAGAAACTAGTGGGGGACACCCACTAGTTTCTCGCCAATCCTGCCGATTCCGGAACTCGTGCATTCTGGTCTCTTACCAAAGCTTCCACGGGAACTTTTGTAAGCCATCCCTTCCACCTCTGCACATAGGAGATAATTCGTTCGCCCACGATGCTAAAGAAAAAGCCGATCTTCTGGGCAAACTCTTTGCGTGCAACTCGACCCTGGACGACGGGGGAAACGCACCACCAACCATGCCGCAGTGCGAGAGCCGCATGCCGGAAGTCCGGTTTACACAAAGGGTAGTGCGTAAAGCGCTCCTTTCCCTCGACGTTCTTAAGTCGAGTGGGCACGATAGAATCTCTCATATCGTGCTGAAGACGTGTGCTCCAGAGTTGGCACCGGTTTTAACGCGCCTTTATCGGCTTTCCTACTCTCTTAGCGTAGTCCCGAACTCATGGAAGACAGCTCTAGTGTACCCAATCCATGAAAAAGGAGATCGCTCGGATCCGTCCAACTACAGACCAATAGCCATCACCTCCTTGCTCTCCAAGATAATAGAATCCATTGTTAACCGCCAGGTCCTCCGGTACTTAGAAGACCACCAGCTCCTCAATGATCGACAATAATAGCTTCCGTCGGGTCGTTCAGCTGGTGATCTTCTTGTTTACTTGACTCACCGGTGAGCACAGGCGATCGAGACCAAGGGGGAAGCGTTGGCCGTTAGTTTGGACGTGGCGAAGACCTTCGATCGGGTCTGGCACAAAGCGCTCCTTGCGAAGCTTCCTTCCTATGGGCTTCCTGAGAAACTGTGCTATTGGCTCACCAGTTTTCTTACAGACAGAAGCATCAAGGTCGTTGTTGACGGTGCATGCTCCGACTCGAAGTCTGTTAATTCTGGTGTCCCACAAGGCTGTGTGCTATCACCCACGCTGTTTCTTTTTCATATCAACGACATGCTGCAGATCAGCAGCATCCATTGCTATGCGGACGATAGCACGTGTGATGCCCTTTACACCGGCCGCGCTAACATTTCCTATTTCATTCTTAACCTAGTCCAGTTTAACCCCAAGAAGACACAGGTTTGCGCGTTCACCGCTAAAAAGTTGCCATTGGTCGTATCACCTCAATTTGAGAGCACTTCCCTAAGTGCATCAGCCAGTATCGGAATTCTTGGCGTCGATATATCAAGCGAAATCCAGTTTCGCGGTCACTTAGAGAGTAAGGCCATATTAGCCTCGAAGAAGCTTGGTGTGCTAAACAGATCGAGACAGTATTTTACTCCGGCCCACCGCCTGCAACTTTATAAGGCGCAGGTTCGGCCGCACATGGAATACTGTTCTCATCTCTATGCAGGTGCACCCCAGTACCAACTTCTCCCTCTTGACCGCATTCAACGGAGAGCGACTCGCATCATCGACTGCCAAGATATTTCTGATCGACTTGACACCTTGGCGTTACGTAGAGATGTAGCTTCACTCTGCATCCTCTATCGCTTGTATCATGGGGAGTGTTCAGAGGAATTGTTCGGACATATACCGGCTGCTGGTTTTCGCCATTGTCTTACGCGACAAAATATCCATCCCCGTCACCTGGATGATTGGCACTCCACCATTGTGCGCTTCACCAGAAGCTTTATGCCTCGCACAAGCAGCCTAAAGAACAAATTGTCGCCTGCCGTATTTCCGGACCGATACGACCTAAAAGGCCGGCATCGCACTTGTGACTCTTGAGTGGCGGGTGTCCATGGGCAACGATAGTCACTTACCATCAGGTGACCCGTCTGCTTGTTTGCCCCCTATCGCATAAAAAAGAAAGACATATATCCCTTTTTACTCAATCAATACTGTATCCTTTTTGTAGCACAGATAGATAATGGAATATATACACATTGATATACAAACGACAGCGCATAAAATAGAAATAGAAATTTTCAAATACTTGGCGAACAGATAATAATTGTAGAAGTACCTACTCGGTAAAATGTAAATTGCAATACTTATTTATTTTCAAATCGATTTCACAGCGGAATCGGCTTTATTAAACATTCAATTATTGTTCGATTACCATTTCCACTCGTTCGGGTTATGAATTTCTTGAACTGGAAAATGTTGTTCCGCCTTACGAATAAAAACGTTGCGTCCTATTCTAAATAAATTATTCTTAATACTTCAGTTTTATGAGTTCTATCTTGAGCTTTAAAGGACAATAAATTACCTCGTACGTAACAGTGTAATTAATCTGTGTTAATAAGTACATTTAAGATCTCTATAAACATTTTACAATATGTTGTTTCGTAAATTAACGATTTCACTGCCTTGTATTTCGTTGCAAGGAGTAAAATAAAGAGATAAATAAATAAAATTATTAAATGTTTAGTTATTATAATTATTATTCTTTTCTTAAATTAATACAAACATATAAATTACATTTTAGAATGTACCATATAAATAATGAATACATTTAAAACTAAAAAAAGTGGTGGACCACCTATATCGGGTACAGGAACCAAGACACCGGTGGTTAGGGTCCAAAGATAGGAACCTCCTAACAATGCGTGCCGTGTCAAAGAGAACTGCCTTCTGCATCAGTCCCTTGACCTAACCATCTAATGAGAGCCTCTTAAGGTGTTGGTGGCTCTTAGTTATTAATCCGTGAGCAGATATGACTATCGGAACAATGATCGCCTAATCGATATTCCACATAACGACTATCTCGTGAGATAAATCTAAATATTTTAATTGTTTATCTTTTTTAACTTTCATGAGATTATCGTCATGAGGAACAGCAATAACGACAATTTTTGTGCGGCGCTCTAATCGGCATAGGCGAGTGGTGAGAGCACCACTATATCATGCTTTATCAGTGATTATAGATTGATCCCAATACAGTGTAGCTTGACTATTTTCGAGAATATACAATCTCATCTCAATCTCATTACCGATGACCGTGGTTGGTGTATTCGAAATGCAGTCAGTCAGTCACTCAATGATAGGAACATTATGAAAATGCACGCAGGAGTCTCCATTTTGCTACGCTTCTCTTTGGTGTCATTTTGACTCAGCGGCCCGAGTACTTTTTTAAAAAGCTCGCTTGGTCTTGTGAACAAGATAAACATAAAACTCGAGCTTCCTCATACCTATTGGTCACACCAAGGCATTGTACAGCCGCCTTTAGAGAGCCTCCCTTTTGGGATGTTTAGGTTAACAAGTACTCGGTGCTGGAAAAACAATAAAACTGTTACTTTTCTCAGTTTTTCTTGTTTAGAACTAGTGAAAACCCAGATTATAAACCCCAGATTAATACTGACCCCGCGAACGGGGCACAGATCAAAATATAGGAATGGGATGATGTTTTGTGTAGTCGCTGTACATAGCACGAACACGTTAGAAATTAAGTTTTATAATTTAATTTTAGAATAAGTGGTATATCTTAAATATATACAATTATACATATATACACATAATAACGTAATTATAACACAATCTGTACTTTAGTAAGCTTTGATTAAGATGGTTATTAATTATACTCTATTTACTCTTATTGTACTCTTTCTCTCTCACTCACTCTTATAAATATATACCATAAGAAGGCTCTCTGTCCGTGATATTCACTAGGTGATAGCATAATACCAGCGCTGCTACGAGGTAGCACAAAGTTGAGCTAACGGCCATTTATGTCTCATACAGTGGTACATACTTGTCAGCACTGACGTTTGATGAATTTGTTATCCTTGCCTTGTATAAGTACAAAATAAATATATTTTCTTTCTTTCTTTCTCTCTTTCTTTCTTTCTTTCTTTCTTTCTTTCTTTCTTTCTTTCTTTCTATCTATCTTTCTATCTTTCTTTCTATCAAGAACATAGAATTCAGTAATAATTATTATTATTATTTGCATTGTGTTTCTATTCCAGGTACATAGTACTTTCAGCGATATATATCGTATAGTATGTACCAAAACCGATGAGAGAGATAACACAATATTCCAATATTTAAAACATTATTTAACAACAAAAAGAAAATATGTCTGTGCATGCGCATGTTTTCGTGTGCAT
This sequence comes from Tyria jacobaeae, assembly GCA_947561695.1. NCBI lineage: Eukaryota > Metazoa > Arthropoda > Insecta > Lepidoptera > Erebidae > Tyria > Tyria jacobaeae. The sequence goes on along the minus strand of OX387223.1, from coordinate 11,340,596 downwards.
GCCTATCCGTGTGTGTGCGCGTAGTATTTATAGACCCAGGAGTACTTCTCGCTCATCGTATTTCATAGTTTTCATTCGTAAGTAAAGCGAAGTGTTTCACATATACTCCATATGTGAAACACTTCGCTTACCTTATAGTACAGGAGAGACCTCATGAGTAAAACTGCTGTCCTGCTGCCTTTTGTTTGAACAGACATTGTGTGGCATACGGTATCATGTCTTCTTTTCTTTGACATATGGATGTTATCAAATTTTAGCTCCTGAACATGGCTTCTAGAGGATAGCGTTGAGAATATAGGAATGCTCGACAGTTTACGTTGCACAATCTTATTTAACTCAATAGTAACGTGTAGGTTTTTTTAGTCTTAGGAAAACGATTTTGCCAACATCTCGCCATGCCATTAGACGCTAAGTTATAAGACAGTGTACTACCACTACTGTTTTAGAGTAGCGAGCTCGGCAGACTACTTTAAGTTTTAAAAAATAAACATTAGTTTGCTTACTTTTTGTCACTTTTTTTCACAAGTAACTAATTATCGAATAAGAGGACAACATTTTACTAATTAACACACTCGCGTAAAACGAATTTAAAACTACCATGTCATAATGCTAATACATTATAAAGTGAAGTGTAGTACAAATATTCCCTAGCAGAATTCACTTGGGGTTGCAATTTTTATATTTCCTCGACGTTGTATAAAAGTCATGAAAGTTTTATGGTGGTTAGTTGCGTCATTTTCACTGAGTTTAATGTGCAATATGTGATAGGGAGTGTCTGTGAAAATAATGCTAATATTTCAATACAAAATTTGTCATGGTTACAAATCCCTGTCTTTGGATAGGCCTTCACAAGATTATTTAACTTACTGATGTGTAGTATTTCGAAATTCATGTTTTTTTTATAAGATATTAAGTTTTTTATTGATTTGCAATGTCGATTTTTCATTATTATTCAGCAGACAAGCCACTAAACGTATGAAATAGAGTTATAGAAAATCCATAATTCAAAAAGTACCGTTCACAATATTTGATGCCGTTAATTTATCTATCTATTTCTACATATTAAAAACAAATTAGACCGAAGAAATTTCATTTTGAATTGTCTATATAAAACATTTTTTTCTTATTAATAACTCAATCATCAAATTAAATGGATGAAGATCGTTGTAGTTGTAATAATGTGAGAGGATATCAAATAAGTCCAGCATGTAGCATTCGCCCTTTTTTGTGTAATAAAATTAGGGCATGCGAAAGCTACCCTACCGGATATCCTTTGTTCACAGACCTCTTATATACAACATTATAAATAAATTGTTTCTAGGGAGGTTAGAAAAATATATCTAAAAATATTTATTTTTGTATTTTCCTCTGATAAACTGTTATAACAGCAAACAAGTGACTCTTTAAGTGTAAATTTAGTTTTCGCTACTCTTTATCACATGCAAAATACAATAGTATAAACAAACTAAATATAATACCATATATTATAAAAAAAAAGCTGACATGACATACGGAGCCGAAATGTGGACACTTACGGTACGGCTGGTCCACAAGCTTTAAGTTGCTCAGCGTGCTTTGGAAAGGGCTATGCTCGGTGTTTCTGTGGACTGCGATAGGTTGATGATAATGATGATGAAGAGTAGCTGACAGATATTCGTATATCATAATTTCTTATCTTAAATGTTGTAATGAGAACTTTCATACATACGCTCACGCCTGTATCCCCTAAAGGGTTGGCAGAGATCTATTACACCAACATGTTGCCAAATAGAATTTGGTCTCACTATAGGTCAAGCCTATTCTACTCACCGTGATCCACAAGGTTTACATGCATTTATCGTTAAGTATAACACGAAATAATGCCAATCACCAGGCACGTACCGTACAAGCAGTCTTGAATATTTTAAACGGATCTCCGATGGAAGACGATCAAATTTAATGATAAATAAAGCACTTAGGAGTTAACTTTAAATTAACGCAGTCTAGAAATCTCTATAAAGAAACAAAAAAAAATCGCTGGGTCAACCTTACTTGTCACCGATAAACCGAAGTCATTTATTTTACATATATGTATGTGGATCTGAAAGATGGTGGCTCTGTAAACTTTGTTCTAAATCGACACACATGACAGGAGAGAAGTGAAATATTGGATTTTCGTGGGAAGGGTTATTGAGGCTTGAAGTGCTTATAGTTCTGTTGTTTGTAAGACCGTGCGCTTTGAGTACACTCCGACATATCTGCAATGTAGCGCCCTTGGGACCAATTTACAATTATCCGGAGGTTTCTAGAATGCTAAACGACGCAAAAGGCTCAGCAGTTTACTTATACAATATAATAGTTAATGTAGATTTGAACACAACATTATGTCTACATTGATTTTATATTGAGGAAGAATCAGTAGCTAATAATGTTATATTAACAATGACATGTATAGAACACAATATTATATTTGTATAAAATAATAAATTAGCCAAAGTGCGTAAGATTTGGAATATTTATCTGGGACACGCAGAAACTGTTTGTCTGTATGTGCAAATTCTGTGGAACAAAGTGACCTGTGTCCGTGGGTGGCGGCAGACATTTACCATGTGCTCGTCTGCTCATTTGCCCCCTATAAAATAAAAATAAAAATGTTAAATGATTTTGTTAAAGTCTTTTATCAATAATTTAAATAATTGATGTTCATTATCATTTTGTAAACGCATCATTATTAACCGTTGTACTTCAAACGTGTTTTGATAATTGATAGGAAATATTTTTAGGAAAGAGTGATTTGTAGGAGTAGAAAACGTTAGACTAGGTGGTGCTAGTGGTTTTGGTGTTGGTTTACACGACCAGATTCCGCAGCGAGGCGCGTATCGTGAGATAAAAATATTGTGCAAAAAGTGGGCGTTAATACACTCACTACTACCCCTTAAGGGGTTTAATACTACCCCTTAGATATAGGCTTGAATGTATGTACTAACTAACATAAGATAATAACTGATGCCTTGGTTGCTTTATAGCTGCAATATTTTTTATAAACTTATTGCATTATCTCTGTGAGAAATCATTCTCGTTTACCAGACGTCATACAAATTAGATTTGTTCTCTCATTCCTTACGAGCACACGTGTTCTTGAAATGTAATCGTTGTTTTCGTATTTGTCTTATTTTTTTGGGCCTCTTAGAAGTTCAACCAAGAATAACAAAAATACAATTTTATAATACGTCGAGATAAAGATTGAATTTAGCATTAAATATAAAATATAAAGTAATAATAATAAAAAGTTAAAATCTAGTCTCTAGTGCTATTATTACCAGGCGCTGTAGTACAGAACTGCTCCTGTCGCATTTTCGAACTGGAGCTGTTGGTTTCAGCGCCGGTCGTCGAGCTGGAGGCAGTGACCAACCGCTGTCTCTGTTAAATCGATTTTGCTTCACGTACTTTCCACGGTTCGTAATATTTTTTAGAAGTACGGAAGTCTTGTCGAAACGTATGTAGTGTAGTGTTCAGCGACGGCCCACCTGCACAGTCCATGTTTTTCACTCTGCGTATGTGTTCCTGAAGCCTGGTTGCGATGCTGATGCCTGATTTTTATTCTAATATTCTGTGATGATTATAACAACAATTTCGATGTTTATTTTTTGCATGGGTTACATTGTTCGTTGTGGAATATCTCAGTAATTTGTACGATAACCACCTTGCTGTTATCCGTGTTTAACTTCGTATTTTTGTTCGGGACAGATAAATTTAACCTTCATCAGAAAACAATTGAATAGATTGGAACGGGTTAGCTTTAATCGAATCCTCTCAATTAAGAAGTCCTTTCAAAGGCCTTCTATTGAAACATAAATTTATCATGCCATGTACCACCTCTACACGATGCATTTCTCCAGATTCTGGACTTTAGCTAAATACCCAAATTCTTATCTTTCCAGAAGGATATCGCTATGTCGCTCAGGTATATCATCATTAAAGATCTTGTATGAAGTCTGCTATGACTCCAAAATGGTGTAGCGCTAGCTAAGGGCGAGAGCAAAATTCTTTTTTGTTATTTATACAAAACAGTAGAAATATAATAAGTTCAACCGGTTGATAGTTAACTGTTTTGATGGTGCCTATTTATTAGATACTCATCGATGTCATGTAAATCTAATGATGTCGAAAAAAATCCCCACTACTTCTAACATAACAACACAGAAAACCGATTGTGAAGCAACGCTTGCGTTGCATTTCCCCGAAGTGAGTGTGGTTTCTTTTCTTCTTCCCTCATCTCCCCTCTCCTATTTCCCATCACCTCATCTACCCTCCCCGCATCCCCTCAACCCTCATGGTGATGAGGCGGGCAAGTCGGGCAGTGCACTTCTCGCGACTCTTGAGTTGGAAGTGTCCATATGTACGGAGGTTGTCGCTTACCATCAAGTGACCCGTCCGTTTATCTGTCCCATATAGCATAAAAAAAATATACCTTTAGTGAATACCTGGCAGCTGTAAGTACGAAGTTTACTGATAATGAAAACTTCTTACTTACACCTGCCGGGTAAAACTAAACAGAAAAGTTACAGTGCACTATAGACGTTTATACTCGTAGAATTCACCAAAAAGCACTGTTAAGAGCATTTTGTTACTGAGATTCATAACGTGTTTTATGTACCTTCAGTTTTTATACCACATAAACCTATTTTAAGTCACGCAGTACATGGTCATTTTAATTTGCATGGGGAATGTATCTACTTATTAAGTATTAATCATATGTTGATATAATTCAACATTATCAGAGTAGTGCTATCACTACTCTGGTATGCCTATGCAAATAAATATATCACCAATGCTATTATTTATACATTAATGTGTAAAAAATATTCTGAGAAGTTCTCATAACTCACAGATACAGTATTGGAAGGTGTATGAATGAAAAATGCCTGATGATGATAGTAACTTACTTTCTTTATACTGAACATAAAAACTTATTTGAAAACAGTGAAATCCAATTTATGTAACCCATATAACCTCGACTATTGGTTTATACTGAATAGCGGCCTTTGAAACCAAATTTGGTATATATTTCAACATAACTTCAACTTCAGGCGGCTATAACCTGATAAATACTGATAGCTCTATAACCACGACATTTTATTATGTTAGAATAAAAGTTAGATGTCTATTCTGACGTCAGAAAACTGAGATCACACCTATTTTAAATATGAATGTACGTGTTGTAGGACCCTGGAAGCGGATATTTATTATTTAGTGAAGCAATTTGTCCTTAACTTAAAATACGTACAGCCTAACAGCCTACAGAATCGATAAAGATAAGACAACATAAAGGTAAGTAGGCTTGAACGATGAAAATAACAGATTAACATCTACGTTGTTCTCTTTTTGCTTAACGATACCGGGTAAAGTGAACGAATTAATAATGCGCCGGCGTCGTATCAGTTAACACTTTAAAATAATTTAAGAGAGTAAAATTAACCAAAATAATTCGATGTTTTAGTAATATTTTATTATTTTACATGTTGTATAATATAGAAATACCGCAATTTAACACAGCAGAAAAATTGTTACCTGCGCTGGTCTGTCGCAATGTCTCACGTACTAACAAAATAACTTTCATATAAAACTGAAATATTTTCAATTACTCCATTTGCTTCAAAATTATTTAAATAATAATATAATTTTGTACCTCATACTGATAGTTTATTAAATAAGCTACGAATATTTATTATCAAAAAATACAAAAATCCTCTAATTTAAGTATTTTATATGATTTTTTGTTTTTATATATTCTTCTTTTTATATTTATTATTCTGTCTAAGTCAGACACATTATCACTCACTTTTGTCTGGGACTTGTTAATTTTCATTCTCTCTCCATTCTATTGACCTTTGAAACACCGCAAGAGAAAGTTTTTGATATTTAAAAGAGTCTGGTTTTTCATTTAGGAAGAGGTAAAATAAACATTCTGGTTGGCTTTGTTTAGATATTAAAATTCCAAATTTCAAATAAATATGCATCGTACCTGTTAAAACGTCATTTTACATATTTTTTTATATTATTTAAGTATTTAATAGTTAAGTAATAACATAATAAAGTAATATTATTTTGTGAGGTGTACCCTTGTTTATGCTCGTTTATTGTATAAAATGTTATAGATTGTTGCCAAAATTAAATAGGACTAGTACATATATAAATTTAGTTCACATCGTATTAATTAACATCACATTATGTAAGTGTTGAATAAAATGCTAGTCACGTTGCAAGGTAATTAATAAAACACATACCTAGGAAAGAAATAAAGAAACCTATTTGTTCACTATTGTCCATTCCGATAGTAATGTACCGCCATAATATTTGTGTGTAATGAAACTTCCGAACGATTGCACCTAAATAGATAATATTTATGTACCCTTTTAAAATATGTAGTTCATTTCAATAAAATAAAAATAAATTAAAATATTAAAATTCCTATGTATATATGGTCTAGATAACCAGCAAACTCTATTTTTGTAATTAGCTTATGAAATTATGAGATAAAACATCATAACGTTATGAAAAGAAACTTACTTACTTACTTAGTACTTGTTTGAAAGCAGTGTTTCTGTTAATTTACTTGTATTTGTTTCAATAATCAATTCTTCTATCCAAAGTATGATTAACTGCGATGATAGAACGATACCGCTATTATGAATCGTTTACGTGACGGCACTACTTGGGGTCTACTTTAACCTTAACCTGTACAATAAGGCACATAAAGAACGCCTAAATTCTCGTTTGAACTTTGTTACCGATAAGTTACGCATTCAAAATTTCATGGAAAGGAGAGAAAAAAGTGCAGTTTTTGAAGAAGATTGTGATAAAACAAAATTTAATTGAACTGTACTACAAATACCAAAAGATAGATTACTCTTTAATCTTGAAACGAATGATTCTTAAACATTCCAAGTTTTGTTGTTATAATGTTATAACAAATTCACTAATTGACTAAGGTAAATTATGTAGTAAATATTATATCATATAATTTTGTTACACTTCTCTTGGATTAAATAATCTATACTAATATTATAAATGTGGAAGTAACATCGTATATTTATCTGCTTGTAACATTTATACATGATATGATAGTTTTTATCGACATACCACGAGAGTGAATCTGCGGGCGGAGGCTAGGTGAGTATAATTGTGATCTGGAAACATTCAAATTCTAAAACCGTTTAAAATAAACCAGTTCTCTTAAAATAAGTCGATAATAATGTAAGTAAGTAAAATAAAATGAAATAAATACTAAGATTTAGTTTGGACGCGTTGTTATCTTGTTTATATATTTATTCGACAAGGCACATATATATTTCCTTTCCTTATTCTTAGAAAATAACGAGAAGAATACTATTTGTTCAAAGTAACTTAATAAGGCTTAAGCCTATTGCTGTCACCTTGGCACTTCAGAATTTAATTCAACAAGGGAAAGCAATGGAAGAAAACGGATATTGCTTATAAAGTTGGAGTGGGAAGCGAAACCAAGTAAGTAATATTTCGAAAACGGGGTGGCATACATGCAGGTAAGGTAAAAACTCGGACTAGCTGTAGCCGGTAGGTACAAGTCTTCTAACCATATCTATATATTATTTTATTATACTGCTATATCTAATCGGCTACACTGCTACAGCTGCCCACCCCGGCTTCGGTGGGTTTTGTCTCACTCAATAACTTTTCTTAGCAAGAGATCTTAAAAACTACGATACGGTGGAAAAAAAGCCTTTTATATAAACCTTACCTATAACGAAGAAAACAAAAAAAAAAATCATTATCCAATTTAGTGCTGTCTTAAGGAAATTATGAACGTGCATACTTTTCGGCAATGAATTTTTATTACTATACCAAGATAGATTTACTTATTGCGCGTTAACCCGGGTTTTACTGCAGTCTGTAGAGGTGGACTACCCTTTGACCATTATCTTTTTCTTAGGTTCTTGTCGTAGGTGATTCATTTTTCATCACCAGTAGTCAATCTTTTAAAAAAAGGCTCAGTTTCGTTACGTTTCAATCGAAAATCGGAGCTCAGTGAGCTTGTGTGACACCCAAATATCGAGTTTTTTTGTACAGCCAGAATTGTTCAAATGGGTCAAAACTATTTTATGGTCAATCCACCGTTCCTCGACTATGTCGTAAGTAGTAATATGCTGATCTTGCTCTACTTTTCCTAAAATGGCATCGAATTTAGGTGTATGAGAGCGATCAGAGTGAGCTACATCTTTGACATCAAAGTTCATGAGACTGAAAACGCTTGAATCAACTTTTGACTATTGACACTGCATTCGGTCCTTAAAGTATTAGGTCTTCCAGTTAGTTTTGAGGGAACATGTGAAGTAGCTTTCGCGACACGTCGGTACAAGTTACTTAGGTATTCGATGCGGCGTGTTTTAGCTTGCACTTTAATTATTCGAATTAACTCACTTACAGTAAACGCACGCAAGTTTTTAGTGTGATTAAATATGGAACGTGATAAATATTATTTTCGTCATTTACTACTATACTTTTTCGATTCAAGAAAAACAGCAGCAGAAGCTCACAGACTTATTGTAGATACGTATCATGAATCTGCACCATCTGTTAAAATATGTGAATACTGGTTTCGACGATTTAACAGTGGTAATTTCTATTTAGAGGATAAAAAGAACGTAGTGGACAACCAAAAAAGTTTGAAGACGGTAAATTGCAGGCGTTATTGGACGAAAACCCTGCCCGCACACTACAAGAGTTGGCTAAAGAATTAAATGTAGGTAAATCAACAATTTCTAATCATTTACACGCAATGGGTAAAATTCAAAAACAAGGAAAATGGGTTCTACATGTTTTATCAGAATTAGCGATGCAAAATCGAGTAACCATTTGTGCTTCACTACTGTCTCGTTACAAAAAGAATTATTTTTTTTCAAATCAAATCAAATCGTTACGCGCGATGAAAAATGGATCTACTATGATAATCGAAAACATAGGAAATCATGGGTAGATCCTGGTCAACCGTCCACATCGACTCCGAAGCTTAACATTCACGTAAATAAGGTATTAGTATGCATTTGGTGGGATATGAAAGGTGTTATTTATTATGAATTGTTAAAAGCAAATGAAACTATTACAGCTGAGCGTTATCAACATCAATTAATCAAATTGAGTCGTCATCATGCATTGAACCAAAAATATCCAAGAATTGCACATAGACAACAAAAGGTAATTTTACTGTATGACAATGCTCGCTCACACATCGCAAAAGCTGTAAGACTACTTTCAGATATTCAGTAGTAAGTGTTACTGCATCCCGCATGTTCACCAGATTGTGCTCCTTCTCATTACAGATCAGCACTTCAAATCTTACAAATGTATCAAAAAATGGATCGATGAATGGATCGCTTCAAAAGATGATCAGTTTTTTATGATGGAATCCATTTGTTTTACGAAAAATAGCAAAATGTTGTACCTGGTAATGGAGCATATGTTAATTAAAATATAAATTATCGTTTTTATAATACAAGAGTATTTCATTTTGAATAAATCCCTCAAAACTAACCGGAAGATCTAAGAATAATTATTTTTAGAGGCTTGAGTCGCAGTTTTCCCTTTTTGTAATAAAATTGCAGAATGTAAAGAATTTCTTCATTACTTCGTCGTTTCGTCGTTTTCTCAATGTCCTATATTTATTGATATTAAAACCAACGAGATACAACAGTAAGATACAAAAAACCAAGGAGATTTTACTTCAATTTTATACATATTTATAGACGCGATAGTTTGTATCACTAAGTTTTTATTTACTATATACTAAGGTTTTATTTATGTAAGATGGTTATGCTATTTTGTTGTAATGCAGTTGACACAAAGCGATAGGTTATCTTCATACAACATTATTGAATGTAGTGTATATGTAATCTGTCAGTAATTCAAGTGATAGTAGACATTTCTGTATAACTGGCGAGTTAGTGCGTAATCGGAAATTAGTTTCTGCTTGGTTTCTAGTCGCCTCGTTAACTAAAAATGTCTGAATGTAATGAAATAAAAAATGCTTAAAGTATTTTGTCTTTGATGGTCAATAGCGTTATTTTTTTTTAATGAGCAGAATGGACAAAAAACAAGCTTTAATCACACCCGCAACACGAGTAAGTAGGTAATCTGTTGAGCTCTGACAAAGCGTTTTTTGGCTTGCTGCCTTATTCCAAATAAAGTACTTACAAGCTGTGTTAATTATTAGTTCTTTTTTTTTTTTTAATTACTCGAAGATAAATTATAGTTGAAAGTGTTGTAAGTACTCAATGAACATAACGACTTGGGCGACCGAGCGCTGGGCACGTCACGATCGTAAGGTAAGGTAAGGCCCGTCATGGAGGATTAGCTCGAGAGATAGCACGGTGCTCTCTCTTATCGGCTGACGCAGGTACTCACCGGAAATTTCTGTTTCGGGAAGTACCTGTGTCACATAGGCTGGGAGCAAACGTCTGCGTGCCACCACTGTAGGGGCTGCCGCGAGGATACCGCACTCCACACCTTGGTGGAGTGCTCTGCATGGACTCAGTAGCGTGCCGACCTCGTGGCGGCTACGGGAGTGGGTAGCCTCTCGCTATAAACCATGGTCATGTCTATGGTCCTAAGCGAGAGTGCGTGGGATTCCGCCGTCTTGTATTGCGAGACAGTAATGCTTGCAAAAGAAGCAGCGGAACGAGAACGGGAGAGGACAAGTACTCTCTCGTCCCGCAGAAGACGCACCAGGCGCCGGAGAGTGCGAAATGATCTCCGGCCTCCATAAGCGCTTGCCTGGGAGTAACGGGTTGGGCTGACCGTTACCCTAGCAGAAGCAGGCCCGTGACTTTGGCGCGCCGTGTTCCGAGCGCGCCTTTTCGATTCGGAGGGGGGTATAGCCCCCCACATTCCATAGAGTGGTCACCTGCTAATCAGGTGCCCAAGGCTTGCAGGGGTTCAAGAAGGCTTCCTTGTTAGGGTATCCCGGGTCCCCTGCGATATAGCCACTGTGACGGAACACCGTGTGGTTTTAGTCGGTTCGAGTCCGACATACCATCTCACCCTCAGCTCTGGTGAGGTGATGACCCGTGGGGGTTTCCACACGAAAAAAAAAAAAAAAAGTACTCAATGAACATACTGCCTCCAGTTTCTAGCTTTATGTTCCCCACCTCGCGTGATTCTTATACTTTACCTTGACTTTAATTTGTATGAGTGGACTGTAAGCTGTTCAAAGCAGAGCATTAGCATTTAAAAATATTTAATTTAAAGAGTTTACTTTGATGGTTTTGAGATAACTTTCCGCAACAATAAATTTATGCTTCTTGAGGTTTGTTGGAGACAGTACTTTTGTATATATGTATTATTTTAATTGTTTTCCTTAAGCTTGTGCTGTAAACAAAATTAATAAACTAAACCAAATAATAATAATTGATAAACTTTTGTAATTTAGTTTACATGTTCTGTTAACAAAATAACATATGCTTACCGATTGCAGTTAAAAGGTTTTTATTACTACAAATATCCTTAAATTTTTAGGAGTTTTGGTAGTGATATAACTAACTAATAAAACATTCAAAGCTTACTCTAAATAGGTTGCAAGCACTGTTTAATACTAAATAATAATATTTTTATTTTAACAATAATTACGTTTCATGACTCAAAAAACACAATATAACTTGATAAAATAACCAAAGCTTTGATCAACAAAGTTTAATGAATATTTAAAGCTATTATAAAGAGATGTCTAGGTTCATCCCGTAAACTAAATTCGTATAAAAATGTTATCATTAAAAGTATTATGGCATAACAGCTGTCAGAATTTCATTTTATTGTCGAAATACGTAGTGTAATACGGACAAAACCGTTAGGGCGCTTATGAAATAATACGATTATACTAATGGTCTATGAATTTCTGGGTTGTTGACATATTTTGAAACAAGCTCGCTTAAATAGCGTGGAATGAATCAATCAATAGTTCTGTCAGTGATGACTGACGATAGATCGATCTCAGTATAGTATAGCTTGACTATTTTCAAAACTGGGTTAGGCCTATATCTGTAGTATGTTAACTCCATTACCACAAGGTTATATTTAAGAGCAAGTTGCTGATGGACTCTCAAGGCCACTTGGGCCACTATTTCTGTGCAAGTACTCACTAGTTTCAAGACGAGAACAATAGGAACTGATATGCTTGTAGGTTTCTCCAAAACAGGATAGTATTTAGGATGTCTTCTAAAATTGTTCCCCAGAACAACATCATCTGTAAATGAATCGATAAAAGCTTTAGTTTCTCCGATGAGGTCATAGCCAGGCTCAGTCAGGCCAGATGACAATCGATCGTCATCGTGCCTGTTTAAGGCTCAGTAGAATTTAGTACTGCTGGCATGGGCTAGTTCTGTTTCAATAGACCAAGCGAAGTGAGTTCGTTATCAACTGTCATGACATTCTGGTGCACCAAAACGTTAAAAGACAGAAATAATATTTAAGATTGCATACCTCGCGATTATGGAGGATCGTGGCATTTAGGCAATTCATTTAGCGGTTAGCAGTGTATGGATTCTTCCGACCAGGGTATCCAGTTTCGTCTGAGTCCATCTAAGTATGTATGTCAAAGGAGTAGGCTAGGACTGGCGACTGGTATGACCAAATCATTATAGGCCATTACCGCCAGTCAAAAGGTTTATATTGTATTATTACATAGATACTTATATGCATAAATCTGTAGAACCAAATTTGAAATTACTTGAGCATGCATCACGTAACATATACAAACTTTTTAATTTATTTTATATATCATTACCTAACATTTATGTAATTTATATTGTAAGAAATGTATTCCTGCATTTTATATTAATAAAATCTATACATATACCACATTTATTTTTAAATGATGGGGTGTAAACGAGCAGACGGATACTTGATTGGCAACTACCGCCGCCCTTGGACATCTGCAATACAAAGGTGATGCGTTGTCATTATAATACTTCGACTGAAGATGTTGTTGCGAGTTTAGTAGAATACATCACCACAAAGTTAGATCAGGTTTTAAAGTGTCTAGGAGTCTTCCTTGATCTAAAAAAGGCGTTCAACACCGTACATTTTCCATTTTTTAAAAGATACTTTTAAATAATTAATGTTTTCAAGTATCTTTAAAAAAATGTCCGAGGTATTACGCACATCATTTTCAAAGACTATTTACCTCTCCATATAAAGAAAGCTTACATATGTTTTACTCTTCTCTATTTACATCAATTATAACTTACTGCGTTATGTCATGAATGAAGTTTTCAACCTTATGGATCTTAAACACAAGACCTCTTTCAACTAGCTAAAGTGTTAACAGTGAGAGCCTGTATCCTCAGGTCACCACTCACTTAACTCTACCGGACTCATCTGAAATAAAATAATATACCTTCATACAAAACTACTTTTATAACTTGACAGTTAGCTGTTTTTAGTCTGATAGTATTTAATTATAAATATATATCTATACTAATATTATAAAGCTGCAGAGTTTGTTTGTTTGTTTGTTTGAACGCGCTAATCTCAGGAACTACTGGTCCGATTTAAAAATCTTTCAGCGTTGGATAGTCCATTTATCTAGAAAGGTTATAGGCTATGTTTTTTTTTTAATTAGGTATCCATAAGAAAATTGCGATTTTGTAACCCAAGGTGTAAAATCGAAAACCTATTTATGCGTGCGCTGCAAAAACTATTGACAATAGAACTAAATGATGTACTACGGGTTTGTAGGTTTTATTACGATCTACAAAAAAGTCCGCAAAAGCATATATCTAACTATCATAGTTTAGTCACAATAACCGCTTTTATGTTCATAAAAAATATTAAATCGTCTGAAGAAAGAAACTACGTTAAATGTGTATCGTAATATTAATCCTTATCCAAATTAAGCATTATGTTATCAAGGGTATTTATGTAGAAGTAAAATACACATACATACATTTTTGTTTTATTCCAATCGGACATTTCGTTGACAAAATTATCACGAGTATAAAAACGCAAAGAATTGGTACCTAATAATTAGTTATTTGCCAAAGAGTTTTATCAACATAATATTGTTAATCTTTATCGAAATAAATGTGTTGTTGATTAAGGGTATTTCATTGTGAACAAAATTGTCCTTGAAATCATCATATCCGTTAATTTCAATTAAGATCTTACAATTAACTACGCGGGTGAAACCGCGGGTCACAGCTAGTATAGTATAATATGTATGTATTTAGAAATATATTAGTATGTTTATCTTCAACAGTCTGGTTAGATTAGGCTGTAGCCGGTTTTTAATATAGATTATTTTTAGAGCCTTTTATGCTCTTAGGGTTTTGGGCGTAGGGCAATTCAATTGCTATTATTTTAGCCCAATAGATGTCAATGTGGTGATAGTAGTGGTATTTAGATAATAGGTATATCGGCAATTTGTTTTGTTGATAAGATTACTAAAACTAACAAAAGAGTATAGAAAAGAGTATAACAGGAATTGTAAGATATCTAAAAATATAAAGTATTACACTTAGGACTTCATTTCAGTGAGTTGGTCACATTTTACAGTGTGTGAAGCTCGCGATCAACAGTTTAATCTTCACTTGCGGTTGAGCCTCCCATGGAAATTTGCCATAATCATAAATATCACTTACAGGTTCGGATTTAAGTACAGTATTATTTTCCTAGCCTCAGGTTCCTTCAATATGGGATTATAGTCTTACAAAAGTAATAATAACATTATTACACAGTAAACATATTACAGAGCATACATATTTTGCCATAACAACAGAAACATTGAATTAAAAAACGTATACGTCTTATCAAATTTATATTATTTAAAATATGTTTATAACGTTTCTGTATATTGTTTTAATGACCAAGACAATTTCAGAAATGTAGGTACATATATTTCGTGGCTAGATCTTTTTTTTTATACTATAGGGGGACTGTCGTCCATGAACACCTGCAACTCAAAGTCGAAAGTGCACTGCCCGCTTTTGAGGGTATGAGGGATAGGGGGTTGCGAAAGGGGAAAAAAGAGAGGTTGATGAGGAGATATGAAAGAGGAGAGGGGGATGAGTTGGGCCTCCGGAAACCTCACTCATTTCGGGGAAATGCAACATAAGCGTTACTTCACAACCGTTTTTCTGTGAGGCCGTGGTATCGCACCGATCGAGCCGATCTATTCGTGCCTAAGCATGGCTCTACCACTGTTAGCATGGCTCTAGCACGTTTCATGGAATGATCATAGAATTCATTCCAGAATTTGATTCTATGGTCATCAAAGTTAAAATCAATTAACCTGGTGATCTTAAAGCTAAGTATTTTTACTGTAAAGTGTAAATTTACGTTTGTTTTTCAAAATCTATCGAAACTAATTTGAAAACGTAATTAATAGATTACTTTAAAATCAAATTGCTTGCATTATCTAAAGTACGTTGACTCCACCTTTCAAATTATTACTACTCACTACTCAGTATCAGTTCATATGTACAAAATGTAATGTTAATTTGTTGTCCTTTCGCTGCTTGTTGTCTATGTTCAACAATTTATTAATCAATTTGTTGTTTCGCCTGTCCTTGTGTTATCTTATATTGTCTAAATGTTATTTATGTCACTTCAGTATTTAATTTTTTTGTGAGTAAAAATACCGTATATATGATCAAACACGTTTAATTTAAATAAAAAATATACATATGAGGAAGAACTTTAATACCTAAACGTTATATTTTGGTTATAGGGCTCGGCCTTCTCGGCTTTAGCCAGTTAGAGTTCAATGATATGCGACCATATTACATTCCCATCCATACATTCAAGTAATTTCAATTTCCCTTCCTTCTATCTTCCTTTTTTTTTCAATTTTCCCATTTATTTCCCAAAGGAAAATTATGTATTTTCTCTCAATTAATTTTGTTCTTATTCCACAGATTAAAAGTATAATATCAAATAGTGAATTTATCTTAATATTAAATAACGTATCTGTTAGTGACTAGTACACAGATTATATTGCAGATCGTCATTTGCAACACGAAACAACCATTAGCTGTGGGTAACAGATAATTTAACGTTACAAATTCCGTAACTAGTAATTGCGGATGCCCCGTACGCCTCGCCCTACTGGAAAACCAATGGGGCGTGGCGTACGGCGCAACTATCTAATTACTCAGTTTCAGGTTGTGTATATTGATCGGCTGGCCTTTCCTTTTTTGAAATACTTATTACATTGTGCACGTCAAATGCAATAAATAAAACTTGAATGTTGATAGAACCAGCTAGGGAGCACTTAATAGGGCATTAAGACTCCCGCAGTGGATTTCTGAAACATATATTATGTATGAAGTAAGGAAAGCGTCTCTTGCGACCTTCGGTCCATAGGTTGTCCAGAAACCAACGGCATCCTAAGGCAATGCATGCATTGATTTGGCAATCGGCTATTGAACTGTCACATGTTTGTTATACATGCCGGCAATTCTTCTTTGTATTTTAACAAATATTTGTAATATACAACCTACCATAAATAGATGGTTGCGACTGACCAGTGACGGAATAACAGACCACTACGCGTTAATGGACTGTTAATCTTTAAGGCCGCGGCAGCGTGATGGCTGAGGCGTCGGACTTGCGATCAAGTGGTTGCGGGTTTAAACCCCACCCAGTACACTACCGTCGTAAACCCACCCCTTTTTTTTTTTTTTTTTTTTTTAACGTGTGGAAATCCCCTCGGACCGTCACCCCGCCGGGGTTTGCGGCGAGGCGGTGTGTCGGAATCGAACCGACTAAAACCACACGGTGTGCCACTCTGCGCCTGAGACGGAAGGGATCCGGGAACTGCTGAAATTAAGACATCCGGACCCCTCCCAGCGCTCGCCCGCACTGAAGCGGGCACCGTCTGCTGTTAAACTCTCTAATTAGGCGACGTACGGCACACGCGTACGTCACCCCCTCGCGGGTGGCTACTAGAGCGGATGGAGGGGAAAACCCGTCCCGACCATCCGCGGCCACACTCAGGGCGGCATGAGGCGCTGATAGGCGCGCCTACGCCGCCCAGTTCGCCGCCGGCGGATTGGGTCCGAGTGGATATCGTCCTCCCGGGCCTTCTCCGCCGCCTCCTTCTGCGAGATGACATCTTCACAGAAGGTTGCGACGGCGGTAAAACTGCTATCGCTACCGGCCATGGAGCGTATGACGGCCGGTAGCGAGAGATCTCCTCCGATGACTGCAGTGAGGGCCAGGCGCTGCGACTCCCAAGCGGGGCAGATCGCCAGCGTGTGCTGGGCCGAGTCTTCACTGCAGTCGCAGTGGTGGCAGGCGGGACTCAGTTCCCTCCTGGCGACCGAGTGCAGGTACTTCCCGAAGCAACCATGCCCGGAAAGCACCTGCGTCAGCCGGAACGAAAGGGTCCCGTGCTGCCGCCCTGCCCACTCGAGGATGACCGGCTGGAGAGCCTCCACGGCGGCAAAGCCAGCGCGCGGAGTCTCCAGCCGGAACGACCAACTAGCCATCGTGGCTCGACGGGCGGCTTCACGCCACTCGCGTACCTCTTCGGGCGGAGGGCGAAAGCCATACTCCGCCCGATATTCAGCCACCCGTCGATAAACTTCGGCGAGCACTTCCGCCTCCAAATCCCACGGGGGTGTTCCAGCCAAGGCGCACGCCGCCTCGGTGGACACCGTGCGGTATCCGCGTATGGCTCTGACCACCCACACCGGTGCCCCATACAGCGCCATCGACCGGACCACCCCCGTGTAGAGGTGTCGCGTTGCGACGCTGGCTCCACCCAAGTTGGGCAAAAGTCGCCCAAGGGCAGAGGTAGCGTCGACCAGCTTCGGACCAAGCTGTCGGAAGTGCTCGTCGAAGAGCCACCTACCGTCGAGTATCAGGCCCAGATACCTCATCTGGGCCCGAACCGGGACGAGGACCGAGTTGACCTCGATGAAGGCACCGGCGGGTGGACCACGACGGGGCCCATGGAACAAAAGGGCCTCCGTCTTGTCCAGGGCCACCCGTAAGCCCAGTGCCTCGATGCGCCCGACCACCAAAGAAACACCCCTGGTGGCCAGGCGCGCCGCCTCTTGGAAGTTCGCCCCCCGGGCTGTGACCAATGTGTCATCAGCATAGCAAATTACGCCCAGCCCGGGGGGGAGGCGACCTCGTAGGACCCAGTCGTACCCCACGTTCCACAGGAGTGGTCCAAGGACAGACCCCTGCGGAACGCCGCACGACATGGGTCGCCGTCTCAAGACGCCCTCTCGGTCCTCGTACACGACGGTACGCTCCTCTAAATAGTCTGCCACCAGCCGCCTCAGGTACTCTGGCACCCCGTGGTATTGGAGTGCTTCCCTGATGCAGCTGAATGGCAGACTATTGAATGCGTTGGCGATGTCCAGAGACACCGCCAACAGCACGCCGCCACAGCTCACTGCCTCTCCGGTCACGGCCCTAAGGCGCATCACGGCATCGACCGTCGAACGCCCCTCCCGGAACCCGAATTGGGCGTCCGACAGGTCGGGGCCCACCTCGCTGAGGTGCCGGACGATGCGGGCAGAGAGTATCCTCTCAAAAAGTTTACCCGCCTCGTCCAGCAACACGATGGGCCTATAGGCCGCGACCGAATCGGCAGGCCGTCCCGGCTTCCTCAACAGGACCAGCTTCCCGCATTTCCAGCACTCTGGGAAGCGTCCGGACGCCAGGCTAGCGTCCAATACTTCCCTGAGGCGGTCCGACATATGGTCGAGGGCTCGGGCCATCACTCGGGCTGGTACCCCGTCCGGCCCGGGGGCGGTGTTCTTGGAACGGATCCGTAGAACAGCCGCCCCAACCTCCGATTCCCTAACGGGCGGCACATCGTCCTCTCTACCCCCGTCGTCTCCGACCGCGTAGGCCATCGACGGGGGTGTGAGCTCCGCCCGCTGCGGGAAAAGGCCCTCGACCACTGGGCTGGAGAGTCTCGGTAAGGGGGGGGCCCGACGTGCGGAGCTTCTGACGCACCGCACGGTATGGGCAACCCCAGGGGTCACGGTCGAGACTCTCCAGCATATCCTTTCTCTTTGCGTCCTTGGTGCGGCAAATGGCCAGCTTCAGAGTTTTCCGCGCTTCTCGGTACTCCTCGTGAAGCTGGTCCTCCTCACCGTCTCCGCGGTGACGCCGCCGGCTGTGAGTGTAGGACCTCCGGGCACGAGTACAAGCCGCACGGAGGTCCGCCAACTCCTGGGACCACCAGTAGACCTCCTTCCTTGGAGGCCGACGACCCTGGATACGGGGCATGGCCGCATCGCAAATCTGCGTAATCGCGAAAGCGGCCAGCCCCCGCATCGACCTCCTCGGTCGGGGCCTGCGGAGACAGCCAAGAGTGAATAATGGCCGCCTCCTCTAGTAGGTCCCTGTCCAGCTTGGCAACAGCCCACCGCGGAAAACGGGAATTACGCCGCGCCGCGTCACCCCTACTGCGGCCCTGGGACCGGGAGAGCTCAAATCGGATATACAGGTGATCCGAGAGCGTCTTAACCTCTTCCAGGACACGCCAGTTCCTTACTCGAGCGGCAACAGCAGGGGTAGCGAACGAAAGGTCCACTATCGACCCACCCTGCTGTCGCACGTACGTGTTGGTGGAGCCTCTGTTTAGTAAACAGAGGCCCACCGAAGCCGCCCACTCCTCGACGGCCTCGCCCTTGGCGTCCGTCCCGGGGGACCCCCATGCAATGGATTTTGCGTTGAAGTCCCCCAGCACGAGGACGTGCCCAGACGCTAATCGCCGCATCGAGGTCTCCAAGCTGTTAAGGAAGACCTCGACCTCGTCGAAAAAAAATATTAAAAAAATCCATACTATAGCATACTATGATTTTTTTACCATATTCAAAGATTTAAATTTTTATGCATACATTTTCGGAAAAATCCGGATATGCGACCAACATCCTTGGTATAAAATACCTATAATTTAATTCATGCCAGCTCTATCCCTAAATATTAGCATGCAATATTAGCTTTATAGATAAGTTCTAAGGATCAATTGTCAGTTTCATAGTAGCATTCCTCTACTAAAAATTTAATACGAATTTCCATAAAATTGTTATCTATTTTGTTATTCGTGGGGTCAATTATACAATTCTAAAATATAAGTACACCTTACTAAAACACCCTTTGTACAGAGTGGTAGAAAGGTGTAGTCAAAGGTTGTGTTATTTGTTTGTTGCGTGGTTTAATGGAACAATTATGCGTAGTAGAGATTTTGTTGTAGGCATATTTCGGGTTTTTCTATGAATAAACCACTGGAGTTTTTGTGAAGATAGGAGCTATTTTATTACATATGATATATAATTTGGTACATGGTGTAGTTGTAAATAAAAATCATAGTTTTCGCCAATTTGGCGTTACATCATTTTATTTCATTGATCTTGCACATTGTCGAAATTATCTTCTACTACAATACGTGTATATTGGCAATATATATTATATTATTAAACATTTATAAATGAGTATATCGATATTATATAAGGTGTAGCTTACATCAAATAGTCTGAATATGTAATACACTTACATCATAAAATTATTACCTATGAGCAATATTTTTTTTAGATAAACACGTATTTGAGACATTAAGTTCAGATAGTTTAATTAGATAAATAATAAATCGCTTAAAATATGCCTTCAATAACATTAATTATTTAGTATGGTTTGTCGCAAATTAATGTTATATTTGAATTGGCGCGATCTAATATGTGTACTCTGTACTTATGCAATATTTGGAATGTAGTGTATATTGTAGTTACAAAAATATTATTAAATTCTTTTTTAGACATTTAAAACTTTAGGATATTTAATTCAAATAGAACATTTTCTTAATGAGATTTATACTTATCATTCATAAAGTACGATACTGTACAATGTGTGAATAAAATATGAGTTAAATAGACGCTCAACTAGGTCACGGTGGTAGTCATCGTGTGTCCATTGTGTGTATGCCGGGTTGTCGGGTTTAATTGGTAAGCGGGTGCCATTGTTTGACTTGCTCCATAGGCGCGGCTAGAGCTGAATTCCAATGTTGTAAAGCACGTCCTCTGGCAAACATGTATGATCCTAACACGAACTTGCCAAGTAGTCGATCTGCAATTAAGCAATACTAATAAGTGCGTTTGTTTTAATAAATCCTCCTATTAAAATTTCGTATAAAGCTTTTAGATGTTTAGGGTCAAAAAAGTACTTGGATCTTGTTTGTTAAAGGCAAGGATCACTATGCCCCTGATAGTATGTTGCAGTAACATAATAAGTCGAAGGCTACCAAAATCAATAGTCATGACAACCTAGACGTACACTATAAATATAATAATAATTGATTGTTGATAGCTGGCTTTCAGCCCCTAATTTAAAAAATAAAAAAAATGTCGAAGGCTGATTAGACTCACAAATGCAAATAATGTAACAAAATCAATTCCAGATTTAATTCTGGAAAGTGTCAGTCCAGTGACTTTGATTGATAGGATTGATCTTAACATTTATTTTTGTAATTTAGAATTGTAGTCAATATTAAAATCGTAGGACAAGAAACAGTAATTCTTTTAAATACATACCACGATTGTTGTTCATATTTAGATGCCTTATACCTTCGTTCTATAATTTAATCCATCCCTCTTACCTTTAGCATATACTGAGTGAGGTTGCAACGCCTGTATGGTAACACTCGTTGTGTGAAGTTCATCAGCTCTAAGCCTGAAGTGGAAGCACTCAGAGACGAACGCGGAACCATCGTCCCCCACGTCAACAGCAGCAGTGCGACGAGCTCGCACCCCGCGGCATGCTCGCTCTTGCGTTACACGAACCACCATTTCTCTCTTGCTTGCTGATGGGTCCAACTGAGTAACAAAGATGTATATGACTGATTTTAATAAAAAGAAATTACGCGGAGTGCGTGCCACAAAAGAATTAGCCCTTAACCCATTAGTATTAAATGTCTATCACGCAAAGATTTAGATCTAGTTAGTGGCACAAAATATTTCGCTCCTACATTAAGTCGGAATTGTGATAGGAGTATATGTGTAAAGCAAATTATAACTTAACATGTATAAGTCACAATCAGAACATAATACAATATTTTAACATAAAAGGATTACGATACTATAACTTCTAAGAACGTTATAGAAAGAACACGAGAGATAAAAAGTATTTAAATAAAACATACATATATGCACAGTTATAATAAATAAGACAACAGTAAAAGCCCTGATAAGTGCTTAAAGTATGTCGACCGCCCATGTACACATGTTTCTTGCGTTTAAACTTAAATTGGTAAGTACATTTACTTTTACATTTAATAAAATAGCTTGTCCGATGGTCATGTTCTAAACGAAGTATTAGGTTGGCAACTAATAAACCCGCATCTTTTTTCGATCAGTTTCTGAAACGTTATAGAACTATCTCGAATTTCTCGGAGTAGTATATAAATAAAGCAAGAGTTGTATGTCAGATCAGTGACAACTGGATCTCGAATAGTAAAACTACAGTAAACTTTTACTTCACGTATTTCGCTTGGGTCGAAAAGCAACTGAAGCAGTGCGCAATATACATATGTGCAACGATGGGCGAAGGCGTGCTCTCTTACGATACAACCAAACATTGGTTCAGAAGATTTAAGGATGGAAATTATGACCTATTTGACGAACCTCATCCAGGACGACCTCCTACAATAGACGTAAATGAGTTAAAAATACTAATAGAAATGGATCCCAGGTTCATTTCATGTTGTTTGGCAGAGCAGCTTCAGTGTTTTCATACTGCAGTAGAAAAACAACTCCACGCTTTAGAAAAGACCTTGAAATATTCAGTTTGGTTGCCACAAGAGTTGGCGCTGTTTCAACTTCAGAAGAGAGCTAACGTGTGCATGGAACTACTTAGTTATCATCGTACCAATGAGTGGCTGAGGGATGTAATTACGGGGGATGAAAAGTGGGTTATGTACATAATTTTTTCGCGTAAGCGCCAGAGACTTTAACCTGGAGAAGCAGGAGTACCGACGCCAAAATCTTACATGAGTAAAAAAGTGCTTTCAAGTGTGTGGTGGGGAATAAACGGAATGATATACTGGGAGCTGATGCCATCTAACACTACAATCATGGCCAATATTTATTGTGACCAAATGGATAAAGTAGCAGCGAGATTACCGAAAAATCAAAATAAAGTATACTTTTTGCACTACTTAGTTAAAAAAATTAAAAATGAAGACCAGCTTAAAAGCGACTTTACCACCTTTTTTGATCAAAAGCCTAAAAACTTCTACGAGGAAGGCATTATGTCTCAAAACATAATTATAAAACAATAATAAATAAATAAATATATAAAAAAGAGCAAATAAATATATGACATATTTTGAAGGCGATGGAACTTTTGCGTGTAAAAATTAAACACCTGAGTACAAAAATGTACTAATTTTAAAATACTATAAGTAATTTTAATATCAAATAGCATTATTCCGTAATTTCTCAAAGGATTTAACTTAAAAAGTAATTGCTTTTAAAGAAGTGAAAGTAATGCGAGCATAATGTTTAACTTAAATTGGTTTTTATTAATTCAAGTACTAACTTATCTACATTCTTATACCTGTTTTAGGTATAGAAAATTAATAAAATTATATTTTAAATATTGTAAAGTGTAGTAAGAAATATGAATTAAACTTTGATACACTGCATACTTGATTAAATAAGGATTAACGACACCACTAGTAAACGAGTGTACTCGAGTTTATTTATTTTTTATTCGTATAAACTCGAGTGCAATGAATCCGAGTCACATTAAGATGTCTCACCTCGTCCTAAGCTGTTCGATCGAGTTAAGGTCCGGGCTGTATGCTAGCTTTTCCATACAGATAATATTAACCTCTTAAAAGTCTTAAATTCTATCATATTGAGTCCGGGTATTGCTATGATAAATATAAAGACAGCTTCTTCGACCAAATTAATTAGTGATAACCCTCTAAGTATATCTATACTTATATCACATATCTAATTTAATATTAAATGTTTTCTGTTATTAAACGGACGGATTGCTACTAAGGTTATTCGCAAGCCACACCCAAATTGGAAATATTCTGATGTATTGAATGCCTAAAATGTTTGGTTTGTTTGCCAGTTACACTTTTGTGTAGATAGATAATGTGTTTGTATTGTGAAACCGAACGTTGAATAGTTGAGGGCAAGAAAAGGGTCAAGCTATCACTTTTCACGAGTCTTGTATCGCTACAGTAAAAAATCTTTGCATTTTCGCTATTTCGTTTCGATTTATATGTATTTTGAAATTTCGGTTTAGTTTATAACATTCTTATTAGAATCAACTATAGTTATACATTTTCCGTATATAAAATAATTTTCAATACAATACTAGTCTGTGCAGTGTTGTTCTCATAATCGCGAAAGTTTAAGAACACTTATTGCTAATCTCGATAGTGAGCCTGCAAAGTTAACCATTTCATAATTAGAAATGGCTTTCACGACATTAAATTCTATATAATCAAGTAAGGAGTGACAAATACTTTTTGTAATTTACTGATAGCGTTCTCCTTCAAATAGGGTTATTTTGCAATTATGTATAAAAGTGATATTATTTCATTACATTAAGTGAGGTTTACAGTGTTAATATAAATCTGTTGACTGCATTATAAAAAATAGGATGATATGTATTTTGAATACATCTTATTATTTATGACTACCAGCGAACCCGACAGACGCTGTCCTGAAGAGCCTGCATTATAGATAAATAACCTTGATACCGACTGCACCGCCATCTGATAGATTTGTGAATCTAAACCATTCACCGGCGCCACCCAAACGCACATAAAAAAAAAACATTCAAATCGGTCCAGCCGTTAGGAGGAGTTCAGTGACATACACACGTAAAGTAGAAATACATATATATGTAAAGATATTATACACCAATAGTATTTATATTAGCGTAAAATATCTAAAACTACAATAAAAATGTCAGATTTGACGAAACGTGTATTCGATTCGATTTCAAACTTATGTTTCCATCGAAGGACTATTACCTTTTTATCGAACCGCACTGGGTTGAGCATATCGAAAATTGCAATAGTTAAGGCATATTTCTTCCTATCTTTCTAATTTTATTGCTGGAAGTGAGTTTTGGAAATAATACAGTACCTTAAGACCTCGGGCTTCTATGACCGTCACTGTCAGCCTATGGAGGTTTTCATTGTATAAAAGCGAGACGAGTATCTCTCCCAGATCAGATGTTGGTTCCTGAAGATCCTGTAAACAATAGCACTGCTGATGAAAGCAATAATAAATAGGGACTGTTCCTGTCTCCATCTGGCTAGATTTGTTTTTACACCTGACTCCTTACATATTATAAGAAAATGCAATCACATAGGTCAAACAATAAGAATATTTTTATTTATATTGTGGTGGTGTTCTTTGTGTAGTACTTTATTACATATCAAATCATAGGCTTTTGCACTGACAAAAATATTAACAGCGTTTTTCATTTTATCTTAAATTCTTAGTTCAAATACAAAAGGTAGTTTTTAGACTTCTTGTATCCTAATAAATTTTAATATGAACTAAAAATATAACAAAAACAACATTTAGATATCTATCTATCTATCTCTTTAGTACATATTACTAAATGGAACTACCAGTGTCGAGAATCAAATGTGGATCTTCGACATCGCGGTGGGCCGGCATTTTGTACCGGCTGAGCAACTAGCGAGCGCCGCCGAACAGGTGACCAAGAGGCTAGGAGGGGCGCGGGCGCGGGCGCAAAAGCTCCCATTCCTTACAAAACGACCACCGGCTATGACACGACACTCACTTTACCGACTCGATTGGGTACAAATTGGCCTTATACAAGTTGTACCTACTTGCAACAATATATACCAGCGTTAATTACAGTCTGCTTTTTATTTAACGTAAAAACGTGCCAATTAAAAACTTTTTCGTCATTTCTCTGGTATCCTATGATCAAATCTTGATTTGATTACAATGGGACCACGGCAAGAGATACTCTTTCAAATAAAACAAAAAATTTAAATATCGAGCAACATCAATACATATAAAAAAATACATAGAGTCAAACATAGAGGCTCTTACTTTTTGAAGTCGGTTAATAATATCATTTGAAATGTGAATTTGATAAAAAAAAGTGATGAACATTAAATATGTATGAATTAAATTTTACCCGGTCACACTCAAACGATCGATATACGATTTATACGAACGTCTATAATTATTGTAGAAGTACAAAAATAACAAAAAACATCATTTTTATTTCCTCTGAGTACTCTAGACTACACAGGCTAGCAACAAATACATAATTTTAGACACACAAGTTCGCATTGACATTGCTGGAAAAATAAACAAGTTCTTGCGAAAGGTTGCAAAACCCCGCTGTGTACGTGCACAGCAGGATAAATAAATCTTCCAACTAACGTTAAGGCATAATCATATTGCTTAGTAGGGGGTGATTTTTGTATTTGATGATTTAAGTCTACTCAAGTTACCATGGTTTTTCTTCTTTTATTTAATTAACATATTATGGGAGGCAACGATGATATCAAAAAGTGATTTTAAATTAGGTGCGTAGATAATATAGAGATTTGTAGCAATGGAAACGAATGTCCATCGTTAGTCTTGGAGGAGTTGGTTGTTAGGTAATGTCAGTTATATTAAAATAATCTAAACGTCAACTTTTTAGACATTTGACAATTTTGATCTTTAGACTACATGCTAAATTTAGCGATCTGAAATTACTATTCAAAACCAAAAATGCCGCCTGAACTAAAACTATTATGTCAAAACATTTTTTATAGCGTAAGCTTACTAATAAAAAAAAACTAACTGAAGAAATAAATAAATTAATCGAACCCACTTACTATGTAATATAAGTATATAATTGTCTGTTAATAAAAGTGGGAGACTCATTCCATTCAACTTTGTAAGGACTTGAAAATTACACATGTATTTGCTGTTACTTTCTCTTTATCTCTTTGTACAGCAGATTAACATGAAACCTCTAATGATAATGACGTGTATGTGTGTGTGTGTGTGTGTGTATACAAATATATTCGTAATCTAAAATAAATAAATATGGTTAGTAAATATGTTTTTTCTTGTAGCGGTGTATTAAGTTTATTGATGTGCCAATAGTATCACAAATGTTCCTCAATCAATGTGGGTCATATTTGGTTGCAAAGTTATTGTCACCAAGACTCGGAACAATACCTAGGATACCACTGAGACCAAATGGTGATTACAAAGAAAGGTTATTCTACATACAATTTTAAAGTAATTGTAATATAGGCAATAATATACTATAACCTCATTCGATAATGAACTTCTCATTACGGATAAGGCACTTCCAGAATAGTGACTGATAACGTGATTACAGGTTCGATAATTAAAAAGCATAATAGGTAATGTTACACTGATTACAATTATTATTCACGTCAGCATCGATGTCTCCACAATTCATTACACAGTATAATATCAATATAATTAACGGTTTCAGTGATAAAAACATTTATTATAAATACCATAAGGTCGGGGAAAAAGTTTCTTCTTATTATACATATATGTATATATACAATATTATTAAGGTAGTAGAGCCACGTTGATTTCAGCAGGAATGGGCCGGCTCGACCGGGGCAGTACTACCCTCTCACAGAAAACCAGCCTAAAGCGACAACATTCGTGCTGTCGTCTTTCGCTGGTGAGTGAGTGCGCCGGAGGCCCAATGATGCAGGGGTGACAGTTATCGTAGTATGTGTGTGTGAGCAGTGGAGTGCTCGTAGAATCATTGTGAAGGTGGCGTGGATCGAACCGTCGGCCAGGGAGACCCGTAGAAACGGTGGTGCCGCTGGCCGCCCGCGGCATAGAGAGGGGCCCAACCACGGCTAACCACGCTGCGAGGCTGCCCCGTCAGGTCACGCATAATCCACGGAGTGGCTCGTCGTGCCGGTTGGTGACCGGACGGTAGGACCCGGCGTCCATTTCCGGGAGGGCACGGGGGCCCTTCCGTCCGGCGGTTCGGTCTCCGCCATGCCTCACTGTTACATGATGACACAGTATTTTCAGTCTCAGTGTACACTGTCACGATGACTGTCATGCCTTTTACGCCCCCTTTCCCAACTCTTATCATGGCAGTACAAAGGAAGAAAAATGGTAAAACAGCGGCATCCTCCTCTCCCACCAACTCGCTTTTTGAGGTGGAGTTCACTAACATACGTGGACTCCATGCAAACCTCAGCGCCGTACACCAGCACCTTGAGACGGCTCGGCCGGCCGTGCTTTTTCTTACGTAGACACAAATACGCCGCCCTGCCAACACGGCATATCTCTACTATCCCGGCTGCGTGCTAGAGGAGTGCTTCCTCGCGAGGGCTGGGGTATGTATTTTCATCAGGGCGGATGTTTATTGTCAGCGTCTGCACTGCCTAGAAGACGCATCCTTCTCCATCCTTTGGCTTCACGTGGATTTTGGCTCTATTATATATTAGCCGGATCTACGTTTGCCTTTATCGGTCCCATTCCGGAGACTCCGAGACAACTCGACTCTTTGACTACATGAGTCACGCAACGGACAAAGCGCAGGAGCAGTTCCCGACCGCCGAACTGGTGTTTTTGAGAGACTTTAACGCCCACCACGACTTCTGGCTGGGATCTTCCAGAACGGACCACGCTGGTCGAACTGCCCACGCATTTGCTCTCACGCATGACCTTACCCAACTGGTACTCCAGCCCACCAGGATACCAAACATATCGGGTCAAGCGCCCTCTTTGCTAGACCGTCTGCCAACGAGTCACCCAGCGCACTACAGTGTAACGGTTCACGCCCCTCTAGGATCCTCCGAGCACTGCCTGGTGTCCACCTCGGTGCCTCTTGTTGCCCCACCACGGCCGGTGGTAACAAGGCGACGGTTATGGCACTACTCGTCAGCAGACTGGGATGGAATGTGGGATTATTTTGCATCCATCCCGTGGGCTCAACGCTGCTTTAAAAACAGGGATCTGTCGCAAAGTGAGTCTGCCGTGGCTGACGAAATCACTGTCGGTATGGAGTACTATATCCCCTACAGTGAAGTCGCCAGCACAAAGACCCGTCCCTGGTTCAATCGCGAGTGCACCCGTGCTGTCGCTCAAAAGCAGTCAGCCTACCGCGCATGGATCAGATCCCGCGCTCATTGTGACTCAGACGTTGATCGCCTAAAAGCAGCGTTTAACAAAGCCACTAAGGAATGCAAGAGGGCTTACATCAGAGCTGATGCCCAGCGCATTGCACGGTTTGGTCAAGAACTCGTCGCATACCCTACGGGTAGCCGTAAGTTTTGGCGATTAGCCAAAGCCGTGCAGTCCAACTACTGCCAGCCTTCGCTGCCACCGCTGAAGTACCCTGACGGATCACTGGCCCACGAGCCGCAAGAGAAAGCGAAACTATTTGCTGACCTCTTTGCGGCTAACTCCCGAATCGACGACCGTGGCGCTCACCCGCCCACCATTGCATCTTGCGACTCCACAATGCGGGATATTCGCATCCGGTCCGTGCGGAGCTTCGGTCACTCGATGTTCGAAAAGTCAGTGGACCCGACGGTAATCCGGCGGTGGTTCTTAAAAACTGTGCACCAGAGTTGTCTCCTGCACTGACGCGCTTTTATCGCCTGTCCTATTCCTCGGGAATTGTTCCGGAGGCCTGAAGAGAGGCGAACGTCCAACCCATCCCCAAAAAAGGTGACCGCTCCGATCCAGCTAATTACCGTCCTGCCTCCATACTCTGTAAAGTGCTCGATAATCAACACCCAATTAATCCGCCACCTAGAGGATCACTCCTTGTTAAATGATCGGCAATATGGTTTTAGGCCGAACCGATCCACGGGTGATCTTCTAGCGTACGTCACACACCTTTGGGGTGAGGCTAAGGATAGGCATGGGGAGTCCTTGTCCATCAGCCTCGACATTGCCAAGGCCTTCGATAGGGTCTGGCATCGCTCGTTTCTCTCCAAACTTCCTGCATTTGGTCTGCCATCTAAGCTATGCAACTGGGTTGCTGCCTTCCTCTACAAGCGCCGCATTAGGGTTCTATGTGACGGCGCAGCCTCAGACTTCCAGGAGGTTAGCGCTGGTGTACCTCAGGGCTCCGTCCTATCGCCCACGCTGTTCCTTCTGCATATCAATGATATGTTGGCTCTTGGCAACATACATTGTTATGCAGACGACAGCACAGTACACGGGCGATATTTTGGACATCCTACTGCCAAGCTAGCAGACGTTGAGGGAAAACGTCAGGAGCTTATTGCTGAGCTCGACAGCGTCCTGAGCCGCATCTCGCAATGGGGTTGTGAGAATCTGGTCGAGTTCAGCGCCAAGAAAACACAGGCGTGCGCGTTTTCAATCAAAAAGTCTCCATTCCTTCCCCTTCCTACTCTTCAGAATACTCAACTGCCACTACAGGATAGGC
The DNA here is from genome assembly GCA_947561695.1 of Tyria jacobaeae. NCBI lineage: Eukaryota > Metazoa > Arthropoda > Insecta > Lepidoptera > Erebidae > Tyria > Tyria jacobaeae. Next base: position 11,310,152 of record OX387223.1, on the reverse strand, counting down.
TTAGTACACTGGGTATAGACATCTGTCGGGATCTCAATCCGCGTGATTACATCGAGAGCGTCACTAACGCGGCCTCGCGGAAGCTCGGTGTATTGAACAAGGTGAGACGGTTCTTCTCGCCCGAGCATCTGTGTCTTTTATACAAGACCCAGGTTCGCCCCTGCGTGGAGTACTGCTCTCATCTTTGGGATGGCTATGCGCAGTATCTGCTTGACGCTCTCGATCGGTTGCAGCGACGCGCAGTCCGTATTATAGACTGTCCTGAGGTCACCCAGTCTCTTGAGCCCCTGCAGTTGCGAAGAGATGTCGCCTCTATGGCAGTTCTCTATCGCCTACATCACGGGGTGTGTTCTGACGAGCTCTTCCAATTTTTCCCACCTTCTACCTTCCTCTACAGGACTACACGTGCTAGCCTGAGGAGTCACCGTTTGCGAGTGGAAGGTATGCGATTCCGAACGAAACGGTTTAGCTCTTCTTTCCTGGCCGATCGGTGAAAGATTGGAATTCACTACCAGCGCACGTGTGTCCTTTCCACTTTGATCCTGGGTCTTTTAAGCGGGGCGTGAAAAAGCATCTCACCAGGCCGCCATAGTGTGGGTCACCATACTACATTGACTAGACATGCAATGAGGATGTTGACCACCACTCTTGGACTCCATTTATTGCTTACCATCAGGCAACGTGGAGTCATTATGGTAGGCTTACAAATAAAAAAAAAAAACAAATTAAGACATTTTTTTTTCACCACCATTATAATTTTAATTATAGCTTAAAATACGACTTTTTGTTCGATAACTTTTTGCCATCTTCGAGGTAGTCACATAATGTAATGTAGAAATCTTGAGATTTTTGCGATGCGAGATATGCGACTAGTACTTAGTTTAGACAGTCTTCTATTGATGTCGAACAAAACGCAAAGAATTCCGAAAAGACAAAATAGATGAAAATCTAAGGACACAAGCAATGACTATATGGTGAATACATTAACACTTTATAACCAATCTCTCTCAATTTTTGCTGAATGATCGAAGAGGTGTGTGGTCTGGCGTTATCACGATGAAGACCATTCCTTTTGTGTTGATCCATTCCGGCTGTTTTTTCTCGATTTCTTTCTTAAACCTTGAGTTGTTAGCAGTAGAGATCCGTATCAAAGATTTTGCCTTACGGTAAAAGCACATGATGAATGATGTCCTTCCAATCCCACCATACCCTCCCAATACCGTGTTAAGCTGGGTTACGCTGCAGTCTGTGGATCTTGACTACTCTTTGACTACGATCGTTTTTGTATGTTCTTGAAATAGATAATCCACTTTTCATTACCAGTGATCAATCTTTTCAAAAATGTTTCGGTTTCATTACGTTTTAATAAAAAACTGCACGTGAGTACACGATTCATTAGGTTTCTTTCATTGAGCTGGTGTATTACCCAAATATTGAGCTTTTTTGTATAGCCCGACTTTTTCAAATGGGTCAAAACTATTTTATGGTCAATCCATCGTTCCTCGGCTATGTTGTAACTAGTAATATGCCGATCTTGCTGCACTTTTCTAAAATGGCATCGAATTTAGGTGTATGAGGGCGATCAGAGCGAGCTGCATCTTTGAAATCAAAATTCCTGGACTGAAAACGAACCTTGTACTACTCTTACTGACACTGGATTAGGTCACAATTTTTGTGGGTCTTGAGTCGCATTTTTCCCTTTTTGTAATAAAACTTCAGAATGTATCGAATTTCTTCTTTCGATTCAAATTTTTTTCTTAACGTCCTATATTTATTGATATTAAAACCACCCAGATACAAACACTACCACTAAGGATTTTTTTCTTAAATTTTATGCATACAAAATAAGAAAATAATTTATTATTTATTACATATTCCAAAATATAAAACACAAAAAAATTATATCTCATATCAGTCTATAACAAACATACCGTTATAGACTTTGAAACCCGCCAACCGATTCGCACAAAATCGGTATCATTAGAGCGGTAATATGGTGAAGATGGTTTTAGTCACTAAATGAATATGTATTTCTTTTTTTAGCTTAATACCGGGTATCCGCTAGCATATAACATTAGGAATTCATACCTTTTCTATATCAAGCTTGTACAACTGGGGCTCTTCATCAGGTGCGACTCCTTCAAGTTCACTCAACGGTAGTATGATATGTCCAAGTAGCTGCTTGCCTTTCCCAACTCTACCAGTATCCAGTATTGACAACTTCAGAGTTAGGCTTTCGAGTTTACCAGGTGGAATCTGTTAAAAAAATGTAATGTTAAAACACAATATAATGCTAATGTTAAAAAACATACATACAACAAAATGTGCTCAGGGTAGGCATAGACGGTAGAACGATATTTTTTTATTTTAAATTTGACTGTGTATTCGGCAATAATTTAGTTTCATATAGAATTTAGATTTTAATATTGAATATGTAAATTATTGTGATATGTCTTCAGTAAATAACATATTAAAAATAAATCACAACCAAATCGCTTCCGTTCATCAAAATCGTAAGCTTAATTTATTCTTATATATCGCCTTGCGATGGCGTTATACACAATAAAAAATGTGTATTTTTTTTGTTCTTAGTGTCTATAGTGAGCAGTCAAGCCAGTTAAGTGTTCATGTATATGATGTACATGTCGGTATAGTGTATATAGGGATACACTACAGTAACTCCCGGCTTTAATAGTAACTCTTTATTATATTGTAAGGAATCTGCAGATACCGTCATTTAACACCTCGCGTTGGGCTATATAAGGAAAGCGCTTGGAAGGAACATTTCATTCATCCGAAGGCGACTCAAAAGCCCCGCTTGGGAGCTCATATCCACTCCCTCGAGCGGGGCATTGGCTTCGCCATCCAGCCAACCACCAATTTCTCGCAGGCGGCTTGCTGGACCCCTCTTCGGAGGAGCGATCTGCGAGCAAACCTCGAAGCCGATGAACCAACGCCAATGACCGGCTCACAGTGGTGAGCTGCTAGGAAAACTACTATAAGGAGCCCAGAGCTTCAAATAGTCTCTTCACCCCCCTCAACTGGGGTGAGACGACACCACTACGGAACATTTCACTTGCTCGTTGGCTCTAGAAGTGTACGGACGTCTTTTGACAAGCAGTGTTGGTCATTATTAAGGTCACGTAAGCCATTTTGTTGTTAATTTAATTAAATGTTATTATTAAAGTTTGCAGCATTTGGTTATATAAATCTTTGTTGATTTTTATTTTGATTAAAATTATAAAATAAGAAATTGACTGTTTCTTGTTAAATTTCGTATTATTTTTAATAAAATTCCACTTCCTAACTAAAATTTAAATTATTAAAAATTTACCAGATTTTTTAAAATATGAAATTAGTACATATTTCGATGACACAATGTATGCTATATTAAAAAATTAACTGAGTGATAGTTTGTAATTACAAACAATGTGGGAGACTGCTTTGATGAATTGAAACCGACCTTACATAGTAACACCTTAAATGTGTGAATAAAATAGTACTATGAGGATATACGCGTATGTGTTAAGTTCAGAAACATATCTAATTACAACATGGAATATTATTATTGGGGTTTATTTGCTTTGCAATAACTGATAACAGTAAACATACTTTCTGCTGACACCGATAAAAAATTAACTCTTCAACCACGTAAAATCAATAAGGTCGGGCTAAAATTCCGTTTCCGGAGGCCTAACTCCCCTCGTTTCTCTCCTCATCCCCCTTTCTTTCCCCTCTCCGCAACCCCCTAACCCTTATCACCCTCAAAGGCGGACAGCGAACTTACGACTCTTTAGTTGCAGGTGTTCATGGACGTCAGTTGTCACTTAACCCGTGTGTTCGTCCGTCCCCCCTATAGTATAAAAAATATATATATTGAAGCTAAACCTAAACAATATATGCACTTTTCGAATGCTTGAGAAACATATTGATGGCCGAATTAATATGTTTAATACTTACAGAATTCGGTTTGTTGGACGTACCCCGACGGTTTTATTGACTAATCGTTGTCATTCTTGAAATTACCGATATAATACCAATCGTCAAATGATAGTACGTTTTCAGTTTATATGTTGTATTTATATTTATTTATTTATTTATAAACTTCATGCACACGTGTACATAGGCGGACTTAATGCCTAGGGCATTCTCTACCAGTCAACCTTGGGGTGGTGAAGAAAAGCGATAAGGTAGGTGCAGACATCTGAAATTTACTTGTTTTTGAAAACAACTTTAGTTACATATATTTACTATAGTCACAAATACATAACAAATATACACATACATAAAAAATATATATGGAAGAATATATATATATATACTAACATACACATATAAATAGGTATACAGTCAAGTGCATTGTGGTTATTCTGCTAATTCAGCGAGGAGAAGTTCACGTACTTTGTTCTTAAACGTTAAACGGCTTTCAGACATTCTAAGCTCAAGAGGAAGCGCATTCCATAGAAGAACTACTTGCACGAAGAAAGATGAGTTGACAAAGTTAGAGCTGTGAGGAGGACATACGAGGAGCAAATTGTTTGAAGAACGAAGGTCCCTGACATGAGTGGAGCACAAAAATTGAAAGTAGGGACTTAAGTAAGAAGGGGGACACGGGGAGTTCAAGAAGGTGTATAGAAAATTTAGTGCTCGCAAACTGCGACGTTGCCGAATAGGGAGCCACTTCAATTGGGAACGTAAAGCAGAGACATGGTCATACTTGCGAAGATTGAAAATGAATCGAATGCAGTTATTCAGAAGACGGTCTAGTTTGTTGAGAAGGTCTGCATTCAGGTCAAAATAACACACATCGCCATAATCAATCATGGGAATAATTAGGGAATGCATTAAGGAAGTTTTGGTTTTAATAGGGAGGAAGTTTTTTAGTCGGTATAACGTTCGGAGAGCACCAGTGACTCTCTGACTCACATGTGTAACCTGGGCCCGCCAATCCAGGGTCGAGTCAATAAACAAACCTAGGTCTTTAACTGCTGAACTCACAGATATAGGTGAACCATTAAAGACTATTGGTATGATCGACCCAGTGTCGAGCCTGCTCATCATTGGTTTGCTCCCTACAACGATCGCCTGACACTTGGTTGGATTTACTGATAATCCAAATCTCGACGACCAGGATCTTATAGTTTCCAAATCCTTGTTTACCCTATCAATGGCCTCTGATAAGTCTTCAACCCTACTCTGGGAGTATATCTGCAGGTCATCAGCATACAGGTGATACGGACACTGAAGGTGTGGCGTTAACTGATTAATAAATAAAGAAAATAGTAAGGGAGATAATATACCGCCTTGAGGGACGCCGCTGCAGAGATCAGTCCAGTTTGATGACGAGTCATCCACCCGAACGCACTGCTGACGTCCCTGAAGATAAGACGAGAACCATTCCAGTGCTTCTGAGGAGATCATAAGATATGAAAGGATGGATAGCAGGACCTCGTGACTGACGGCATTGAAGGCATTCGAGAAATCAACCAGGACTAAGACGGTAACTTTAGTGTTATCCATGCCCTCCCTAATATCGCCAGTCACTTTTAGGAGAGCGGACATGGTGCTGTGGCCGGGCCTAAAACCAGATTGTAACGGACTCAGGAGGTTATGACGAAATATAAATTGCGAAAGCTGCTTGTTTACACAAGCCTCTAGAACTTTAGACAGGAAGGGGAGAATAGAAATAGGACGAAAGTGGTGTGGAAGAGAAGGGTTACTTGTTTTGGGCAAAAGTATGATATAAGCTTTACGCCAGAGGCAGGGAAAGGTTCCAGAGTCAAGGGAAAAGTTGATTATATGGGAAATGACATGGATAATATTATCTAGGATGGGGACAACCATGCGTCGACTGATGCCATCACAGCCCACGGCATTGGAGCGAATGGACAGGATAATCTTTTTAATATCCTCAGGAGGAACTGGAGAAAATGTAAATGCGTTAGTAGTGGGACTTGTTAAACTACCAATATAGCTCAAGGTCTGACATTTGGTTTGATGATCTAGGTGAGTTGTGGATGTGAAATGTCGATTAATGTCATTCAAACCGATTGTCTTTTGAACTACTGGATGTTGTTGTTTACCGATACCCAGAGTTTTTAGAAACTTCCAGATACAAGTAGGGGATGAAGCCTCTATGTGTTGAAGGATGTGTCGGCGTTTTGCGTTGCGTATCACCTGATTACACCGATTCCTAGCCACCTTAAAAAGGTTCCAATTGTTTTCAGAACGATCCCGCTTGAACCGAAGAAAAGTCTGGTCTCTTCGTCTCATGGCAACTCTCACCTCCTCCGTCATCCATGGTGCCGGTGGACGCTTTAATTTTACCTTCCTAACAGGAGCGTGTGTGTCGTACAACCTAACAATATGGTCATTAAAAATTCTGACCTTGTCATCTACGTTGGTGACTGCTGCTACACTCTTCCAATCTATTTCAGAAGCATCAGCACATAGTTTTTTGACATCCATGCGTCGATAACTCCGGACATGAAGAATTTTGGGAGGGGGTTTAGGTGGTTTCAGGGCATAGGAAAGGAAGATCAGATCGTGATGGGAGAAACTGGGAGCAGGATACTGGCCATGGGAGGAGATAAGGTTAGGAGCAGAGGTTAGTATCAAGTCCAGCCAGGTATCCTGATGCTCAATGTTGTGATGCGTTGCTTGGAGGGGCAGGACATGGAGACTGGTAGATTGAACGATCTGAAGAAGATTACGTGTTCGTGAAGAGTTGAGTGCAAGGAGGTCGGTGTTAAATTCTCCCATGATGATGTGATGTGAGTATTCAGACCCTATAGATTCCAGAACTGTTTCCAGACTGGAGAAGTAGTTAACACCTGGAGGACAATACACTACACCCAATATAATATTCGCTCCCTTAACACAAACCTCAAGAAATAAATATTCGGCAGTGGTAGATGAGCTGGGAGAGGAAGAGGAAAGAATTTTATAGGCTAAGAAGCTGCGAAGGTAGATAGCGACTCCGCCACCTCTTTTGTCTAGTCGATCATTACGAATGAGAACAAAGCCTGTGAGAGGATATGAAGTCGAAGGGAGGTTTGGTTTGAACCAGGTTTCAGATATCAAAATAGCATGGACGTCACTGTCAGTGAAAGTCTCAGTCAAATCACTGTAATGACTGGGGACACTCTGAGCGTTTATGTGGCATACGTGAAGGTTTGACCGAGTGTCATTGTTAAAAGCCTGCCGTAATCGGTCACCCAAAGTGGGTGTTAACGAACTAAAACTATCCGCATCGGAAAATTCATTAGCAGAAAAATATACTTCATCATCATCAGCGATCATTAAAATCTACTAAAAAAGATTGAACAAACTTATATCATAAAAATAAATACTCTAATTACATATAATCTAAGTATATCAAGCAAAAAAGAAAAAAACTTAATATAACAAATAAAAGCAAGCCTTGGTTCGTAGGTCGTATTTCTACACCACCCGCCGGCCCATACAGATATATAAATACTGTAAGAAAAAGATATGTAAAACAAAAAGAAGACATTATACAAAAAAGCGTATAAAAGTTATTACTGCACATAATACTGCACATAAGTTAATACTACTCAAACAAGTTTACGAACGCATCAAAAAAAAAAAAAAGAATGGACAGATGTCTTAGCTGTCACTAACAGTGAGTGACTCACTTTGTTTTTTACTTATGAAGGTAAACGATGAAAAGTTAAATTTTTAACATAATAACATAAAGATTATCTGTAAAGTAATAATAACAATATAGTGCAGCCGGCAGCTGACTCTCAAAACAAGATAATTATGTTCTTCTTGAAGTTTTCGTGTTTGTTATTGAACTCGAGTTACTAGTGTTGCTCTTGTTAGCGGGAGTCACCTTTGGAAACTTTGTTATCAAGGGTTTGAGTTCGTCCGAGGATGTTATCTTATGGCGGCAGTTGTCGGGTGTTTTGATGACTATGGTCCCATCCTGGGTCCAACAAGAAAGCATGCCAAAATGTTGCCGAGCTATACTAAAAGCTGATTGTCGGGTTTTAGTCAGAAATTCCCTTACCGAAAAACCGGAACTCTTCAAAGAAGTCTTCGCCCTCCAGACGACATACCTAACCTCAGCTGTTGTGAATCTGACCAGCAAAGGGCGACGATGTTCCTTTGATGGGGCCCCAATGCGATAACAAAGCCTGATGTTTGTCGTGTTTATATCCTTGAGACCCATCTTGCTGTTGATAATATCAAGCAAAGTCTTATCACACTCCTCCTTGACAGCCTCAGGTACTCCTAGGAAGATGAGTGCCTTTTGTCGGTGCCGAGTCTCCATCACATCAATCATCCTAGTACACTCATTGATTTGCTGCCGGAGAAGACCCAACATACTGAACATCAGTTCTCGGAATGTCCGGAATTCATCTGCAACCCGGGCCACTGTTTCCTTGGAGTGAGCTCCACTGTGCAGTTGTGCTTCTAATTCAGCCATTCTTCTGGAAAAGCTCTCCTCTAGGGTGGTCTGAGCCATTTCAATCTCAGCAAGTTGGGACATAGTTCTTGAAGGTGAACAATTAAAAGTATTGTAGTGAAATTATGAAAATATGTAAATATACCGGCAGGTGGTTTAACTACTTGGTCTAATTCATAAATACAGTGTATTAACTGTAAGTACAGTAGATATAAATATTATTTAAAAGTTTATATCCTTAAAATTATTAAATAAATAATTTAAATTATACAGAGCTCTTAAAAAAGTGTGTCAACTTTTTCAAGAATGAAGTATATACATTATATATAAGTATATTATGTATATACTTCATTCTTAGCGTAGTCTGGCCGCCACATTGGAGAGGAGACTCCAGAGGTAGATGTCGGACGCAATATTAGGGATTAAATTCTTTAAACATATATAATCCCCACCACTACTCTCTAGAGCTCGGCTAGAATACCCGTGGATTATTACTCCTTTGTCCACTCCTAAAGTACAGTTTTGGGTGCCAACTCACCGTATGCATGATTATATTATTATACAGATTATACATATATATAGATTATATTATTAAACAGATATATAGATTTACAGGGTATACATATACCGTTTATCATCTAATGTACTCTACACTGGTTGTCCTCGGAACGGTCGGGTATAATGAGATCAGAGTACGACAGTACTTTGCGCTGGCAGTATACCTAGTAACACTACCGCGTCGTGTTGTACAGAACACAGTAGTGCTGTGTCACCTGAAACTTTCTGACCGATATGACTGGCCGAGGCGACGTCCACTAGTACTGCAAGTACCCGTAGCTATAACTAACCTGCTCGCTAAGATACCTCTCACTAGGGCTATCCGTATACCGTAACCAGGTCCATGAGCGGGTTGACATATTCTCGTGTCGATTGAGTGAACTAGCAAAAGTAACGTTATTAGTTGTAAGCAAAACTCGTACATATAGTAAAATCAAATATCAGATAAACAGGTCAATATATTCGTTGTGTAAATTAAAGTTTAGTATGTATTTAATTTATGATAATAAATGGACTTAAGTTACCTACATCTAGAAATAAGTTGCCCCACTATTGTATTAGTATTAAAATCATGTAAAGATAGTGTAGTTATTAATAAATAAATAAATAAATCAATAAAAGAAAATTAGAACAATTGGCAAAATTTACTAATTTCTTCAGTGTTATAATCAATCAGAATCGATATTAAAAGCGTATTATAATAAATAATTTACAAGAATAATTTTGTGTCCTAGTGTTCGAGTAAATAAATAAGTGTGCATTATGTTAAGTAAGGTATATTTAAGTTAGATTAAATGCAGGATTAAAGTCAATAAAAAACTTATTACTTTTTATTAATATTTTTATTGATGTATTGTGTATTAATTGAAGTATATGTTAATAAATAAATAAGTAAAAGTATTTGTTTTTGTTTTGTGTAGATGAGTGGAGTATTAGAGCATAATCGTTGATATTCTAATAAGACGACAGTGTTCCTTTGTCTCTTCGCGAGGTTTTAAAAGCCTGTTTTTTTTTATAAAAGCTAGAAGTCAGATCCAGTATACTAAACACCAATGTATAATGATTTGCAAAAAAAAGTGTGCTACAGTACTAGCAGTGCATTTAAAAGGCGCAGTTTTTTTAAAAATGTAGTACTTTTTCTTCAATGACACACTTCTATGACATAAGTACAGCTCATGTTTTATGAGTAATGTATTATTTATTTAAGATAATAATATATATTAGTATGTGTGTGAAAACAAAGTTATGTTTATTCAAAACGTACACTTCATTTGAGTAAATTACTAATAATTCGTTTCACTTTACTTTTTATATTATTGTATGCAAAATCGGGTGTCATTTCGTGTTAGAGAAAAGTTCAGTTTTATTGTTGACAAGGACTAAATATTCTATTATATATTAAGGGATACTTAAACTTAAATCTTTAAATAACACCGGTTGGCACGCCCTGCTACGTTTATTGTCTATTGGATTTCTGTAACATCAGGGGCTTTGTAACTGAGACGCAGATATCATCTCCAGCAGACACATCCTACCTCTGCTACGCTGGGTACGGACTAGAACACTCCTTTGTTCCTAAGGCTGGTGTATGCGTGTACGTTATCAATCTTCTTGGCAATCTTGAAGGTAGGGACCTCTTCATCTTATGGCTACGTGTAGACTGCGACGACAATCCCCGCATCTACGTATGCCTCTACAGGTCCCATAGCGGTGATGCCGAAACAGACTGACTTATCGACCACGTCCAAATGGCTACAGACTCAGTGCTCCAGCAGGTCCCATCCGCAGAGATCGTGATTCTTGGCGAATTTAACGCCCATCCGAATGGCTTGGTTCGCGCAAAACCGATCATGCGGGAAGATCTGTTCACGATTTCGCCTTGGCATATGGCTTGACGAAGGCAAAGCCACGTGCCTTCACTGTTGGATCTTCTGCTGACCTCACATCCTGACGGCTACAAAGTATCCGTTGAGGCCCCTCTTGGCTCTTCGGACCATTGCCTGATTAGGAGTATAGTGCAACTCGTTAACGCTGCGGCCGCGAGTTATAGGCAGTCGCCGCGTATGGCACTATAGGTCAGCAGACTGGGATGGAATGCGAACATTCTTTGCATCCTACCCATGGAGGCAGGTTTGCTTCTTGCCGGATGATCCCAATGTCGTTGCCGACTCTGTCGCTGATGTTGTGCTTCAAGGTATGGAACTTTGCATTCCATTCTCCCTGATTCCTACAGGTGGCAAGTCTCAGCCCTGGTTTGGTCGAAACTGCAAAGCGGCGTCCCGTCGAAAGCAGGAATGTTACCAAGCATGGGCTAATGCAGCGATAGCACGGGATATAAAGACCAGCACATTAAAGAAACAACTTAACTTTGCCTCCAGGTCCCTCAAAAGAGTAATTGCTGGGGCGAAGTCGGCACACATCGGCAGAATTGGCGAGAGACTAGTGAGTCCGGAACTCGTGCATTCTGGTCTCTAGCCAAAGCTGTCCAGGGGAACTTTTGTTAGCCATACCTTCCACCTCTGCACATAGGAGATAATTCGTTGGCCCACGACGCTAAAGAAAAAGCCTATCTTCTGGGCAAACTCTTTACATACAACTCGACCCTGGACGACGGGGGAAACGCACCGCCGACCATGCCGCAGTGCGAGAGCCGCATGCCGGAAGTCCGGTTTACACAAAGGGTAGTGCGTAAAGCGCTCCTTTCCCTCGACGTTCTTAAGTCGAGTAGGCACGATAGAATCTCTCATATCGTGCTGATGACGTGTGCTCCAGAGTTGGCACCGGTTTTAACGCGCCTTTATCGGCTTTCCTATTCTCTTGGCGTAGTCCCGAACTCATGGAAGACAGCTCTAGTGCACCCAATCCCTAAAAAAGGAGATCGCTCGGATCCGTCCAACTACAGACCCATAGCCATCACCTCCTTGTTCTCCAAGATAATGGAATCCATTGTTAACTGCCAGCTCCTCCGGTACTCAATGATCGACAATACGGCTTCCGTCGGGGTCGTTCAGCTGGTGATCTTCTCGATAACTTGACTCACAGGGGGGCACAGGCGATCGAGACCAAGGGGGAAGCGTTACCTGTTAGTTTGGATGTGGCGAAGGCCTTCGATCGGGTCTGCGAAGCTTCCTTCCTATGGGCTTCCCGAGAAACTGTGCAATTGGCTCACCAGTTTTCGTACAGACAGAAGCATCAAGGTCGTTGTTGACGGTGCATGCTCCGACTCCAAGTCTGTTAAATCTGGTGTCCTACAAAGGTGTGTGCTATCACCCACGCTGTTTCTTCTGCATATCAATGACATGCTGCAGATTAGCAGCATCCATTGCTATGCGGACGATAACATAAGTGACGCCCTTTACACCTATCAAAAGTTTCAGATTGGGGTCGACTTAACCTAGTCCAGTTTAACCTCACGAAGACACAGGTTTGCGCGTTCACTGCTAAAAAGATGCCTTTGGTCGTATCACCTCAATTTGAGAGCACTTCCCTAACTGCATCAGCTAGTATCGGAATCCTTGGCGTCGATATATCAAGCGAAGTCCAGTTTCGCAGTCACTTAGAGAGAAAGGCCATATTAGCCTCGAAGAAGCTTGGTGTGCTAAACAGATCGAGACAGTATTTTACTCCGGCGCACCACCTGCAACTTTATAAGGCGCAGGTTCGGCCGCACATGGAATACTGTTCTCATTTCTAAGCAGGTGCACCCCAGTACCAGCTTCTCCCTCTTGACCGCATTCAACGGAGAGCGACTCGCATCATCGACTGCCAAGATATTTCTGATCGACTTGACAACTTGGCATTGCGTAGAGATGTAGCTTCACTCTGCATCCTCTATCGCCTGTATCATGGGGAGTGTTCAGAGGAATTGTTCGGACTAATACCGGCTGCTGGTTTCCGCCATCGTCCTACGCGACAAAATATCCATCCCCATCACCTGGACGATTGGCACTCCACCACTGTGCGCTTCACCAGAAGCTTTTTGCCTCGCACCACCAGCTTATGAAACAAATTGTCACCTGCCGTATTTCCGAACCGATACGACCTTCAAACCTTCAAGAAAAGAGCGTACACCTACCTAAAAGGCCGGAAACGCACTTGTGACTCTTGAGTTGCGGGTGTCCATGGGGGCGGTAGCCACTTACCATCAGGTGACCCGTCTGCTCGTTTGCCAAAAAAAAACTTTGAATTTTAATACAATTCCTTCTCCTACGGACTACTAACTTATAATCTGGACACAACTCACACACGGCCGTCTGATCCCAAACTAAGCAGAGCTTGTACTTTGGTAACCAGACAGCTGATAAACAAACTTATATATTTTTAAATACTTACATATTATAGATAAATTACACCCATACACAGAACAAATGATCATGCTCATCACACGAATATTTGTCCTGGGTGGGAATCGAACCCACAACCTATGGCTTCGTAGTCAGGGTCATTAACAACTAGACCAACAGGCCAGTCGAATATTTATCAGTAATAATCTTATAAAATAGAAACGACTGAATGTATACATAATATTTAGAAGAGAATCTATAAACATCTTTTTACAGTGAAAAATTACTAAATACAATAAAACGATGGATTTATTACATAATTCACTTACTTGATAAACAAACTTCTCATCGATAAACGGATTGCAAGTTTTCTTCTTTTGTTTGGTCTGAAGCACCCTTCTCTCGTCTGGCATCAATTGAATCCTAAGGAGTCAAAATATTAATATTAACATTTAAAATTCAAATAAGACTAACAGAGATTTCCGACATTGTTTTGCTCGCTTCTGGCTTCCATTAATAAATCGACCGAAGGCTTTTGGAACATAATCTTTAAATGTCTGCTCAAGTTATGTTTCTGACGTAAATAGGAGTAATTTTTCGCTCACAGTTACTGTAAATGAAGGTTGAATATAAAAATGTATTTTTCGAGACTTTATTAATAGGAGATATGTGTGTATATGTTTTCGTGGGTGTTACTTGTGTCAACAAAATATGAATGTCAAAAAAGTTATTTATTTATGTGCTTTGCGAATGACTTATAATACCTATGTAGTTTCTGATTATGATTATCCAGACGTCAATATTATGCTTATTTTTAGAAACGTGCGAATACTTGCGGCTATTGTTTAGAGTAATTTTCACAATAACAGCTTCTTATAGATAAACTTTGTATACAATACAAGTAGGTACAATACAAGTATACATTGGCCGGAGATAGTGAAGTTAAAACTATGTAATAAAACGTGTTGGTAGCTAAGTGTCACTCAAGGAGATGCGTCGAAATCTGTAGAGCTAGTGTAAGACTTATTTTAATTACAAAGTTGATTGAATAGGCTCTTACAATTGCAGACAAAGAAATCAAATGATTTTCTATGACAGGTATGGTAAATAAAAATATAAAAGTTCCATTCAAAGTAGAGGGATATTTATTACTGAAGTTTGAGTAGGGTCGATTGCAAAGTAAGAGATTTAGATATTCTACATATGTATTGCATACCCATGAAGGTTTGAAAGCTTTAGGCCACTGGAACATATCTGTAATACATTAAGAGTGATCAAGTGGTAAAATGGAAAGAGTATAAAAGCTGCTTTTACATATGGTAAAAAAAGTCTATTATAGTATTGTTGCTTTAAATCCTGATCAATTGAAATCCTTAGGACAACTGTTAATTTTAGTGTTGTACTTTATATTAGTAAGTCTAACAGTATAATGTGAGTCTATAACATTACTTAAAAACTCATTACTATTGCATAAACATTAATTATATAAGTAAACCACAATCACTCACTTGATGTATGGGTCACACGCATTAGCCAGTGCGGGGGTGCGGGAGGGCAGATGTTTCGCTTTTAGTATATGCACCTGTAGCCTTTCAGTCCCCGCCTCGTATTTCAGAGTGAACCACACACGACCCTAGGGAAATTAAAAAAAGAAGGTCAATTATGGCGGCTAATCATATCAACGACTTTTTACGATTTATGTGACAATACGACATTTACTTACATATCGAATTAAGAATTTATTTTACGAGTTTCATTTTCAATCACCTTAAATTTTGACGGAATGGGACTTAGAATATTTGAATTTTAGTATTACATTTTCTTGTTATATCTATTGGAAAGCAGTTTTTTGTTCATATTTCCCGGTTAAACCAAGTAATCTGACGATTTTTAGCCAATGTCAACGTTGTACGTTAAATCCACGTCCTATAAATATTGTATATTTGGAATGGTTTGATTTTCCGCAACGATTGGCTTCCTTTTTGTTTTAGTGTTTGTTGCCGTCGTGTGAATTCTGTGAATGTATTAAAGATTACCAAAGAAGCATTGTGTATAAACTTACTTCTGTGAGCGACGAAGGAGAAAATTTTGTTGACTTTGTCCTCGTATGTGATGCAACATGTACCAACCTAAATTCGATTTACACGTTTCTGCCAGCTATCAAATAGGGGCCGTGTCGTAAAAACGTATCACTTTAACGCAAAATTAAAATGGATGGTTTACTCGGTTACATATTACTCAGACTTATTCGGCTATATATTCAAATACATTTTCAAATACATAAGAGTTTTAAAATAGGTATGTTTACAGACTTGAATTGAGACTCGAATGCTATTATGCCTTCATTACTTTGAATTTACTTTAATACCCTTGTATTTATTTATATTTATGTAAAATTCCTTATTAACTTATCTAAATTATGTATTTGTTGAAATCTCGAGACTGTTTATACGTAAATATTTAAATTTGTTTGAGCAAAAGTAATGTTCAAAATTAAACTGTAAACAAAACAATCTATCACTTTGATTAATCAAACATGAAATCTTATAGTAGTTTAAGACAGAACGTAAAAAACCTAAAGAAATTTTTTACAGAAAAAAGAAAAATTGGTATATTATGCACTCTAACAGAAATATTGATAAGTTGCTCATATCAACCACGACGACCATTTTGCATAAGTAGCAGAAAAAATTAAAAATGGGCGGAGACTCTGACGGCCCGCAATACTGCGATACTGCGGCGACCGCAAAGGGCGATGGCCGTTAGAGTCATAAGTGGATACCGCACGATATCCTTCGAAGCGGCAAGTCTCTACTCCATTAGATCTGGAGGTGAAAACCCTTGCGTCATTATATCTATGGCGCAAGGAGGTACTTGAGCGGGATCTGAGACCCGCGCCTCGTGAAATTGAGGCCCAACGGTCCCAGCTCCGTCAGGTCCTAATGGCAGAGTGAAAACAATGACTGGAGCGACCAAGCGCAGGGCACGCCACTATTTTGGCGGTAAGACCCATTATGGAGGATTGGCTGGAGAGGCGACATGGCAGCCTCTCCTACCGGCTGACGCAGGTGCTCACCGGACACGGCAGCTTCGGTAAGTTCCTGTGTCGCATAGGTCGGGGGCCAACGTCTGCGTCCTACCACTGCGGAGGCCACTACACTCCATACTCTGGCGGAGTGCTCAGCATGGACGCAACAGCGGCATGACCTCGTGATGGCCATTGGCGTGGGAATCCGCCGTCTCTTTCTGCTAAGAGGTGATGCTGATCATAGAGGCGGCGGAACGGGAACGGGAGAGGACTAACACTCTCTCGTCCCGCAGAGAACGCACAAGGCGCCGGAGGGCGCAGAATGACCTCCGACCTCCATGAGCGCTGGCCTGGGGGTAGCGGATCGGGCTGCCCGCTACCCCAGCAGAAGCAGGCCTGAGAGGGTAGTGGGTCGTGTTCTGCGCGCGCCTCTCTAAGTTGGATGGGGGCTAGGCCCCCCGCTTTCCACGGTGTGGTCGCCTGAGCATCATTCAACCAAGGTCTGCAGAGGTTCTCGGAAGCTTCCTTCTTAGGGTATACCCGGGTCCTCTGCAATAGACCTCGTGACGGAACACCGTGTGGTTTAAGTCGGTTCGAGTCCGACATACCACTTCACTGTAGGCTCCAGTGAGGAGGAGGAGGAGGACCCGTGGGGGTTTCCACAAGAAAAAAATAAATAAAAAAAAATGAAAAAAGGAGTTTTGGTTAGTAAACTTATCTTAATAATATCGAAGAGTCTCGACACTTTGTCAGGACCATAGTCGAAAATAAAAATAAATTACAAAAACATGTCGTTAAAAACTTACTATACAAACGCCTACACACACACACCTGTACTCAAACTAAATTAATCACCATTCTACTAGAAAATATACAATGAGGCTCTGTGAACACGAGGGAGCCTTTATGAAGAACTTTGTAGTATTTTATGACACGCTATCTCAGCAGGGGAGAGCTCAAATATGGTTGCCAGTTGAGGGATAATATATATAAAAACCCTTTATGCAATATGGAGAATATTATTTTTTGCCTTTGATTTTTTTGATAAAATTTCGTTAGTCGTTCGTAGTTGATAAAATAGCGTTAGTTTTTTAGTGGTAGAGCCATGCTTAGGCACGAATGGGCCGGCTCAACCGGTGCGATACCACGGCCTCACAGAAAACCGGTTGTGAAGTAACGCTTGCGTTGCATTTCCCCGAATTGAGTGCGGTTTTCGGAGGCCCAATTCCCCCTCCCCCCTTTTCTCTCCCCTCATCTCCTTCATCCTTTTTTCCATCTCCTCATCCCTCCTCTCTTCTTTCCGCTCCCTGCATCCCCACCCCTCCTCTCTTCTTTCCGCTCCCTGCATCCCTCATCCCTCATCACCCTCAAAGGCGGGCAGCGCACTTGCGACTCTTGAGTTGCAGGTCTCCATGGACGGTGATGTCACTTACCATCAGGTGACCCGTCTGTTCGTCTGTCCCCCTATAGTATAAAAAAAAAGCCAGTTATTGATGGCAATGAATAGAATTCATTTGCATTCTTTTTAATTTGAAGAGAATAGTTGAGTTTTGTCAGTTTGGATAGCAAATTGTAAAATACGAGTGCTTGTAGAACTTTTCTTGGAATTTTTTTTTTATTTTTTAGGCTACCATAATGACTCCACTTTGCCTGATGGTAAGCAATAAATGGAGTCCAAGAGTGGTGATCACCATCCTCATTGCATGTCTAGTCAATGTAGTATGGTGACCCACACTATGGCGACCTGGTGAGATGCTTTTTCACGCCCCGCTTAAAATACCCAGGATCAAAGTGGGAAGGAAACACGTGCGCTGGTAGTGAATTCCAGTCTTTCACTGATCGGCACAGGAAAGAAGAGCAAAACCGTTTCGTTCGGTATCGCATACCTTCGACTCGCAAACGGTGACTCCTCAGGCCAGCAAGTGTAGTTTTATTTTATTTTATTTTCATTTTATTTTCGAGGCTAAGTTTTACAATGACAGCTTTTCAAATTAATTACCTGAATAGAAAAGAAATTGTGTTAAAGATTGAGATGACAGTCAAGACACGACCCTTGGTATATTAGGTATTTTATTAATCGATATTATTGTGATAAGCAATTTCTTATTTCCTAAAAAAAAAATCAACCAAAATAATTATTGAATTGAATATAAAATACCTGGATTATTAACGCAACTCAGGTACATCGCATGGAAGTATTGCCAAGTTAATGCCATTAATAAAATAAAATGTATTTACCACATGTCCCTCGGGCCACATAAAATCTTCATCGAGGCAATCAGATTTGTAGAGCGATGGATCCAGCACGCCCAGGTCAGCCGTGTTAGCTGCAACAAACAATTTATTTAATCATAAGGATATTTAGGGTTGAAGATGTATAGCAGTGTAAAGTGTATTCTTTTACTTGTCTTATTTGTTAAAAAAAAACTACCATCTGTGACGAAAATCGATAGTTACCAATAACCATTGTCACCAAGAAATTTTATTCAAAGTTTTATTTACTTTTCGATACGAACATTGAATGAAAAGTAAATCAGAGCAAAAAAATTGGGACTTCAGTAACCTACCAAAACTGAAACAAGCGAGTATTGCTAAACAACTGGTTTTCTGTAAAGCCATCGTATCACTCAGATCGATACGCCCATACGCCGAACCATGGTTCTCCACGAAAATTTATAAGTTTTTGAGGACAATAACATTTTCTTTTATCGAAACTAGTTTGCAAAACGTCAAAGGAGGTCTAAGATGCACTCAATATTTTAATTTATTTATCTTTGAAGCGAAACAAAATAAATAAAGGAATCTGCAGCTACAGATATTTCCACGCAAACCATTTTATTATAATTAACGTTCTAGAAAATGTGCAGAAATTTAGAGAAATGGATACTTAAACAAAAACTAATAAAAAAGTGGTACTTAAAAACAACGCAGTTATATAATAATTTACTCTAGCTTTGGTGATTCTGGTTGCAGTATCCTATAACAGTTCCTGATTCCTTAAACAATAAACATTAGGCGATGTCGGATGCTGGTTAAGGCCTCCTTTATGTGAAAAATAACCCTTGCCCCGTTGCTCCTGTATTGAAGAACCTGGCTGTATGACTGCGATTACATACATTTTTTAAACAAAGAGGCGATGATGATACGTATAGGAACATATGAGTATCGAAGCTGCTTTGTTATTTTATTTACCAGCCACCCCAGGGAAATCACGTAGTTCTTATGATATGTAATCTAAGCAAAGATATCAGCAATTTATGGTGAACATAAAATTTATTTATATCCTAACTGCAACCAAACTTTTTTATTTATTACTTTTCTTCTAACAAACTTCAAAACTCCAGGTTTGGGAGAGACTGGGAACGAATATTAAGACAGTTTCTAATATGGTTATCAGGAGATTTATCTGTCCTCAAATATCTTGTCAATAGCACTCTCCCCCATCTTACCGCTCGCTGAGGTATCTCAGACGGTGACTAGCCCTTCCGTGCAGACTATAGTAGCTATCATGAGGTTACGTTTCGTTACATCCCATTTCTGGGTGCGTTCCATAAATGTAATTAGAGTACCTGCCTTTTATTGTTGCGCTTAAATCTAACACTTGCACGTATTTTATGATGTAACTTATTTACATATTTTTTGGAACGTAATACAGTAATATAGGATAGCCTCTATTACTGTAATAGGTATTAGCCTTTTTGTATTAGACTTTTTATATATTTTTTTGTTGGTATTATTATATGAGTGTCTACCACATCTTATTCATTCAGAAGGGTTTCAGCGGATACGGAACTATCGTCATCGATTTCAAATTCCTTATGTCCTCCTACTTCTTATTTATGTGTAGTAATGCTCATCGCCGACATATCTACAAATCTGTTGAAAATGGTGATCCTGCTTAAGTCTGGTTGTTTCTTAAGTCAGTAGGTGTAGGCAAACAACGTTGACAAAAAGATGTTGACATTGATTCCTTAAATTCATATTTTTTTGCTTCCTTCCACTTTGAAGAAATTACTAAAACGGCTGCATTGTTGAATTATCTTTTTTCTCTATAGACTTCTGACTGTTCTACATTCATTTCCAGATAATTTTCTGCATGTAATATCTTAAAATGCAGTATAAAGCGACACTATTAGCCGTACTATGGTACTTCTTATTCTTAATAAAATTCAACCAGTGATTTGCCATATCCTAAAATTTTCTTTATCCTTAATGTTTTTCTGTCTATATGGGAAAAGGGTCAAATCATCCACCTCCCTAAAAATGTAATCCTTCCTCCTCCTAATCAGGTTTCAGTCTCAGGCCACTGTACTATCACAGTTTTAGACCATATTACAGAGGATATCAGGTTGGGCAAGGAGGAGGAACAACTGACTGTCCTTGCGTTATTAGGTTTTAGTAATTCTTTGCTTTGTTCGGTTTTGCTAAACATGTTGCACTCTCTTAATATAATCTCGATCATCATCAACGATTGACTGATTTCGTAGTTACATGTATTGACGCCAGCAGCGTTCTTGTATTGAAAATGTATACTCTTCTTGGAGCTCTACAGCTGCAGCCGTACTTCAGGGCAGCGTGTTTTACCCGTTACTTTCTGCAGTTTTCATCAACTCTATAATGATTTATTGCAGATATGTAACTGGAGTAGAGATTATGGGCTAAATGTTAATCCATGAAAATTACAAGTTATTGTAATATTGAGGCCTAGGCTAAACTGCAGAATAAGCGTACAGAAATTGCTAGACAATTATTTGTATTTAATGCAATGGATCAGTTATTTAATACAGCGAGAAGGTCAAAAAGCTAGGGAATTGAAATAATTAATACAGTAGGTATTAATTATTCATGCTTAGGCATGAATGGGCCGGCTCGACCGGCGCGATACCACGGCCTCACAGAAAACTGGTTGTGAAGTAACGCAAGCGTTCCATTTACCAGAAATTAGTAAGGTTTTCGGAGGCTCAATTCCCCCTCTCCTTTTTCCCATTTCCTTATTGCCCCCCATTCCCTCATCGCCCTCAAAGGCGGGCAGCGCACTTACGACTCTTGAGTTGCAGGTGTCCATGGACGGTGGTTGTCACTTACCATCAGGATACCCGTCTAATACAGTCCCCCAATATAATAAAAAAATACAGAGAGAAATAAGACTATGAATGAACATGGGCTTATGGTCTCGAACTTATCTACTATATATGTATGTATTTGAAATTCAAAACATATATACATATAATATACTTTATATATATATATATCACACACTCACAGAAGAATTATATATATAAAGATATATATATATATATATATATATGCATATATACATATATATATATATATATATATATATATATATATATATGCATATATACATATATATATATATATATATATATATATATATATATATATATATATATATGTATATATGCATATATATGTATATATATATACTTTTGTTATATATATATATATATATATATATATATATATATAACAAAAGTCATTTATCTTTATATATATAATTCTTCTGTGATGGCGCTGCATCGGTATCTAGGTTATTTATCTATATTGATCCTAATCGCTTGAAATATCATGCAGGACAACGTCTGTCGGGTCCGCTAGTTTATATATATATATATAAATGACTTTTGTTATATTGATAAATCTATAGTTACAGTTACATTTATTTTTATTGAAATGTACGGTTTTATTCACGTATGTTTCGGGGACACCCGACTAGTTAGCGGCTGTACAACTCACTCCTTTCTCCTGCCACCCGTCTTGAGGAGACTAGTCGGGCATCCCCAAAATACACACGTGAGTGAGTATTTGACGTAGATAAAAATAGCAAATTCTAGCGTTTCTATGTTTGTATCACTTTTCTGCACAATTTTGTATGCGATTCTGAACCCAGTGCATGTTTCATCTTGATAGGCTGTCTAAACCAAGTTAGTCGAGAATCTTCTACACTCATAATAAATCATGATTTTGTCAAATGACATTATTGCCAAAAACCCATTTTTTGCAATAACTTTTAAAGATAACTAACAAAACCCATTTCCAGGTTTTTGGAATTTGTTTTGTTAGTCTGTTCAGTTATGTACACATTACTTTGCGTAAAAAGTACAAAACAAATAGAAATCTTATGTTGCACAATAATTATAAGTAATTCTGTGTTATATTCCATATAGATGAAAATGTTCACGACATAACTTTTCTGTTGGTGTTAGTTGTAGCTAATAGTGCAGCGGTAGGTCCAATCTAAGCATGCTAAAGCCACACGGTGTTCAGCTACAATTCCAACTAGAACCCCAGCACAGTTTGATCGCTTACTATTCGTATTTTATACGGGTTATCGCTCCTTTTATTCCATGGTTAGATTGGATCAATGTAACGTGTGACCACTCTGCTCTAGGACCAAAGTGAAGACTGTCATTTCGTCACATTTTATCAAAGTAAGATATGTGAACTTTGTATATGAGACCGATTATTTGTCAAGTTGTAAGTTGTAAGTGACCAACACTGCCCATGGACACCAGCAATTCAAGAGTCCGTTGGGTCAAGTGGGTTGACGACTTTTAAATCGGTATTGAACATTTCGGTTATTCAAAATGCACCGTGTTATGAGTTAGTTCTGACTGCAGAAACCAACAGCAAGACGGCATAAACTAACCAATGTCTTCTAACTTAAGTTTTATAGGCTAGTAGTATGCCAGAATTTCCAAAAAGTCTTTCCTGCTTAAATCTCATATTTTCTATTGTTTATCGTACTTAGAAAACTATTATTCATAGAATACTAATAGAACTCTAATATAATATTAACAAAAGGTCTACCGAGTAAATATTATTTCAGAACTTGTAATCTTGTCACGTAGATGTTCTCTACGCCGTAGCTCCACCTACGTTGCAAAAGAAAATTATTTCTACATTTCACATTTATTTTGTAACCTTAACAAAAGTGGCCTATGTATAAAACTTTTATTATCCCCTTATAGACAAATAGTACTAATTGGTTAAATATTCATTTATTCTTTTATTTTTTCAAACCATGAACCCTAAACTACACGGACGGTTAATGTAAAACAGAAAGATAAATCGTTTATTTTATTAAGGTTTTACCTTGACTTTGAGTGGTTGAAAATGCCCTGAGGTATTAATGCTGCCTCTCTATACTATTTATCTCTAGAGTACAAAATATATTAAGGTAATTACTAGTACAAAGAGGGTTTTGTGTAAAAGACAATTTACCTTATGTCTATTGCTACTCACTTTCAGATTTTGGCCAGGATTTTTTAGAGAATAAATTGTTACTGTAAGATATTTAATATTCAAAAGATTTAGATAGTAATATATTGTATTCTACACACCTAAAACGTTACATACGGACATAACTTCTTCATTAATATTTAAAATAAAAAAATAGCTATTACAATTTCACATTCACAATACAAGAAATCGAGCGACGAGTACTCAAAACTTACCCTTATTTGATAAATTTGTCCAACCGATTTCAGTTTCGGTTTTTAGACCTTTTTTTTATCTGGGGGTGAGCCCGCAGCCACAGCTTCTCAGTAACCGGTAAAGCAACGCTTGCATTTTATTACCGTGTGAGTGTGGACCGGAGGCCCAACTTACCCTCCCCTATTCCACATATCCCCTCTTTCGACACCCCTCATTACTTCTTTCCCATAGGCGGTGGTTTTCACAACGCACACGACAATAGAAAATATGAGGTTTTTACTTATCATCAGGTGAACGTTTTTTCGTTTTTCATAAAAATAAATTAAATAAAAAAAGCCGTGTGGTGTCGTGGAACACCGGATAGGAACGAAGTTCGTTATTATAAGGAAAGGTTTAAGTTTCCGTTGTTTGTAATACTCTTACTTGTGATGGGAGTGTTACACCATATTTTGTTTTAAAACAAAAATCCCTAAACTTCTTTGCAGTTCATGATAGACACACTAGATGGCAGTATTATGTATAAATAAAAAATCTTACGCCTTTTTATTTATTTTATTTATTTATTTATACTTTATGCACAATATGTGACAAAGGTGGACTTAATGCCGTAGGCATTTTCTGCCAGCCGACCTTAGGGCGATGCAGAGACAAAACAAGGTAGGTGCACAGAGGTTAAGAAGTATAGGTAGTAGTAGTATAGCAAGTAGATATATTTTTATAATAAAATATTGTATAAGTACCAGGAGTACTTTATTATATACATACTTTATTATAGTATAATATTTTGCATATACGTGTACATATAATACATAAATATTCATGAATACATGTATATACATATAATATATATTATTAATTCGTAGAGGAGAGTTTAAGATTTAAAAGAATCTGATAAGGCATGTTTCCGTAACATATATTTAAAAGTACTCCGAGTTTTGGCCATCCTGATCTCGAGAGGTCTGTCTACGTTGGCGAATTGGCAGCCACTTCAAGTTGGAGCGGTGCTGAGACACGTGATCATATTTCCGTAAATTGAAAACGAATCGAATGCAATTATTGAGAAGACGGTCAAGCTTATTGAGCAGATCTGCATTCAGGTCAAAATAGCACACATCACCATAGTCGATTATAGGGAATATTAGAGTCTGTACAAGTATTACCTTAGTTTTTATTTAACGTTACGAGCGTTTAATTGCCAGCTAGCAGAGCTAACCCCTCCCCATAAGGAACTTCGTTCCAAATAAAGAACTAAATAACTAACCAGATTTTGATGTAAAATAATGGAGAAAGTGTAGCAGAAATGGATAAACTACGACGTAATTTATGGTCCGATGAAGGTCATACTCGTACTTGGCAATAATGTTTCTTAGTATCCCATGTAAATAACTTAGTTCTACGAGGTCTTGTAAAGAATCGGTAAAATATGTCGGATGTATTTCATTAAAAAGAACTTTATTAATTCATATTCAAGTCATTCTACAAGTACAGAATAGGAAATAAATTGAAACTTTGTTTGAGCTATTACTCAAACAAAGTTTCTTGACAGCATGAACTAAAGTGTCCAACACGGATAAGTGACATCAACTGGTTTAAATCTAATAAATTAAATTTATACTTTCTCAAAGTTTGCTTTAGCTTGAGGCTTATAGTGGCTCTAAATCTAAGGCACACAAAGTCTTACTTACTTGCAAGCTTAAGCACCCACGCAAACTTCGGAACACCGCTCTTATTATCTCTTCATCTTAACAGCTAGTGCTACTATTTTAAATTTAAAAACAATTATGTAGGTATATATGTATATAAATTAATTATATATTAATATTAGAAACTGCATACAAGGTTTCGGTGAAATTATATCATTATATTAGACAAATCGAGATATTTGAGTAATTATTTAGATCGAGATAAACGTGGTTTTATTTGTTGTGAATTCGAAGTCATTCTTGCATACGCCTACCAAAGATATTGTGCGAATTTTATCGCGTATCATATTGCAATAATTCTAGGGAATTTCAAATTAGAGCACACTCATTTAAGCATTTTGTTACGACTAACTGCCCAGTAAAGCAAATACTGTGAGAAATTGAAAGTGAAAAGAATAATTTAAGACACGTAATATTATAACTCTTTAATTTTCTTAAACTACTACTATCTTCAGATGCGCAACATAGTTAAGTTAACAAAAATATTTAAAATAATGTTATTGCACTATTTTAAAGATTTTTCAATTTCTTTTTTATTACTTTATTAAAAGTAACTTAAAATTAATGACATATAATAGTCCTTGCCTTAATAGGTTAATGACTGATCTGAATCTTTTTTTTTTAGCATACCTATTTTCATGCTTTTTAGTACACCTACCTCACTCATTTCACACCACCCTAAGGTAGACTGGCAGAAAATGCCTTTGGCATTAAGTCCACCTATGTACATTTCGTGCATAAAGTATTAAATATAAAAATAATAATAAGGCGTCTTAAAATGGGATGTAAAGTTATTTTGGTAGGATTATCCATATTAAAAATGCCAATCATAAGTAAAATTGACATCGAAGGGCTTCTAATCATTCCTTGTCAATGTAATGTATAAAATAAGTGTTGGTTTCTTCGTATGGTATGCAAGTTTAGATATACAGAGCTTGGGATAGGTATAAAAAACTACACAGATTTAGTCCAGAAAAAAGTGAATGTTCTCGAGGGACAGAAAAATACATTTCCATTCGCGCGGGAAGCCGCGGGCAAAAGCTTATTCACTATACAATTGATAATCTCTATTCTCCATTTAAGAAATATAGTAAGGTAAATAATATATGCGATGGTCAGCAAAATTCATATAAAAAAATAAAGAAAATCATATTACATAAGTATTTTGTAAAACGTTATTAATCTTTATCGGGGACGGGAACAAAATACAGTTAATAACAAATAGTTGAAATCTATTATGAAATTGTAATTGATGTAGAGCAATATCAGATTATTTATATATATTAGAGTACAGTATACATTTATTTATATTAGAGTACAGTATACAATAATTGACATCTATATTTTTTAGTCCATCTGTTTGGTTTCGGCGTTATGATGGGACGAGATGATAAAGCTCGTCACTCACGTTGAAGCAAATGATGCCTACTGGTAACCCAGACCTACTCCCCTACTCGTGACATTCATTGTGCTATATACATATTTCGGTTCCTATGACTTGCTTAAATAAATGACAAAAAATGCACTGCCAAGAAGAACAAGACGAAAGGTCTGCTCTTTAGAAGTAAAGCGGCCACACTACGTCTCTGCCCACTTAATTCGCTACTGTCCTTGCCGCTCGACAAGTATATAGCTGCAGTATTATAGTGGACGGCCACCTAGGTGTAAGCGTCCAGTTTCATCGGCTATATATTACAGTAATTGATTATCATTTGAGAAATGTGATGTCGTAGAGTTAGCGGCTCATGGTCTTAATAATAATACTAATATAGGACAACATTAGGAATGTCGCAGTACTTTAAAGAAACTATGTTGCCGATAATTGACTGACCTGTTGGTATAATGGTTAGTGAACCTGACTGCTGACCAAGAGTTCGTGGGTTTGATTCCCAATTTGATCACAAGGGACCAACATTTGTATGATTCTTATGTCATTTGTTTGTATGTTTGTTAAGTTCCCGGTGATATAGAAATAATTTCTGGACCGAAGTTTGACTATTAAAAAAAAAAAACAATAATTTACTGTACACAACAGGTATACCAATCCAAATAAATTGAACCCATAATGTTAGCATAATAAGGACGATGGGGGATATTTAATTTGAGTAATAAGGTAAGGTTTCTATTAGTTATTAGATACAGCATCGTCTGTCATGTATTCTCGATATTTGATAAGGAAACCTAACATTTACATTATAGTAAAATGTTAATACTAAACGTCTAATTTAGCATTACTATTATATTAATTAAGTGGTGGCGTTAGCCTAATGACGTTATAACATAGTATCGTAAGAATCTTATTTTATAATCTCAAACGAAATGTTTTTAGGATTTAACTTTTTAAGAGAGATATGTTTTAGGATTAGAAATATGTTTTAAGATTACTCTTTACTTCACACTCTTATTGTGAAGAATAAATGATGAATAAAATATCAAAAACTTAATATTGTTTCTTCTCGTAACAAATTAGAAGCATGTTTGTGGATTGATTTGTCATCTACTTGCAGCAAGCGGCTATTAAATATCATTTTTTGTTATCGTACTCAATATATACAACCTAAAGCTCAGACCAGACTCAGCCAGTGGCAAATTTCAGACAATTTGATGTTGTATATAACATATTAGCAATAGGTAAGATGCGAATAGAATATCTCAAAACAACTGGCACATAGGACGGTGGTTTATATATGATTATTGTATATTTTTGGGAATACCAATTAAGTATATGACTAATTCACCTACAGATTGTGTTATGCATTTCTTGTTCAGTATTTACTTATATTTATTTAGTTTCTATTTAGTTTTGTCTATTGCCACTTAGACGATATATAGATTTGTACTAAGAGTGTTGGAGTGTTGAGTGTCCAACGGCTCTGACGATTGCTTATAGCCGAGTCAACATCCAACCATTAGTAAAACCGTTTTACATTTTCTATGCTGCTTTTGCCTTGTTCTGTTGTTTTAAATTTTCTCAATTCCAATCTTTCCTCAGTTTAATTTACCTCAGAAAATTACTGTTGAATATTACATGGCGCTAGTGCAGTATTGTGTTCGCAACGAAATGTATTTTAGCCCAATTTGAATAAAAAATATTCACGATAATCAAGCAACAAAATGCACCTATTTACTTTTAAAATGATAAAATGTATCGAAATCTGGGTTCTAAAGAAAAAAAAAATACTTGATACTTTCAAGAACTACGTATATGAATGATTGTATTGCATGAAATCTATTTCTTTTATTTAGAGTACAGTTTTTAAATACAACTAAGAAGTGTTCCTGAGTCGCGGGGCAAGCTATGAGTCCACTGTTCTTTCGGGATCTCTTCCACGCCGTTTTAAAATCATTGACGCCATCTTCAGCGTACATAAAACGAGTTTATCTTTTATTTTTAGAAATAAATAAAAGTCACAAGTCACTAATTCTACACCTTCGATAGACAAATATTTCATAGTCCGTCTGGCGGAGTGAGCTAGGGAGTTCTCGAGGTGGAGGAGGATCATGCTTCCTTGGAGCTGCTGTCTAACATTTTCCAAGACAACTGGTAAACAATGACAGACATACCAATCTGAAATAAAAGTTATTTTGTTTGTAGAATGATTGTTACGAAATGACGTGTCCATCAAAAGAATGAGGCAAACATCTTTTCACCTTGACTTCTGCTCTTCTTTACTTTTGTCTACAAATCTCCAAATCGAAACGACCATTGCGCAGATTGTCTGTCTAGAATTCTGTCTGTCTGTCTATTGGTTTCGAGTTCATAACAATATTTCAAGCCTTCATCTCCTGTGAAGATGTCATACACAACAATCGAGTTACCTCCGTCAAACTTATAAAACATTGAGCGGCACTAATCCGTTTTTAACCTTCCGTCAAATTACGAGGGCTCCAGGTAGGACTTTTTTATTTGATTCTTACCAATGCCTTAAGCTGCCCGAATCTCTTGACATGTCACCCTTCTACCAGCTTTTATCATTAACCGCATAGCACTCACGTTATCTTCAGTAGTTGTGGTAGAAGAACTTCCATTTCGAGAATCATCAGTGAGTTTGCTTCGACCACGTTTAAACTCATTATTAAACCAGTTGTAAACTGTAGCACGAGTTGGGGTTTCGTAATGAAACGCCAATCGCAATCCAAAAAATATAATTGTTGTTGAGTAAAACCTCAAGGAAAGTTGTAATAAATCATTGACCGAAAATTTTCTTTAGTCAAATCCATTTCGATGCACGACAAACTCTTTTTAAATTGCCATCAATTGGTCAAAACAAATGACATATGAATTCATTACACATGTAAAGATTCTCATAGAAATCCTTAGTGAAAATAAAAAAAAGGCTGCTTTTCTAACTGGCCTGTTCTATAAAATTTCAGCGTGACCCACGTACACGAACACAAATGCCTTACTATTAGTTGGTACTTTAAGGAGTTAATAGTTAGACACTATTATTTTCTTTTCTAGCTATTACCGTTCCATTGTGTTAATGTACCTTGCATTTTCTTTACTAATATTAAACAAATCTACTTATACGTCCAATAAGAAAATATATTTCTACGTTATTTGTCGTTATACTACGACGGTGCTACTACTATACTACTACTATATACTATACGCAGTACACTGCTAGTAGTAGCACCGTTGTTCAGCATAGTTCTTTTCTACAGAAGTTGTCTAGTTGTCTCTCAGTCATCTAAGTTTATAGATAATTTGATCCACCGCCCTCTATTTCCATATCCCATGTGTAAAGCAAATGTATATTATTGTAAATATGAGTTAGGTGAATTCTCATCAAGTAGCAATGTACGGAGCAAGTATGGTTATACATAGTAAGCTATTCTCTAATAACAGATGCTTATTTCTGAAAGGTATTATACGGGCTGAATAAACAAAAGCTCTAATAATCAAGGTACAAAGATATTAAATACCAATGTGGTGACTAAGCCAGAATGATAATATTGTTTAATTAAGAAGGCGTCACGTCATGAATTAATATTACCTGACATGGATCTGTGTATCTGGCAGAACTATTGTACGCGAGATAATGTACTATATGTTATTTTAATCACATTGTTTAAATATGCGCATATATTAATCAATCTATTTTTTTTTTTAATAATAAACCCACACTTTTAATTTCCCAATTTGTCAAGAACTATTTTTTTTTGAAGAGTATTAATTAAAGAATAAAATATGGTTTAACACATCACGTTCTCAGACTTAGAAGCAGAGAAGTGATTATAAAACTGCTGGGAACTGCTATTCCATTTTTAATATAAATAAGAGCAGAATTGTCTTGCGCTACATACGGTATTTAATGGTCCACGGACCGACGGACCTGAAGAAGGCCGCGACATTGAAGACATTAAGGCACAGGTGGTAACGTCGCAATAAGTTTGCGCACAAGTTAACTTTGGTGATATGCGAAGGGATAATTTTATTTACAGATATACAGTATGATCATTGTTGTGAAATAAATAGACAATTTAATCTTACACGTAGATAATGAGTGTACCAAAACACATGTATTGTATGTGTTTTGGTACACTCATTAACTACGTGTAAGATTAAATTGTCACCTTAAGTGGAAAAAGGTTCTGAAGTAAAAGTAAAAAAATTTACTTGATGTTTATACTAAACATCAAGTAAATTTACTGTGTAAAATCATTTTTATGGTATAGGTGGCAAACGAGCAGAGAGATTACCTGATGGTTAGTTAAACCACCTTTAAGGGTAATGAGAGGGTGATATGAGGAGTGCGGAAAGGGGACAGTGAGGGTACTTATAAGTAAATACTGTGCAAGCATTGTTTGACAACCGATTTCCTAGAAGGCCGTGGTAGTACTCCGGTCGAGCCGGCCCATTCATGCCTAAGCATGGCTCTCCCACGGTAAAAAATAGTAATTAATCCATTTCAAATGAAATTAAACTGTATTACACTATACTTCAAATAAAACTTGCAACTAATGTGATGTGAAATGCCAATTTATTAAAAAAAAAAACAAGTAGAACATTTATAAGTTTTTGGATTTATATAACTAGTATTGTAAGTAGTAACCGAAACTACTTTCTTGTGCATTAAGCATTGCGGCAAGTTTTCCGGAGACAGATAACACAATACGTTCCTTTTTTGGGCCTATAATAATAATATACTAACAACACGATACTAAATAATATGTCGTCTCTCCTGATCCCGATCTCAGCCCGAAGCTCTAACCAAACGAACGGCGTGAATTACTCCGCCCTTTACAACAAAACCCATTTCCTATTATTTCCGTCATATAAATACGGACGAGAAAAGAATATCTATACAAAACCAGATGTGTCAAAAATTATCCTTTAGTATCAGTGTTACGGTTGCTATTCAAATAAAAACGTTTTGTGCCAAATCTTTTACCATAACATTTTGTTGTTGAGACAATAAACAAGGTATATATGTATATTACGACGGCAAGTATTACCTTAAACTATGCTTGTTCTAACTAACGACACTTAATTAAAATGAGCTGATGTTAGTAACTAAATTAACAATATAAAACTAAAGTATGAAAATAAAAAAGGAAAATGAAGAAGCAAGCTCGCGTTGTGTTTCCCCGAATGATCGGAACTACCGGAGGCTCGGCATCCCCTTGACTATTGAGTATCGGGTGCCCATGGACCTACGTAGTCACTTACCACCAGGGGACCTGTTTACTTGTTTGTTTCCTATACCATAAAAAATGAGGAATTGAAAAGAAACTGGTGAGTAGGGTCTTGATACACAATACAGTTTTAGAAGGAAGACAGAATAGACAGTAGAAAAGTAAAGGCAGGTTACGACGCTGTAGCATTCAATATCCTTTATTCACAAAAAATAATTAATTAATGATGTCCACTGCGAAAATCGTTCACTGCTTTCAATTTACCATTACCATGTTTTAGCAGGGGCTCATCACATAACCAGTTATGGATAATCCATCTCAAATCCTATGCTTATAATCACTATCTACTTTGTACAGAAGTTGTAGGCGTGCTGTGCCTACAGCTTTTGTTGCTGCCTGTGAAATCTTTTAGGAATAAGTTAAATTCTATTGACAAGTTTCTCAAGCTTGGCTATAGAATGATTTTCATTTCAGTAATTGTGATAACAAGAAGGTAGATAAATAAAAACTAAATATATCATTGTATATAATAGTTCAAAATAATATCCCTAATTTGCATGTGACCTAAATCCTTAAATAGACAGTGGGAAAGTGTGTATTATAGTGTGCGATATATACCTAAATGGTTTGACGTTGATTATATTAATTAAATGGTAGACCCAAACCACTTCTATATATTAAATGGAAATGTGCCTTTATTAATATAAATATTTTTAGGGTTCCAAAGGCACGAGATTTCAATGGAATACTTGGCTTTAGAATGGCACTCGTTTCTTTTAATTTTTATTTAAAAGGGGGATCCGCAGCCGTAATTTATCTATATGTTTTTAATAGTTACAGCTTCTGACTTAAACATATTGAAAGCTCCTCCCTACGTTAATGTCATCATAAATTAACTGTCCTATATAATCTCTCTTTTCTGAATGGACGTTCATCTTTGAAACAAATCGAATAAACCGGGTTATTTTTAAGTTTGTTCATGTTTTTTCTCTTTATATCAGAAACTTAGTGTTTAGCTTTGTCGTTTTGTCTGTTGTATGCTACTCTTGATAATAAATGAAAGCAGTATTTTTTTGGAAACGTACCTTAGAATAGACTCAACTTTATTATACACCTCTAGAAAAAATTACAGTGAGTATACAAAATATATATGTTTAAAGAGTATCACTAAATGATATTTCAGCCAGACATAAGAGGGGGTTCGAATGTCTTAAGAAAGCTGTGCCCGGATTCCTTAAATTTTGAGCTTAGGTGTAGAAAAGATTTTCCAAAACTTTTATAAGGTACCTGACATTGCAGGCACTAGAGATCATAAGAGACTTTGCAGTTAAATTAAATTTCTCTCAGTTTTTCTTTTTCGTGCAAACGGTTAGATTACGGAATAATTTGCCTGTAACAAACAATCCGACAAGCCCACCTTGCACGCATTTAAAGACAAAGACATGATAATTTCTGGTCATTCTATAATATCTGGTCATAATCATTAATATTTTAAATATTTTTATATATTATAATAATATAATAATAATATAATATATAAAAATAAAATGCTGTTCGCTAATCTCACTAAAACTCATTAAACGGCATGTTCGATTAGATCATTCTATTTTGTAATATTCGGGCTGGTTTGGAAAAAAAAAAAAATATCTATAAGTAATTATTATATTGTTAGTTTGTTTTTATGTAAAAGTGAGCGTTCTTGTGTGTTTGGGTGTGTCTTTGTAAATTGTGTATGTTTAGACTACAAAATAGAAAAATAGCACTCTAAACCAGGACAGTGATTATCATTTGTGTGTCGTCATTCAGTTAGTCCTGCCTTGCGTTTCGTTTTTGTTGAAGGGAATATTTGTAGGACTATGTTCATATAACAAAAGAAACGATTTGAGAATTTTGTGTTGTTGTTGAAAAAAGTTTGTGTGTTGAAATGTCGATTTACAGGATTGTATCGACTTATACCCCTGGAAAGAGACGGGTAGTTCAGTAGCGCGTGCTGTTTTAACAAGGTTCTAATTATAAATAATTGGCACACCGTCAGAACTTGACTCTCTTTTTACAACTGTGCCGTGGGATAGCGATATGATCGGAAAGACGACACCAATAGAACACCGTTTCGTAATCAGTCAAAGCAGGGTGAACACCAGTGCAGAGTGTGTGCAGGTAGTAAACCGTGTGATACCAATAAACTTAAGTAGCAATGCTTGACCGAGTCGCGGCATTGTTGATTAATGTTTATGTTGATGTCTCCCGTCACAATTATATTATTAAAATTGGCAATGCTTTTGAAAATAGTCTTCAAAAAGTTTGTGATATCTTTGTAGCCTGGTGGGCATTTTTTTACCAGCCATATACCGGCTGGTAAAAAAGTGTTTTGATCAGTTGTTACTTAGCGACAGTTCGCATCCGTAATGGAGGGCTCCTTGAATTATTTGTTACATGATTTTTTATAAAGAAGTAAAATAAAATCTTAAAAAAAAAAAATACAATAAAAATAAATAAGAGCTCTTAGATAAGTGTGTTTAAAAAAACAGAAACTCTGTAATATGACACTAAAGTATATATTAACATAGATTAGAAAGTGTATTTTTTAAGTGATTTAAAAAGTTTTGAGTAATTTAAGATAATGATGAAATCAGTTTACTATAAATACAAACTCTGCTTTTTTTTAAGCATTAAACTAACCGTAAAATGCGATAACGATCGAGTTGGAAACTTCTTGTGAAGCAAATCTTATAAGTGAAAATCCGAGCAAAGTATAAAATATGTTTTAAACTCATTCGAGTGTGTAGGCATCCCTGTAATTAACGATGGAGTCTTATTAAAACTTCCGGCACTATAGAAACTTGTGTCTGTGGCAACTCCAATCAACCGTTCAAATAAAAAATAAAAGTGTGAATTGTGGAAGTAGATTTAACGGAACTTAACGGTTTTGAATCTTCGTCGGAATTTCAGCATATACTTGAATCGAGTTTGTTAGCCAGTTTTGTGAGCCAATGGTGAAATTTCAGGGACGCCTTCGTGAATCGAGAGTTTCGGCAAATACCTGCACTTCTCTTCATAACTATTTTGTTTTTCTTCATATATTACTAAATTACAACTGCTGCCTAACTATTCTAGAGTAAAAGTTAGGGTAGACAGAATTTGTTTCTGGTGAATTTCAGTCTAGTGGTTAGAAGCTGATTTAGCAAATACTGGATAGAATTACTACAACTTATAATTTAGTACCGTGGGAGAGCCATGCTTATTCACGAATGTAATGCCTCACAAAAAACCGGTAAATAAAAAAATGCTTGCATTGTGTTGTCGAGTGAGGAGTTACCGGAAGATCAACGCCCTCTCTCGTCTTTCCTCTTCAGACGTATCCTTCCGATTTCTCCCCTTGTCCGTCCCCTCCTCTCATCCCCCTTAAAGGTGGACAGAGCAATTACGATTCTTGAGTTGCAGGTGTCCATGGGCGGCGGTTGTCACTTACCATCAGATGACCCATCTGTTCGTTTGTCCACCTTTATCATAAAGAAAAGAAAAAATGTGATGTGCCTTAAACATGTCCTTTAGTTAAAAATAAAATAAAATGTAGTAACTTTATTAAGGAACATAATACAGTTGTCATTCGCTGCACGGAAGGTCATTTCATTCCTTTAGAAAGGTCCCCCGTCGGGTCCGAAACTAGTCGGGCATCCCCGAAATACACATTTGAGTAATTCTGCATGGTCCTTAATAAATAGGAATAACAGTTACCTTTTTTATTATTTTAATTGACTTTCTTTATTCAAAAAAATAAATAAATAAACAAATGTTACAAACAATATAAAATCTTTATCATAAGAGATTCGATAACAGAATCGTCTGTTATCGAATCGTCTCTGAAATGACATCTAACAATTTTTTTACGTTTAGAATAGAAGAACCTAGTTCTATTTATTTGTAATAAGTACCTACTTACAATTAATTATACGACAACATTACGCTACGGGATAACATTTTAATTAATAAACTAAATTATGCCACTATGTATCTGATCTCCGTTTTTGTAGAAGCAATCTGTTCCTTTTTTCGCTATAAGATTTTCCCTTATGCGAGTAAAAGTGTACCATTATAATATTTCCATCCAATCTCAGAGAATGAGTATTATATACGATGCTCTATTTTTCAAAATGTCAAGACCTTTTTCTGTGTTCAAGTGCCATCAATCTTAGTATGCATGCACTGGTTATTCTCACGTGGTGAAAAGAACAACTAAACAGAGTTGAAAGCTGATATAATTTGTGTTTGTATTAAAAGTATAGGTAATTAAAAAAAAATGTTTAGGTGAAGCTCATCAGTAAATATATAAACCTTGATTTTTTATGTGTAATTTGATTGTTTCTATGTATCTTTCGTTACAAACGTAACCGTTTGTATACTAAAGATTTTCTTAAAAAAAAGTAAGTTATATTATCGAAAAACCCATCGAAATCGGATCAGTAGCTTTTAACAAAATGGCGACATAAAAGTAAGGAACCTTCTCCTTTTTTATGACGTTGGTTTTCTTAACAAGAGCTGTATGCCACTTTCACTGTTAAGTCAAAGCAATGCACGGATGTAATTTGTTGCGAAATTTCTCCGTTCGGGTGGAGAAATATATACATATGTACCTACATACCAGCAAAACTTAATCAGTTACCAGCCGCAGGTCGTTTGTATTCTGGTCTGCAATCTCATCCAATGAATTATGCAAATCTGTCGAGACCGAACTAATTTGGTTCGCCTTGACATGAATTATAAAGAATATTGTTCTTACACCTCACTGTAGTCTTGAAAGCCTTTTTCTTTAACAATTCCTCATGAATGATGTGGGAGGTAAGCTGATATTCAATTTGACCGCGAGCATGCAGAAGAACTATTGGTCGCTATTATAAACTTGTAGAAGTAATTTAAAACTCTATAATGTTTTCGTTCCAAAACATTTTACAAACAGAGATTCAGTAAAAGATAAATAAATACTTTCTACCATTTAAACTGCTACACAAAATATTCCTTTCTTAAAATGTCTTTGTATTTCTAATAAATAAGTTATATGATTTCAATATAATATACTTTAATATTATCATTAGTTAATAATATACTCAAGTATATTGCTTTAAATTTAAATTTGACTATAACTAAAATAAAGAAAGAGAAACATAATTAAATTAAAATAGGGAGTATAAACAAACATGCAACGTAAAATTTCTCTACTCTACCATACGAGTACCATCAGAACACTAAATTGCAGAATGATAAACTTGAACATTGTCAACTAAATTATTGATAGTATTAAGTATTTTTTCTATTTTCAGTTACATTCTACTTTAATGAACAAAGTTACAATATACAGCATCTGTTAAAGTTCACAAGACTTATTACTATTGCATACACGTAAACATGTGTGATCAAGCCCGTTCGTAATAACTGTCGTATTGGCAGGAACACTTGGCCTTAGATGTCAAAGTTTTGCTTAAACAACTTTAATAGTTATGTATACTCGTACAAGAATAAATACCATCTATATTAACTTTCAAGTGTATGTTTAAATATATATTTTAATACTGTGTAACTTTATCTAGAAGTTTTGTTGGAATTTAGATGAACTTTCCTATATACTATTAAGTAAAGAGACACTGAAATATATAAAGTTAAAATATTTATACAAACAACTGTTCTCTTAAAATCTCTTAAACTACTTTCAACAATGATCATTGCAAACAATGGCATGGATTACTGTAAATATGTGAGTGATGTATACGGTATAAACTACAGTCAGTATATAGAGAGATATACATATGTACGTTTTGGTACTTTTTTAGGAGCCTTTGGTAATCAGTACTTTGGCAACCGTAAAAAAATAGAAATATGTTTATGTACGAAAATGAAATCTACTGCATTGAGTTATGTTACGCGATAAAGTGAAATTGTCAACAAACTTCGTCGCGTTTATTGGCGAAGACCGTTACGGCCTCCGTTAGTTTATGTTAAGACAGACATTAAATGGTTAGTAGAGGAAATAGTAGACTAGTAGTGTAGTTAGGTGGCTTAATTCAACAAGTCTTGTAAATAAATAGAAGCCCTCGCATTTAATGAACAAAGTTTAATATTGATTTTGGGTCAATAAATCTCTGCTAGATTAATAGTAAACTAATTGGAAATGTAATATGTATTAAATCACTAA
The DNA here is from genome assembly GCA_947561695.1 of Tyria jacobaeae. Classification (NCBI taxonomy): domain Eukaryota; kingdom Metazoa; phylum Arthropoda; class Insecta; order Lepidoptera; family Erebidae; genus Tyria; species Tyria jacobaeae. The sequence continues at coordinate 11,271,865 of OX387223.1, read as the reverse complement.
CAGGGAAAGTTTTTATTATATATTTGAATGAATGTAAATAGATCTTGAAATGTCTCTTTCTCTCAGATTTCCAGTTTATAAAAATCTGTTGAGAGACTTGTTGAGAGATTAACATCGACTCACATAATAATAAGAATAACAAAAGTACAAAATAAGATAATGACATGATAACAAAAGAAAAAGGTGGCACTCTTAGCATTAGACGTATTTTAAATCCTTTTTAAGCATATCAAAAAGAGTATAACTTATAGCAGAAATTTAAAAGCCACACTGAACTGATAGTTACAGACTATCTCGCGGTCGTACAGCGTCTGTCTGTACGACCGCGACAGTCACATATAGTGGCGATAGAAATAAAATGTACATAATCGATACCCACATTTTTCGTTTTTAAATGCGAATATAGCCTTTGAAAAGTCTATTCATATACGTTCCATAATGTTTGATCACAAATATTTGTTAAATTATTCAGTCAAATTGTACTAGTCAAAGGCAAACATATACGAGTACAACTTCCAGATCCAATCATAAGCAAATGAGATTTTAAATATACATGTTTTTTTATATTCCCAAGGTTAGCAGAACCTTTATAAGTAATAGCAAAATATGTCAGCAGGGTTCATAAGGATTTGCGATACTTAATTAACCTCTTTTCATGTAGCTCCAAAGTTCTTGTAAGCAGGGTGCAACATTTTCTCTTTAGTTTGAAGAAATAGAGCTTAAAACTTATATCATTTTATTTTATAAATAAGGAAAATTCATAAAGAGTATTACAGTAAAGTTGCAAAAACAAATACTTCTATTTTTTTTTAATAAAGCCCTAGTACAGTAATTTTAGTCTACAATTTTTTTTTATTGGTTTTAGTATAAAACTATATTTTGAAGTGTTGTTCACAGTGAATTGTATTGCCCTGAATCTAAGCATGTTGGCGATCCACCCGGCGATTGTAGGTTCGACTCCATGTCTTGACAGTGCTTGGCTTATGCTAGAAGTGCTTTTTCTCTGCACTTATTTTAAAACCAATACCCTTTTCACTGACTATGCTAGTTGTGCCGTTCACGGTGTTTTGCAGGCAGAACGAAGGCGAATTAAGTAGATGTAAGTCTTTGATAAATTATGGTTGTTGATTGAAGTCGCTAGGTATTCTAATCTAAAGATAAACTATTTAAAATACGAACACATGCAATATTTCGTTCAATTGAAAACTGATGAATACCATTGAATACCATTCTTTTGCATCAACCATCATAGACTACTATAGTTCATATAAAGTCACACTCAATGCGTTGTCTGGATAAATTTGTAGAGTTTCACAGTTATGTAAAGGTTTGTAGGATTTATTTTCGAGACCACAGTTTGGGGAGGGGTCTTATTATAGTATAATAAAAATCATTTTTTCATCGAATTTCAGTCCTTAAACTTGAATAATGTTAGTGACCTGGTGCTAGAACTTTGTAAATGAGCGAAGTTTACCTACACGCTAAGTATAACCATTTTGAGCTAGTGTTAAGTCTATGTCTCTATAGTGCAGTCGTTCTTTTGAATCGTACTTTTGCTGTACATCGTAACTGTTTTGAAAGGAGGAATCTTACTGGCTTTGCTAATCCTTCTAATCGAAATATTAGTTTTATTTTCATAATAATAAAAATGTTAATAATTAAACACGAATTTGTCTAAACGCGGTCATACTCCATTTTTTTGCCCCAACCCCAAAACCTCTGGTTCAGCAGTCAGGGTCACTTACCACTAGACCAACATGGGTTATGCATAACAATGCAGATAATATTGTCGTCACAGAAATTTCCATTTTCTATGCAAGTGACAAATGACAGGCGAATATAACACGGAAATTGCACATCCGGGAATATGGAGTGGACTTTAAAGGTAATATTTACACGTCAGTCGTCTGCCTGTGATTTGTGGGTACTTCATAATGGAACTGGATTTTGTGCTTGAAAGGTGTACGGTAGAAAACGATATTCGGTACGGTAACTATAATATATATAAATAATCAATATAAATTATTTAATTTTGGCTTTATATATTATTTTATACTTGTTGTCGCTTCGAACTAAGTGTGAAGTTCGTAACTGTTGAATTTAAAGGTCTTTGATTCCCTTCTAATTAAATGAGTTACCATGTACCCCTTTCAGTTTCATCTACTGGCCAAGATCCATCATCAAAAACCAAATATATTTTTAATACATTTTGTTAACCTTCAGATCACAGTGTTAACGGGTTAAAATATTGAATAATTTAATATAGTCGATAATAGTAACTGGTAATTTACTGTCGTACATATGTCATATTGACATGACCTTCAAGATCGTATTCAGGTAAGGCAGATCCAATCTCGAATAAAAACTTATAAAATAAGTGATTACAAAATATACTAAATATAAAGTGCAATAAACAATATAATAAGGGAAAAATATATAAAAAAAATATATCTGTTTCATTATTAATAATAATATATTTAATTTAAACGATTTAATAAATCATGATTTTTTATTTGTATAAAATGCATAACGGGAATCCAACATTTTATGATTATATTATCCTTTCAAAACTTTGTTATTAAACAATAACTCTTTATATTTTATTTGAAATTATATATTTTTTTAGAATCAAAGCGTCATTTCTCTTAACATTTTTTTTACTAAGTAACTAATATAAATAAACTTGAATAGTTATAGAATTCTTGAAGTTGAAATCATAGATTTTTGTGTCTAAATACAAAACAGCTAGAGAAAACCAACTACTAATAACCTCATCGTGACAGGCATAATCCTGTATAATTTTTACTGTAGAAGACCAATTAAAATAAAGCATGTAACTTACTGATATAATGGTCAGGCTAAGTTTTTTTTTTTATTTAATGTGATGAATATAGATCAGGTACCGAATACCTCCTTATTGTCAAACCACCTAAATTGGACAGTCAACATCACAAAAGATTTTGAATGGCTCCTAAAATAAACTGATTGTACTTAAACAAAAATAAGAGCTAAAAGCAATAACCTTTACAAAAAATACAAATTAAACAGTGTTCTGTATTTGCATATTAAGGTACTGTTCCGAGATAACAAGGTTGTTAGAAAACAATGATTGTTTATCGTCTTATGTTTGTTAATTTTTTTTATGATCTACCAATATGCAGGTGTTCGGTTACTGGGTGTTTGTGTACGTTGAATGAATGTTTGCTTAGTCCTCCGCGACATAGGAATCACTCCTAATTCGGCTTCCTAATTTTCTATTAGGAAGAACAAAGTATTACAACGAGCCATCTGTAAATTACGTTATGTTACTTCAACAAGTTATACGAAGAAAATGCTATTTTATTTCTACGTTGTATAATCGTTAGGTACATTTGTCGGTAAGAAAAGGAAAAACCGGAATAGTGAGGAACGACTTGTAGTGATGGCAAATAGCTTTGAATGGCGGCCAAGCGAACTGGCATGGAAATATACTTTTTATTTTATCGCTTTGCACAGCGCTGAGCCATCAGGTGCAAGGGCTACAAATCCTTGAAAATTCACATTTCTAGATCTACTAGTTTTGCCTTCGGTGACAACCACCTCTTAATAGTATTCTTCATCATTTTGGAAACCAGAGTTCTTATAGTTCTTTTAATCGCAAAAAGTGTTTAGTTAGAAATCGATATATGAACAACAATGTTTATAAAAATATAACAGACGATAATGGACCTAAATTATATTTATGGAGAATATATCCTGACAGTTTTTTTTTTGAAAGCTACACGTACATAACCTATTATTAAAAAAGCAATATAACAAAATATCAATCAGGACAGGATATGTTCAGTCATAAGTAGATCTGCAAATATTTGTGAGTGAACTCTAGAACTTTAGATAGACAATGTTCGTAGTAACTATAACATTTATTTTAACTTTCATTGTTATGCGGTCTAAGCTTAAGAAGTTTTTCTTCTAAGATAAGATATAAGGTATAAAAGTTTTTTAAAAGCTTAAACAGAAAACAGAAGCAGAAAAGAGGTAAATATATATTAATAAATTAATATCTAATAATTAATTATACTAAATTTTGCTAGTGAATTTATGCTGAAAATTAATAAGCTGAATTTTATGTCACGTTGTAAAGATTGGCTAGTAATAATAAAGTATATGAGTCGTGATTTTTTTTGAACGAATTCTAACTTTTGTATGTTATATGTTATGTATTTCTGAATTAGATTTACTACTAGTACTACGCAAATATGATCCTGTCGCCGAATATCGGTTTAAGCTTAAAGTCGTCGCATCCTTATTCAAATCTTTTCACTTCTGTACAATAATCTGTTCAATCATAGCTCCCCCTATCTCAATCAAAGTTTCGAGATTTTACACAGTTTGCATTAAAGGTTGCTTAGGTCGGCTGAGAATTTCAAGTTAAAATACAAACACACGACTTCTCTCCATAAATTGTCACAGACTTGGTACTCCTATATGTATTTATTGTTTATGTTTATTTATGATTATCTGTATCTATGTAGGTGTAACTGCCAAAAAGCAGACTGTGTTCGTGCAACTATCCTTGGAGGTAGTAATAAAAAAATATCGCGTAACCAGGTTAAGAGTCTACGAGAACGTCTTGTGGTTACCTCACGTAGTACACAATACTTTTATTCAGGATTGCTACCGTTTCGTTCTTCTTTCTCGAGATAAGAGAGTCGTATTTCTTAGCGGACGCATCTAGTTACTTACATCTACTTACTGAAAGTACCACGGCAACTCATTACATAATATTTTAAGTAAAATTATATCTGAGCATACGTAATAGGTAATGTGATCGTAAAACTATAATGGTGTGAACGTATACCACGTGCTGAAAAAGTTCACCAACATGACAAATCGGACGGCACCTCTCTCTGCTAGTTAATATACCTAATATATACCTATTATTAGGTATATTAACTAGCAGTTTTAACTACGTTTGTGTATATATCTTACTGCCCTGCTCCGAAGGGTCACTGCGTAATGTTTTAAAGCCCACAGCCTTCCTCAATAAACGGGTTGCAAATTTGCAGTTTTTTTTAGATCGGATTACTAGTTCTTGAGATTAGCGCGATCAAACAAACAAATAAACAAAATCAACCCCTTTATAATACTAGTATACAACACAAACACACACAAATACATAATACTTCTATAATATTCAAGGATTCAATATCCACAAAATGGACTCCTATTCGAAAGTAAGTAGCACATCGCGCGTAACCGGTGTGTGTAGCGGTGTCGAATGCATCAGATCCGCTTGAAATCCCGTTGACATTTGATGGAAAGGTGACGGGCATAACTATATTATATTGGGTTCTAACTAATCTTAGGAATAATCAAGAAAACATTGGATTTGGTTGACAAATGATTTTTTCATACAACACACGTTTAACAAAAACATTGATAGTACTCGAAAGTCTGTAGCCAGACATAAATAAAAATATCGTATGGACAAATTTCTATAGCAAGACATAAATAAAAAATCGTATGTACAAATTTCTGTAGCCAGAATTAAATAAAAAAATCTTATGGACAAATGTCTGTAGTCAGACATTATTAACAAAGTTTTAGAACATACAACATTTTATTTGTTCCTTAAATGTCTGTATCTCAAAAAAGCAATTATTTTCTCAGTCAGTATCCCAGTGTTATTAAGAAAATAGGTATATAGTTGATTGTTTTAAATAAGAACAATTACGAGCTTATACGACAACACAATACCTACTACATACTAATTATGGTTTGGAAAAAGTGGGCGTTTCAGACACCTCTATCTGCCCCTTCGGAGATATCGGAGTGAGTGTATTTATGTATGAACTACTTACCTAATTGAAGACTCCAAAATAACAAAATTTTCATAAAGATTCTAATATTATAATTAGGGTTGAATCTCACATAATAAACTAGAAACTTAAGGCAAATCTATGATGAAGAAAGTTTAAACTAGTTACCAATGCCAATATAAACTTCTAACTGTGATGATGTCACGTGTTGCCAATCCTTTCCTTTCCTGAAACGTATTTCCGTGACACTACTCACGAACAAAACTCGAACGCTACGTCACCATTGTGTTGCTGTTGTATTAGGTTAAGTTATGTGTAACAGATATGTAACAAATAATTAATCTATTATTTTTTTTTTAAATTTGAGTATAACTAAGTCTAAATAATATTAGTTAATACTCAAATAGTGTGGGCGTATAAATGTTGTAACCATTTGTTATTAACAACAATGTACATATTATTTATTGACGTAAAAATATCAGTCCCAATGGAAATATTACTCCGTTAACTACCAAGGTTTACCTTATATTGATCGGTATTTTATTTAATGTTCTTTCATGACTCAGCAATTTTCCCTACCATCGATATTTATTAATGTAACCATGGAGAAGTGCTAATAGCGGTCGGCAAGATGTTGTCATTGATACGTTTCATTGAAGTGTAATTGCTTAATTTATAATATGATTTTGAATATCGATCTGATATGCTATGAATACTTTGCAACTGGTGTTATTTCAAGGGATATTTACAATATTTGAATGTATTGTTATTATTTCCATTTTATTGAAGCGTATTTTTTTTAGGTTATTTGGTTATTACAAAACAATTAAAATACCTATACATATTCCCAAAGTGGTAAGGTATAGCTATTTTTTTTAACAATTTTTATTGGTCCTATGTACAATTATCTTTTCTAAAAACATCGGAATGCTACGTAGAAAAATATTACTGTTAAATGACAACGTAAAATGGTGAAGGTAATTATAAAAACAAAACATTGTTTGTAACATAAAGTCGCGTATAAAAACACTAAAATATATCGTGACAATTAAATACACCTCGTCGGTCAGGTCGGCTTAGCGTGCAGAAAATATTTTACTAATTAAACTTTCGGAAAGACGAGGAGTCGTATCCGAATAACATACAAACTATAGACTCATGGACAAATCGGAACACCTTTTTTTTTCAAAGAAATGCTGAATTCAAAACGAAATACGAATACTTTTAAAGATGACTGTTATTTTCTCATTTAGTCTCAAACTGTTGTAAAATTTGTGTACGCTAACTGAAATCAGATAGGTAGTTCAAAATGAATGGAGTACTTACTAAATGAATTGGATCGGTACTGCGTGGGCACAGGCGGGCATAGAACGTCACTGCCGAGGCTGTTCACACTGACGACGTCACGCAATTCTCCGAGTGAAGAGGAGCGTAGCGTTGGCAGTGAAAAGTTCACTTCTTTTGTCCTGTAACAATTGAATATCGTATAACAAAAAACTAGTTGAGTTAAAAATAAATACCATCAGCAAGAACGGATGTTTATTCTAAAAATACTTTTTATCTTGGCACTTGACACGCTTGCCTGAACTACTAAGACAGTAGTCTATGATGTTTTTTTAGTCTTCGTCTTAATGGGCTTAAGTAAAATTCTCAAGTTAGGAAGATAGATCGTGATTTGAACATTTATTTGCAAAGTATAAACATGCATACTTTTTTCTCTAAATATGTTATTTGATTGATTTAATCATTGCACTATAAAGTAGCTCTAACTGGAAATGATTTATTATACAACTTACGTGATAACTTATATTATGTATGCCTTGGTGGCAATTAAACAATTAAATCATAAGAGCGACAAGGTCACTTTTAAGGTAACCTTTTTAATATAATATATTTATTTGATGCTATATTTACAATTTTACGTTTTCAAAATTCGATTAATTATTATAATAAATATTATATATATTATAAAATGTTATATAATTAAACTATGTCTATTTATTATTTTCTCTTTCTTCAATTAACAAATATAAAAATTACATTTTAAAATATAAAATAAAATACATACAAATAAAAACTACAAAAACGTCCATGCAGCTCAGTGCTCTTCCATATCTCCTTACGATCTGTAACATTAAGTACTGCATGTTTGCGCCACTTCTCTTTATCTGGACCCAGCAGAGAATTAATGATATATTTTTTAAACATTAACAAACACAATCAGATTTTTTTTCAGAAGCTATCACACTACAGATTTTGTCATGAATGATTTTGTATATATATTAACAAAGATTTCGATATTTTGGGTATTTTGATTACAGTTTGTCGAAATAATGTTCAGTTATAAATATAATCCTATGAATCGCACATTCATAACTAATTACTCTGTTAACTGCTTAATTACTCCAGTGATTTTAGGCTCATAGATGTTTCTGAAAAAAAAATGTTTTATAAATTACCTCGTCGATATGAAGCTGGCGTAATGCTATGTATGCTTCCATTTGGATGTTAGTATACTTGTTCATAAATCTATCGTATTTATGGGTTTCATTGGTAATCACAATAACGATACAAATACACACATGACGTCTGAATCTCACTGAAATCGATGCACGATCTTTAGCCAAATGTCTATAATTTTTATCTATAAACCCACTTACGTAATAAGGGGCAAGCCCATAGCAGTCTACCGAACATTTTGGGAATGAAGTAAGAAAATTTGAAGTTTGCAAGGATATTGCTTAAAGGGATGAATTACTGAATGTAAGCTTTTACGAGCTCAAGTAAGTCGGGCCGCATACCATATAACTCGTACTAGATGATAGTGGGATGCTGGGAACCGAAGAATACACAATATAATATTTGAAGTCACATTTGAAATGATGGCCAAGGCCATCCAAGTCGCATTTCAAACCAACCAGTGTTAAAAATTGGTATTTCCCTTTTTCGAAATAATTTAAAATACTAAGATTTTAAAACATGTATATGTTATTCATATTTCATAACCTGATGATTTTAAGTGTGATTTAAATATTAATATTTGAGCCGCAAATGCTTTGACCTAAAATAAATATAAGATAACGTAACGATGAATGTGATAAAACAATTGACGTGTATTTATCACTGAGCAAAGATTAGATTATCTTAGAAATATCAACTTTTAAATAACAGTATAACAGTAGTAGTAGTAGCATATTATAACAGTTTAGTTTAGTTTAGTTTTTCTATCTTGTAATTACGAACTTTCTTTAGTACTCTCCCTTTAGGGTCCAATATATTGCTTATAATAAGGCCTGTCCTAAAGCCTATTTTCTTTCATATCATGTTTATTTAAAGTTTACTCAAGAATCAACAGGTCAGTTTTGATTATTTTTTCTTATTTTTAATAATATAACATTCTAAATATAGTTAATTGAATTCGGCGTTACGGTGTTACAATAAATTCCAAAATATTAATTTAAGGAAAAAACCATCATCACTTATCCATAGCTTGCAAACTCTAGAGATAATAACTTTATTCTCAAACCTCATCGAATTGCCATAGACAGAGAATGCTAATCGAAAACCCTCGATATTGAGGTCTACATCTATAGAGAAAGCCTTCTTCTGAAATCATCTACGTTTTTTTCAGTAAAATTTTATTATATAAAAAACACATATTAGCGTTCCGGAATAATCCTGTGAGAAGTCACAATTTGTAGAACATTTATTATCTGCAAAACAAAATTTGAGTGATTACACACCCACCTTATGTATGCTAAAAAAGTCTTAAGCCATTTTATTAGCGTTAAAACCTCTTAATGTAATAAATCGAAATGGAATGAAACATAAACTCTATATAATATGGAAATGGAATTTACAAAATTGCAACAGTGGTAGAGCCATGCCTAAGCACGAATCGGCCGATGCGATACCACGGCCTCACAGAAATTAGTGAGGTTTCTGTGAGGCCCAACTCCTTCTCTCCTCTTTTCTCTCTCCTCTTTTCTCTCAGCTCACCCCCTCTCCTCTTTCCCATCTCCTCATCCCTTCTCTCTTTTTTCCCCTCCCCGCAACCCCCATCCCTCATCACCTTTAAAGGCGGGTAGACTCTTGAGTTGCAGGTGTCACCAAGGTGACCTGTCTGTCCCCCTATAGTATAAAAAAACAGTCGCACGTTTGTTGCTTAATTTTCCTTAGCGAAGCCTTGTGTAGAGGCGAAATACGTGTTAACACAAAGATTAAAAATGAAGACTTATGGCGGTGTCTGTCTGTGCCAGCTCGTCTCAGATTTTGGTTTGCATTTCCTATGTATGGCAATTCATTGAGGTATTTTCGACTTTTGGTTTTTCTCCACAGTAACTATTTAAATTTCTAAATTCAACTTCATTCATTTTTTTTTTAAGAATATACTGCAGTCGTCCCATTGTAACCAAATCTGGATTTTATTTGGTATTCCAAGGAAAACAACAAAAAGTTAAATATTGCACGAACTAATTGGAAAGGCGCATTGAAGGATCTATCTACTTATTTAAAGTCAAAAAATAATTGCGACATAATTAAATGAAAGCAAAACCCAGAGAATTAAATCCTATAAACGCCTTTAATTAAATATTTTAAAGGGAATGGAGATACTTTACCTTCAAATTTGTTTAGCTAAATCCTATAAATGTAAGGAATTTAAAACCTTGGCCAGGATTCATTAAAACTTTTATGAAGTATCTACTTGTCATAGATACAAGACGGTTTTGAATAAATTTTCTTAGAGAAATGGTGTTAAATAAAGTATAATAATAGCACAGATAATCTTTCATGAGGTCGTATGAGCAGCGGTTGCTGATTTACATACGTACATATATATCTATACTGACGCTTATATCTCCAAAGGGGTAGGCACGTTTTACAAACCATGGCACCGGGTTCATTCGGGCACTACATGACTGTAATTTTACTATATGATAGATAACAGTCCAATCCCTTAATCGCCTTTTACGTCACCTCAGGTAAGAGATGGGGTGGAAACATTCAACCACACCGAGCAAATTAAGATACGGTTTCGGATATAATTAATTAATTTCACTATTAGAAGACTTATACTACCATACAGTCGACAGTACGACAAAGCAACTCTATTTCAGAGATTCTTAGAGCATTATAGTTTTAAAGCTGACTACTAAAAAACTTTTATAAAAAGTAGGTACACATTATCGATCTGATTTGTGATTTGTCTAGAAAATTTGTTATCATTTACATACAAAGGTATTATTTACGATATGTAATAACAATGGTAACTGTTATCACTTCTACAGAATAGCTGTTTTATTCCCAAGGGAGTCGTCTCCCGAAGTTGGGATCTAAGGTAATAAGTACCTAATTATACTAACAAAGAACATTTCACAATACAAAGTTATTTAATATTTAAAATTCATAATCCTTGTTATTCGCGCGCAGAAAAGCTGTTGTATTCCTAGAGGATAATAATCCCTATAATCAGAACATCTACAAAATTAACAAGATAATTGTATTCCATTCATAGTCACCGGTTAGCATCTATATCATGGTATTGCAAAGCTTGTGACTAGTTAGTAAAGCCTTAAATATATTTCATTGAGATTCTGTAGAGTCATTAGAATAATTGCTATAATTTAATAATAACAATGGCAGCAGACTTATTTTTTAAAGATTTGACTAATATTTTTCGTTTTTTGTTACAATTTTAAGTTTATTTTACTACAACATTAACATTTAATCAAAGTACAAACAAAAATTTCGAATGCATATATATTAACAAGAAAACATTTTTAGCTTAAAGAGAAAAATAAAGAGAAGAAATGATGACATGACATCAAACGTCATAAAATATATAAAGTTTAGCTAGTTTAGCCAAATATGATAACAAGATCTAGAGCAAAAACATCATCGTTGAGCAAAAGATCTCATCCTCTACAATACCTTTTCAGTGGTAGAGCCATGCTTACGCACGGTTGGGCCGGCTCGACCGGTGCGATACCACGGCCTCACAGAAAACCGGTTGTGAAGTAACGCTTGCGTTACATTTCCCCGAATTGAGTGAGGTTTCCGGAGGCTCACTTCCCCCTCCCCCCTTTTCTCTCCCCTTTTATCTCCTTTCCATATCCATCTCCTCATCCCTCCTCTCTTCTGTCCACTCCTTGCATCCCCCATCCTTCATCACCTCGAGGCCAGACGGCTTCGAATAGGGCCACCTGTGATAATGTAAGTCGCATGATATGGACGACATACATTCAGTGATGTCATCTGTTAGATAGCTTCGTGATTGCGAGGCTACGCTGGGACTTATAGCTCTGTGATCCAGCGTCTCAATACAGGATTGAGCGACGTATTGCTGAGCCGAGAGCACTCATTGGCAAACTTACCTGTTTTAGTTTGGGTACCACACGTCTGAGAGTAACGCGTTTTGTGAAACGGGGTTTTTCAGGGATTGGTATCAGTTCTTGTATACAGCACGAGTCACAGAGCGCATTGACTTTCTGAAGCAGAAAGTTTATGCATGGGCAAACCGGACATGTAGATATAAAAACGAAGTGGACCGATATACTCAGAATTTCAAAGGGACGAGAGGTGTTTGTTTAGAAGATGGGAACAGCTTATTGAACGCTACACATCACCCAGATGTTGAAGTTACGAAATACATTTTGGAGTAACATCTGGTCGATTCCTGTCGCTCATTCTGAGGGTGATTGGATGGGAGATGTTGAACGTTCATGTGAGACAATTAGCACTGAGTAGCCAGTATCAATATAAAGTAAAAATATAGCTTATGTGATTCGTTCGTTACCGAACTGGAAATGAGCGGGACTGGACGGACTGCATAACTTTTGGTTAAAGTGGTTCCGTAGCTGACTAAATGTTTGGCATCTCTGAGAGTAAAAATAACAACACATGTAACTAATAACAATATAATGGCCTGCTCTCAGCATAGATCTCAATGTGGGGCACGTGGCACTAAAGTTGTCCTAATATTTGACACGACTATTTAGCAATAAGTTCGCCGTAACCGGAAAGATTAGGTGACATATTAGATACATTACAAAAAACTTACGATTCTGTGCAGCATACGAGGCTCCTGAGGGTGATGCAGTTATACAAGATTGACACAACTCTATGCACTTTCTTGGAGGCATGTATGCAGCAATATAGAACGGTTCTTTGCTGTCCAGGATGTCGACAATCTCAAGGTGACAGCGACTATTTGAAGATCAGATGAGGTATATTTCAGGTTGAGTCGAGTCTGAGTCGCTTGTGGTTCTGCTTAGCTAGGAATCCTCATAGTACCATTTTGGAGAGTTTGACAAAAACTGTGATAACAATTAAAAGAAAACTCTACTTTGTATTGTGTACTTTTATATTAACAGTGGTAGAGCCATGCTTAGGCACGAATGGGCCGGCTCGACCGGTGCAATACCACGCCCTCACAGAAAACCGGTTGTGAAGTAACGCTAACGTTGCATTTAACCGAAATGAGTGAGGTTTCCGGAGGCCCAACTCCTCACCCCCTCCCCCCTCTCATCTTTCCCCTCCCCCCCTCTCCTCTTTACCAGCTCCTCGTCCACCTCTCTTCTGTCCCCTCTCCTTTTTCCCAGCTCCTCATTCAACTCTCTTCTTTCCCCTCCCCGCATCCCCCTATCCCTCATCACCTTCGAAGGCGGGCAGCGCACTTGCGACTCTTGAGTTGCAAGTGTCCATGGACGGCGGTTGTCACTTAGCATCAGGTGACTCGTCTGTTCGTCTGTCCCCCTATAGCATAAATAAATAATAAAAATAAAAAATTAAAGTGTAGTTTTAGTACTATAATTTTCATTAAACAAAATGCTTAGAACTGTTTTGTGCAATGAATAATTACAAAATTTTTTGATAATGGGGATTGAAGTTGTTGTTGCTTACTATTTGCCACTTTTTTCTTTAAAGACTACCTGTAATTTATTTTACAGAATATAATAAGGATCCACCTCTTATAATTTTATATTTTAACGAGTTTACTTTGAAAGTAAGTGTGCATTATAAGTTAGATACAGTACCTAGAGAACGCAGGCCTATTACGCTTTCTGTCAAAATGTGATAAGTTTCTGCGATATTAGAGATTTCTGGGTTAACTTGGTAAGTAAAACATGTTCTAAATATAAAGTTTCATACAGCAACTGTTAGTGCTACACTCGAGTTGTGTATTTGCTTTTGAAAGGGACAAGTTGTGGTACTTTTGTGAAATTTGGCCCTATTTCAGTGTCGAGGCAGTTTACGCTTGTGACAAATACTATAGAGAAAGGTGGCAGATTATAGGTGGGTATAAACAACTAAAAAATACAAAAACGATTTGATAGATTTGTGACAAATCAAAGGCAGCTTGGCTTCAAAAGTTGCCTTTTGTCGGAATAGCAACAGATCAAGCTAAAAGGACCCCAGGCTGAAACTACATGACTCCTTTAATACAGCACCCAATAAAAAAGTGAGAAACAAAAATTACTAGTTCAGTTGATAAAATAATAGAAAACCTATAATATAAATATTCTTTTTTTTTTTGCAAACTTTATGCCAAAATTTTCTACCCTACAAATATACATAGACTCAAAAACCTAACTCCTTTATACCGGGAGTACAGTCGAGTCAAAATTTGATTAACAACCGTTATTCATACTATAGTAGAGAAAATTTATTACTAGCGCATTTTAATTCGAAGATTAATTGCATCGTTTCGTTTGTTTAATAATCTAGCTTTCCACGGTCGAGCACGTTCCACATCTATTTGAGCTAAAATAAACCACTTAAATCTACAAATCATTAATCTCTTTGTTTTATTAATATTAATTGTCTTTTAAGAACTTCATTAGATAGATTTTCCTCTCAGGTAGTTCTTTTTCTAATTAGAGCAATTACAAAAGGGAGCTACAAAATATTCTTAGTATTTATTACTGAAATCATAATAACTTGTACTTTATATTATTACAAATTTATTTCACATCAACTTACTTTATGTAAAATCGTGACACACTGTGTGGTGATGATAATAACATAATAAATCTTAGTTCCGGATCCAGGCTTCGCTTCTAAATACAACTTTTATCCTAAACCACACATCTTCTTCAAGTGCCAGTTTAGTTTGCTGGGATGTCTGCATGTTGTTAAACGATTTGCAATCATCAACGCCAACTGCACCTTCTTTATTGTATCTGCGTGAGTGATGGCATGCTCATATTGAACCATTGCCTTAGGTTTTTCAACCAAGATGTTTTGCGTCTGGCTGGTTTACTATGTATTGTGTTGGATGGGTATGGTATGGGTGTTCAGATTGCGTATTTTAATTGTATTGAGAATCTCAAGCTTTTTGTTCATCCTCTACAATACCGTGTCATTTTGCACTTTATCAGTCACTATTAGACTTATTTGACTCTAGTGACCACGTGATGTCGAAATTACAAGAAGCTACGTCCTCTGCGTAGTCTATAAGTATTTGTTATGTATTTGTTGAAAGTTCATTACGTATAGCAAGTAAACTTTTTTAAATGAGCTTGTTAAATGTTCCAACCAGATAAATGATTAGAAGTGGGTTTATGAGGGTGGTGTATAGATTATGGTTCAAAAGATAAACATAAGTTTAACAGTAGCAGAATCATGCTTAGGTACGAATGGGCCAGCTCAACCGGTACGATACCACGGCCTTACAGAAAACCTTTTGTGAAGCAAACGCTCACGCCCCGCTTAAAAGACCCGGGATCAAAGTGGGAAGGAAACACGTGCGCTGGTAGAGAATTCCAGGCTTTTAC
Source organism: Tyria jacobaeae (assembly GCA_947561695.1). Classification (NCBI taxonomy): domain Eukaryota; kingdom Metazoa; phylum Arthropoda; class Insecta; order Lepidoptera; family Erebidae; genus Tyria; species Tyria jacobaeae. The sequence goes on along the minus strand of OX387223.1, from coordinate 11,256,288 downwards.
CGATCGGCATAGGAAAGAAGAGCCAAACCGTTTAGTTCGGGTACGTATATTTTCGACGCTCAAACGGTGACTCCTCAGGCCAGCACTTGTAGTCCTGTAGAGGAAGGGAGAAGGTGGGACCAATTGGAAGAGCTCATCAGAACACTCCCCGTGATGTAGGCGATAGAGGAGTGCCATAGAGGCGACATCTCTTCGCAACTGCAGAGGCTCAAGAGACTGGGTGATCTCAGGACAGTCGTTGCAACCGATCGAGAGCGTCAAGCAAATACTGCGCATAGCCGTCCCAGAGATGAGAGGAGTACTCCACGCAGGAGCGAACCTGGGTCTTGTATAAAAGACACAGTTGCTCGGGCGAGAAGAACCGTCTCACCTTGTTCAAAACGCCGAGCTTTCGCGAGGCCGCCTTAGTGACACTCTCGATGAAATCGCACGGATTGAGATCCCGGCAAATATCCATACCCAGGATACTAAGCAGTGGCAGTTGAGTGCTCTGAAGAGTAGGAAGGGGAAGGAATGGAGACTTGTTGGTAGAGAACGCACACGCTTGTGTTTTCTTGGCGCCGAACTCAAAGTCTGCCAGCTTGTCAGCATGATGTCCAAAATATCGCCCATGTACTGTGCTGTCGTCTGCATAACAATGTATATTGCCAAGAGCCAACATGCCATTGATATGCAGAAGGAACAGCGTAGGCGATAGGACGGAACCCTGAGGTACACCAGCGCTAACCTCCTGGATGTCAGAGGCCGCGCCGTCACAGAGAACCCTAATGCGGCGCTTATGGAGGAAGGCAGCAACCCAGTTGCAGAGTTTGGGTGGCAGACCAAATGCAGGAAGTTTGGAGAGAAGCGAGCGGTTACAGACCCTATCGAAGGCCTTGGCAATATCGAGGCTGATGGCCAAGGACTCCCCATGCCTATCCATAGCCTCACCCCAAAGATGTGTGAAGTACGCTAGAAGATCATGGATCGGTTCGGCCTAAAACCATATTGCCGATCATTTAACAAGAAGTGATCCTCTAGGTAGCGGATTAATTGGGTGTTGATGATCCGCTCGAGCACCTTACAGAGTATGGAGGTGATGGCTATAGGTCGGTAATTGGCTGGATCGGAGCGGTCGCCTTTTTTTGGACTGGGTTGAACATTCGCTTCTCTCCAGGCCTCCGGAACAATTCCTGAGCAATAGGACAGGGAATACAAGCGCGTCAGTACGGGAGACAACTCAGGTGCACAGTTCTTAAGAACCACCGCCGGAATACCATCGGGTCCATTGGCTTTCCGGACATCGAGTGACCGAAGCTCCGCACGGACATCCCTCTGCCGGATGCGACTATCCCGCATTGCGGAGTCGCAGGTCGCAATGGTGGGCGTGTGTGCGCCACGGTCGTCGATTCGGGACTTAGCCGCAAAGAAGTTAGCTAGTAGTTTCGCTTTCTCTGGCGGCTCGTCGGCCATTGATCCATCAGGGTAGTTCAACGGCGGCAGCGAAGGTTGACAGTAGTTGGACTGCACTGCACGGCTTTGGCCAATCTCCAAAACTTACGGCTACCCGTAGGGTATGCGACGAGTTCTTGACTAAACCGTGCATTGCGCTGGGCATCTGCTCTGATGTAAGCCCTCTTGCATTCCATAGTGGCTCTGTTTAGTGCTGCTTTTAGGCGATAAATGTCTTGGTCACAATGAGCGCGGGCCCGGGTCCATGCGCGGTAGGCTGACTGCTTTTGAGCAGCGGCACGGGTGCACTCGCGATTGAACCAGGGACGGGTCTTCGTGCTGGCGACTTCACTGTAGGGCATATAATACTTCATACCGACAGTGATTTCGTCAGTCACGGCAGACGCACTTTGCGACAGATCCCTGTCTTTAAAGCAGCGTTGAGCCCTCGGGATGGATGCAAAGTATTCCCGCATTCCATCCCAGTCTGCTGACGAGTAGAGCCATAACCGACTCCTTGCTACCACAGGTCGTGGAGGGGTAACAAGAGGCACTGAGGTCGACACCAGGCAGTGGTCGGAGGATCCCAGAGGGGTGAGAACCGATACGCTGTACAGCGCTGGGTGATTCGTCAGCAGTAGGTCCAGCAAAGAGGGCGCTTGACTTATCGGGCGTTATGTCTGGTATCCTGGTGGGCTGGAGTATCAGTTGGGTAAGGTCATGCGTGAGAGCAGTTTTGGAAGATCCCAGCCAGGACTCATGGTGGGCCTTAAAGTCTCCCAAAAACACCAGTTCGGCGTTCGGAATCTGCTCCTGCGCTTTATCCGCTGCTTGACTGAGGTGGTCAAAGAGTCGAGTTGTCTCGGAGTCTCCGGAATGGGAGTGATAGAGGCACACGTAAATCCGGCTCGCAGAGCCAAAATCCACGTGGAGCCAAAGGATGGAGAAGGATGTGTCTTCTAGGCAGTGCAAACGGCGACAACAATCATCCGCCCTGACGAAAGGGCACACTCCAGCCCTTGCGAGGAAGCACTCCTCGAGCACGTTGCCGGGATAGTGGAGATATGCCGTGTCGGCAGGGCGGCGTATTTGTGTCTCCGTAAAAAAAAAGCATGGCCGGCCGAGCCACCTCGAGGTGTTGGCGTACGGCGCTGAGGTTTGCATGGAGTCCACGTATGTTAGTGAACTCCACCTCAAAAAGCAGGTTGGTGGGAGAGGAGGATGCCGCTGTAAGACCACTTTTCTTTTTTTGTGCTGCCATGATGGAAGAGGAAGGGGGCGTAAAAGGCATGACAGTCATCGTGGCAATGTAAACTGAGACTAAAAATGCTGTGTCATCATGTATCGGTGAAGCATGACGGTGACCGAACCGTCGGACGGAAGGGCCCCCGTACCCTCCCGGAAGTGGTCGCCGGGTCCCACCATCCGGTCACCATCGGGCACGACGAGCCTCTCCGTGGATTATGCGTGACCTGACGGGGCAGTCTCCCAGGGTGGTTATCCGTGGTTGGGCCCCTCACTATGCCGCGGGCGGCCAGCGGCACCACCGTTTCTATGGGTCTTCCTGGCCGGCGGTTCGATCCACGCCATCCTCACAATGACTCTACAGCACTCATCTACTCACACACATACTACGATAACTGTCACCCCTGCATCGTTGGGCCTCCGGTCTCTCACTCACCAACCAACTCACCCGAAAGGCGAAGAGCACCTGAGCACCCGAGAGGAAGGCCACGAATGTTGTCGCTTCAGGCTGGTTTTCTGTGAGAGGGTAGTACTGCCCCGGTCGAGCCGGCCCATTCCTGCTGAATAAAGCAGCGTGGCTACTACCTTTTAAAAAGTGAGGATTCCGGAGGCTCAACTCTCTCTCTCCTCTTTTACCTCCCCCATTCCCCTTCTCCTTTTTCCCATCTGCTCATCCCCGTCTCTTCTTTCTTTTCCCCGCATCCCTCCATCCCTCATCACCGTCAAAGGCGGGCAGTGCACTTACGACTGTTGATTTGCAGGTGTCCATGGACGGTGGTTGTCACTAATTATCAGGTGAACGTCAGTTCATCTTTCTATCTATCTGTCTATCTTATTATATATATATTTCTGTCTATCTTATAAAAATAACAAGTTTTGAAATATACAAATATGTTCACTAAGCAATAAATGGAAGTGTCAGAAACTTGCTAACAATTCTAAACGTATGTTATATATAATATTAATATGAATAGATTTTATAATGAACATCTTGTGATATGTCTATTTTTAGTAACAGATCTTATTACTTGGAATATTCCTTTACAAGCAAATTATTTCATAATCCATATACTAGCTTTCAACTAATTTAATCAAATACTGATAGGAAATTCATGTAGCAGACATCAATAATTTGATTAGGTTATACTTGAACGATTTCTTATGTTGCTAAAAGCCATATCTTAGTAAGTTAATAGTAATAACTTTACAAAAAAAAGGAAAACTAATCTACACTAATATTATAAATATATGTTATGGATCAATTAATACTATTCTAAAAATTCTTTAACTAGTAGGAAGCTAGCCCCTTTCTGCGTAACATAGGCTGTTTATATATATAAATATATATATATATATATATATATTATAGGCTATATATATTATATTATGATGTGCACCTTATTTCAGTAAACAATTTCAACATTTGTGACCCAAGTCGAAAAAAAAATTACCAGTTATATGCTTTATCGGCGTGCGTTGGGCAAACGGTTCCAAATACAATTAACAAGAAAAATATTAGACTGTATTAGATTTATTAATCTCAAATTAACACAGAATAATGTTTTCTTTCTTTAGAAAGAAAAATAAAAATTCAAAAGAAATGTTTAGGTAAAATTATAACATATATATGTATATGCATTCGTATAAAATAAAGTGTTCCATCGCCACGGAAATTTTATGCATGAAAGATTGGCACGTAAGTGTTAGTTAATTAGTCACGAAGTCAACTTAGTTGAGAAGACGACTTGAGATAACTGAAAACGAAAGACATAGACGGCCCGCTCAAATTTTATAACCATTTCGTTGCAATATACATAATATTATTATATTGGCGATATATGAATGTATGTATGTGTGCATCTACACCTATGTTCTCTATGAACTCCGAAACGGCTGGAGCGCAACCGTTTTGGAACCAAGTTGTCAAGGAATCTTAAGATTTATCTAGCAGGTGATCCTGTAAAGTTTGGTAAGATTGGATTTTTTTTTTGCACTGATCAATTTATTTTAACTTACTTCCAGCGAAGCCTGCAGAGTTGGCTAGTAAAATATATTTTATAATTGCTTTTAAGTCGAGTTGAACCAGCTTACTATTTTTTTGCATAATTGCAAGAGGAAGCTAACTAGCGCGACTCTAGGAGCGAAAACAAAGAAAAAATGATTACTTCATTTAGAATGTTGAGCATATTCCTGTGTACATACAACGACCTGCCTACTTAACTTTCTAAATGATGCTCTTTGCATAGATAATAATACTAAAGACAATCAAATATAAACAAGCGTTTCAATATTATAATATAAATCATAGTATTAAGAAAGTAATAAGCTTTAAAAGTAAACACACTCAATAGCGCAACAATTGAATTACATATGTTGAGTCTACCTAAGAAGTACTTAAGCTGCAATACAACAATTCCAGATTTCCGAGAGAGCGATTTCTAACAGCAGCAAAACAACAACAAAAGGCGAATCCTAAATCGATCTTTTATTTGTTCTGGTTGACATCTCTTATAATAAAGAGCAGGACCAAGTTAATTATGTAGTATTAACATTCATTGGGAAATGCAAAGAACTTAACCTTTAATTTATATAATAAATTCTTAAAACTCTGTTCTAAGTCCTATGTTATTTTCCTGGAAGCATCCTTCCTTGGGTATACCCAGGTCCCTTTCAATAGACCTAATTTGAGGCGGAACACCATGTGGTTTTAGTCGATTCGAGTACTCTACATTCCAAATCACTGTCAGCTTCGCTGACGATTCCCATACAAAACCGAGACCGTGGGGATGCCCACACGAAAAAGAAAGTCGGAATATTTTGAAGGAAATAAAATCTAAAGGGTACTTCCGATTACCCTAATACTGAAATGCGGCAAAAAGTAAGAGCTCACTATACAATTAGAGTAAAAAACAAAGTTAAGTTTGTCTTTCGAAAATAAATGCCTTATATCTTCGACAGTCGATTTACATTTGCAAGAAGGTGGCTTTTATTTTTCGGATATACTTAGGTAAGTGTATGTACGCCACCTCTAAAGTATAAAATTAAGGTGTAATAAAATTATACTTATTCAGAAGAGCGCGATGAAGTAAAAATATGAAAATATGTTATGATAAAAATGTCACACGCTCAAACATGAAGTATTTAATGTTATTGTGGTATTTTTTTTTTAATATCAAACAAACCAGTTTTATAAATTTTAATTAGCTAGTGTCTAACTTGTCAAGTGTGAAAATATACATTTTATTTGTCAAATATGTTCCTAATGAATCATTGCTGTGCGTGAATTCATTTGCATATAACAAAGACTTGCGCATATTAAGTGCCGTTTTATTCATTTTTTAAAAGCGGAAGTGAACTTGCAGAAAACTTTTCTTTATTAAATTATATTCAAAGGAAAAAAAGTGGTGCTATTTTTAAAATCATTTATAACGGACAAATGATTTTAGCAATAGCAAGTTTGGAGTGAACATTACAAAAATATAAAACCTGACTGCTTTACACAGAAATTAAACTAATTAAACCGTTTAGGCTCAAGAGCATGACCAATAATCATCATACATACCTACAATACACATATAGACTTAAAATGTAAACATATAAAAATAACCGTTTGCGTTTAAAACTGTGAAACGTTCAAATACGTGTGAATGAAGGAACCAGTTTATCCAATACTAATTTAGTAATAAGTATTTAATAAACTAGTACTAATGTAGATCAAATACACAGCGCAACGTCTTTCGATATGATTACGATTTCGTTAAGTCACCTGATGGTAAGTGAGTCACCTGATGGTAAGTGAGTCACCCCATGGAAACTTGCAACTCAAAAATTCTCGACTGCGTTGCTGGCTATTCATGAAGGCTTATTTTCATAAATTGTTTTTAAGTTCATTACCCACATGTATTGCATATTAATTACATGTGGGAAGGTTGTGTGTGAAGCCCACATACCATTTACTTCATACCATGCACTAGTATATCGTATAAAGTATCACTCTACGTGAGTAAATATGTTAATTGACTTAAGTGTCGGGTGGACATTTTATTGCGTTCTACCGTACTCAATATGTACATATATATGTATGTATATATTATATATTAGTTGCCCAGGCCGACATCTCTCTATAAAATGTTTGACTTTGGTAGTTTTACAAAAATATCTTACAATTTTCTTAGAACCTTCCTCTGACTTCAAAGATTATTACAAAAACTCTCAGATTGATCTAGCCATTCTCGAGTTTTAAGTTTAGCATTTATTTATTATTTTTTTTATATATAGACGTATGTAACTTCTAAGTGTTTCATACATTCATATATTTAGATTCCGTGTAAAAATATGTTAAATTGTATGTAGGTACTATGTCTTATTAGAATATAATATTATGTAAGAGATGTGCTATACATCAGGTCAGATCAGATATATCAGCTCTACTTACTTCTTAAAAAGCTTCCTAAAAAGCATTTTTCGCCTTAACTATTAATAAGTCCCAAGGCAAAAATTTCGAATTTGTAGGGATCGACCTTCGAAAAGAATATTTTACTAATGGCCAACTGTATCTAAGTCTATCGCGGGACGGAGCTCCTGAAAATCAATTTATTTTGTGGCCTCAAAATACAATAACGTCAAATATCGTTTACAGGGAAGCTCTGACTCAATAAATTGAAATTGAATGATCTTTTGTTTTGTATGTATGAACTTTTTACAAAAATTTGAAATAAAACAAATAATTAAATACTTATAAAACGTAACAAAGAAATTTTAACAATAAAAATAAACATTAAAATAAAAATAAAAGTTCATTAAAATTCAGACTTTATAATTTTCTTTATTTATATTTTTTTCTTTATCTTTTATTTATATTAGTAACCTGACGCGAATAGAAGGGTCTATGTGTGTGCTTAAGGATTAAATATTTAAATTCAACACTTTTCAGAAATAATACTTACATGTAGCATGGTGCAGAGATATCGTGGGGAGGGTAGACCAATATCGGAGGTGAGGGCACAGGGGATGGGCTGTTCTTGCGTCGGCGCGCCACTAACACGCCCGCCATTATGATCAGCAGCAACAAAGCTGCGCTCGCACCACCTGATGCTACAAGAACTGCCTCTGCGGACAACGTATAGAATGCATCATCAAATATAAAAAAATGCCCTCTGGTTGTGACGTATTCACTATTTTATTCGTATATATAGAATCAAGTATGTACTACAAACCAGTTTTATAAATTTTAATTAGCTAGTGTCTAACTTGTCAAGTGTGAAAATATACATTTTATTTGTCAAATATGTTCCTAATGAATCATTGCTGTGCGTGAATTCATTTGCATATAACAAAGACTTGCGCATATTAAGTGCCGTTTTATTCATTTTTTAAAAGCGGAAGTGAACTTGCAGAAAACTTTTCTTTATTAAATAATATTCAAAGGAAAAAAAAGTGGTGCTATTTTTAAAATCATTTATAACGGACAAATGATTTTAGCAATAGCAAGTTTGGAGTGAAAATTACAAAAATATAAAACCTGACTGCTTTACACAGAAATTAAACTAATTAAACCGTTTAGGCTCAAGAGCATGACCAATAATAATCATACATACCTACAATACACATATAGACTTAAAATGTAAACATATAAAAATAACCGTTTGCGTTTAAAACTGTGAAACGTTCAAATACGTGTGAATGAAGGTACCAGTTTATCCAATACCAATTTAGTAATAAGTATTTCATAAACTAGTACTAATGTAGATCAAATACACAGCGCAACGTCTTTCGATATGATTACGATTTCGTTAAGTCACCTGATGGTAAGTGAGTCACCTGATGGTAAGTGAGTCACCCCATGGAAACTTGCAACTCAAAAATTCTCGACTGAAGGAACCAGCAACCAGCAACCTATTCAAAATAGCCAGCAACGCAGTGGAGTATATTTCTATTTATGTAGAGAACCGCCAAACGTTATAAAAACCCTCTTTTAATATATGTATATATATTTACAAGAAGTGAAGGTTTATTAATAATGTCTATAAATAATATTTTAGTTGACTGTTATACTAATTTTGTAGGTTATTTTTTTATATATTCACCCAAAACCTTCAAAAGGCTGCGTGTGCGGTCGGTACCCTCGTGATTTAGTCTGTTTGCGAGTCATTACTTGGCGGGGGTCTACTTATACTGGTCGGAGAGCTGTTTTTCTTTATCTTGCTGTTGCACCGCACATCGGATAGAGGAACTATCACTTATTCTAACTACTACTGGCCTGGTACCTAGCCTTCGCATTACCAACTACCTAAAAATGCCCCTAAAACGTACACCGCCTCGGCAACTTCAAACACCGCAGGCTACTTCTACAACATTGCCAGCCGCATCTGAACAGGCGACCTATTCACCACTTAGTTCATCTGAGCCTAGCCTGAATTTGAAGGAGGATTCTGCTACAGCTGTCGCTTCTCCTAGCATAACTCTTCGTAATGTTAAGCGTAAGCGACTGGGGGAGTGTGAAGAGAGTGAGCTATCACTTTTTATGTCTGAAATGAAAGAGATGTTTCATGAGTTTGGGATGCAGCAGGATGAGAAATACGATAGACTGTTCTCTTTGGTGAGCGGTATTCGGGACTCACTCGATCACTTGGCCGGACAGCATGAAGATCTCAAGACTCAGGTGGAGCTTTTAGAAACCCAGCGACAAGAAAATTTATCTTACATTTATGATCGCGAAAACAAGCTTGAGAAATTAGAGCAGAGCGCAAGGTCGACTTGTATTGAGATTCGTAATGTTCCTTGGGCCAAGTCGGAAACAAAGCCCAGCCTGTTGAACACTGTCACTGACATTGGCAACATGCTGAATCTTACAATTCAGCAAAGAGACGTGAAGGATGTGTTTCGGATAAAGACGAAAAATCCGGCTGTAAAACCTATTATTGTGGATTTTACCACAGTTCTCCTCAAGGAGGATTTCCTAATTAAATTTCGCAATCACAATAAGAATAGCTACAAGCTAACAACAGAACACCTTAAAATAAGTGGCACAGCACAGCGGATCTATATTTCCGAAAACCTGTCAGCTAAGAACAAAAGATTATTCTTCCTGGCCCGTGATGCTGCTAAGTCTAATCAGTTCGAGTTTTGCTGGGTCTCACATGGAAAGATATTTGTTCGCGAAAAATCTGGCACCCCACACTTTCAAGTGAAGAACGAAAGGGATCTTACACATATAATGAATCACTCGTGACTAATAAGTTATGGTGACATCAATTATTGTACACTAACGAATTTTTTTCCGATTACCATTGCTCCTTGTTGCTTTCTACATGTTCATTTTAGAAAATTTTTGAATCTTAAACCTTTTTATTGCATTTTTAACTGTTATTGTAACTTTCTCACACATAACCGGTATACTGCACACACACATACATTATCATATCTCTATACACTCAATCTGACTATACATAAGTTCCATGCATCCAGCCAAAGTATTTTATACTTTATAAATTTTAATAGTAAACTCTCGCTCTACGTCTATAACGCCAGTCCGATATCACAGAACTTATTATTTAGTTTTGCTTTTCCCTCCATATATTATCGTTTTTACTCCCCTGTTGTTATTTTATCATTTAATGGATGATCTTAGCATAATAAGCAATGAGATAGAAAAAGTCTCTATTTCAAAGTTCCACTCTTGCTCACCTGAAGCGAGTGGACAATATTTAAATGAGGCCTACCATGACCTGAAAATACTGCACAGTAACATTCGCAGCCTTAACTGCAATTTTGATAATTTGGTGCTTTTTATGAGTCGACTAACGTACTTACCTGATATCGTTATACTAACCGAGTGCTGGCTAAGCAAATGTCCTACTATCCCCTCTATAAACGGATACAACTCATACATATCGTCTTTTAAAAATCAAAATGATGGGGTAGTTGCATATATAAAGGATAGTCTAAAAGCCACCGTAGAAGTACCTAATTTGAATGACGCAAATTGTTTGGTTATAAAAATTTCCGATAAAGCTGCTTTTATCGCTCTATACCGCTCTCCATCATATAGAGACTTATTTTTGTTCTTGAGTGGTCTTGATGTTCTATTAAGAAATTTCTCCCACTATAAAACTGCTGCCATAATTGGAGACCTTAACATAAACATCTCTCAGGACAGTCGTGATCCGTTTGCAGACGATTACCTTAATCTTACTGCCTCCTATGGAATGCTCCCCACTTGCAGTCTCCCGACTAGACTGTCGAGCTGCCTCGATCATGTAATGCTTCGCTCTCCAACTACTGCCACTACACTACTACTGGATTCTCTTATTACAGACCACGCTCCTATTATCATCTTTTGTAATATAAAAATTAAACTTAAAGTCATTACTAATCACTCGAATATTAAGATTAACATTCCAGCAATCGTTGAATGTATTAGTAATACAGATTTTTCTTCAATACTCCAATCCCTAAACCCAAATGCAGCGGCCCAATCACTTGTGTCCATAATGTCCTCAGCTATTAAATCCCATTCCCATACTTTGCGTATTCCTAGTAAAAAACGCATTATAAAGCCGTGGATTACTCCTGGCCTCCTGAGATGCATACGTCACAGAGACAAATTATACAGAACTCTTAAGAAACATCCTAACGTGGAATCAAACAAGTTGATATTCTATCGGTATCGCAACTTTTGTAATAATCTCTTGAAAAAGGTCAAGTGTGAATACGAAAGTGACGAGTTTCGGAGGGCTAGAGGTAATCCTAAAGCTACATGGAAATTAATCAAACGGGTTGGTAATTTCGAACAAATTAGTACACCATCCTCAGAGTTATTAAAATGTTGCGAGGACCCCTCCCAGTCAGTAGATAAAGTAAATAATTATTTTGCTAATGTGGGCAGACTATTGGCCTCTAAAATTCAGCAATCTCACCATTATCAAAATGCAAGGCCTATCATTCCAAATTCTTCAGGTTCTACTCCACTACATTCAATGGTACTGGATAGTGTGGTTGGTATCGAGGTTGAAAATATCATCTTGGGTCTTAAAGATAAATGCGCTGTAGGGTTTGATGGCATAAGTAACTCCATTGTGAAGGCTACCAGACATGTGATTACACCAGTTCTTGTCTAAATTTTCAACTTGTGTTTTGCTACCGGTACTTTTCCTGACATATTTAAAACCGCGGTAGTTCATCCTATTTACAAGTCTGGAGACAGAGACAGTGTATCTAACTATAGACCTATATCAGTACTTTCCGCACTGTCTAAAATCTTTGAAAAAATTATAAACACTAGACTTACTAAATATCTCACAAAATTTAATATTTTAGCTAATAATCAATTTGGTTTCAGAAATGGCACATCCACAGAGGATGCTGTGATAGAGCTCACAGATACAATCATTGATAGTTTTGAAAGGAGAAGGAAAACACTTGCTATATTTCTAGACCTTTCCAAAGCTTTTGACACTGTCTCTGTCCCCATACTTATTTCAAAGTTAGAAAAAATTGGCATTCGAGGCATGACCTTAGACATTTTCAAGAGCTATCTCGCAGATAGAAAACAGTGTGTTAAGCTGGAAAACTACCTAAGTAACGAAGAATCTGTTGTGTTTGGAGTCCCACAGGGCAGTGTTCTCGGACCGACTCTTTTCCTTATATACGTGAATGAGCTGTGTCAGTTATCCCTACCTAACTGCCAAATAATAACTTATGCAGATGACACAGCTCTTATAATTGACGGTAGAAACTGGTTTGATGTTGGTATCAATGCTGAACTGGCTTTAAACTCTGTTATCGCGTGGTTAACGGAAAATTTACTTACACTCAATGTCAGTAAGACCAAGTTTGCTACATTCTATCCCACTAAAGCTAGTCAACCCCAAACACCCATTGTAATTCGTGCCCACACTTGTTCATATAGTGACTATAACATAAATTGTGGCTGTGCCAGACTGGACAGTGCTGAGTTTGTCCGATACCTTGGCGTTATTATCGATAGTAACCTTAAATGGAAGCAACATATTAGTCACACAGTAGCACGTTTAAGAAAACTAATATATGTCTTTAAGAAACTTAAAGCTGTGGTGGACTTTGATAGCTTAATATGCATCTATTTTGCACTTGTGCAGTCGGTAATGGGTTATTGTCTAGTGGTCTGGGGAGGAGCTCCTAAATCAACTTTGATACGCGTAGAACGTGGACAACGAGCTATCCTCAAAGTATTGGCAGGAAAGCCTATCCGATTTCCTACAAAAATGGTCTACTCTATTTGCAAGGTCCTCTCTGTCAGACAGTTATTCATTCTTCGTACTGTACTTCGAAAGCATAGTCAGCTACCATACGATCCAAACATCTACAGCTCAAGACGCCGCTCTTATAGAGTATGCGATATAAAGTCGCGTAGAACCGTAGCCGCAAGTCGGCATTTTAGACACATAAGCTCTAAAGTCTATAATAAAATCAACAAAACCCTTAATATTTATTCTCTTAATGGTCATAAAGTAAAAAAGAAACTTGAAACATGGTTAAAATCCCTTGATTATGATGCTACGGAAAAACTTGTGGAAGCATAACATTTACACACACACACACACACACACACACACACACACACACACACACACACACACACACACACACACACACACACACACACACACAACAAACCATACAAACCACATATTCACATACACACAAGCACATATCCATTCATTAAACACTTTACCTCTTTATTTTAAATACTTTTGTTATATGCTTTGAAAAACTTTATTTTATTTAAGTGTTTCTCTGGAACAACCTACTTTCCTGCCAGGAGGGGGGGCGTTGGTAGCTGTGCCACAGTTTCATACTTTTGCAGCTATCATCGTTTCCATTTTGTTTTTGTTTTTGTATGTATTTTTAGTTCCAAATAAACGTGATTATTATTATTAAAAAAAAAAAAAAAAAAAAAACAATAAGCAGGTTTATCAAAATATATAAATAAGGTTGGAGGATTATTCAACGCGATATTTTTTTTGGTTGTTTTTTTTTTAATAGGATTGTAGTTATTCCTGTGTCGCGGGGAACTTTAAAAACATTCAAACAACGGACACAAAGAACGAACGAACGAACGAACGACACAAAATCGAACCCGCTGGGGACAACACTTTGACGTTGACGTTGTGTAGTTATTATACTGGCGACAGTTGAGAAGGTATGTTATAATATAATTAACTGTAAAAATGGTTGAAAACCGCCTGCAATTCCTTAAATCTAAAATAAAAAAAATACGTTTTGGTCCGCTCAAATCAATAAGACCTGTTCGGGTCACCAGTATTTTCTGATGTATTTAAGAGAGTAAGAAATTTGTAAATTAAAAATACGAATCAATGAAATGTATTAATAAAACGTATGTTTTTTAATCTTTAAACAGGAATATCGCTCTCACTCTGTTAAACAAGGAATGACAAGAATACTTACGTTGCTTATGTAAAACATCACGATAAAAATTAAATAAAAAAAATGGTTACAAAAGGGCTCATAAAATTAATTAAAATTTATTTTTAGGTAACACAACCTACCTCATTTTTGTATGTTATTCTAAAATCTGTAATTTTTAACATTCTGTATTTATAATCTTTAAAGCTGACATTGTAAATTATTCTTCTGTCTAAAAACATTACCTACCTAATCTTGGAAATCATAAATGCAAAACACACTCCGATGTGGGACCACAAAAGGTCACGTGCCCGGTCTAGGTCAGGTTTGATTTATTAATGAAACAATCTTCCCTTCATTAGCTTAACATGTTGTACAATTTAAGCAATGTTTTATTTCAGGAGCGTACCTAATTTATTTTTTAGTTTTCATTTAATTAAAACTTTATTTAGTTTAAAATAGTAAATTGTTAAAAAAATACATAATACCCGACTACATTATTAACTCTCCTACTCTTTATTTGTTGAGATGGTTCAGATGATACCCATTAAAATTATTATAAATCCATTTAGCCTTCTAGGCTCTAGGCCGTGACAAAGAACCATCACAAATATTGACATCTAACATATACGACTGACATATATACTCGAGACAACCTTTCTTGAGCAGTTGGGTAAAAAAGGTACTCGATTTATTTTTATAGTAGAACTTGTGGTACTTCAGTTCCTAAGTTATTGCTTATGTCGGACACGCCGTGGCCTAATGGCTTAAAAAGAAAAATAACTAACGCGTATAAATGAGCTATGAAATGTAATTTAAAAACTCGAAAAAATATTTTCAATTGGAACAGAATTCACACGAAAGAAACTGTTCCATATATAAAGTTTTATTAGGTTTTAGTTTTAGTTAAGTTGAAATTGAGTACATAAAATGTGTACTTCTATACAGCTTTTGTTAAAAATACGTGTTGATGTGTTTTATATATAAAACGTGTGGCACTCGGGGACTGCCGCGGTAAAGCTATTGCATAGCATTTTTTATCAACTTATGCAATTATAATTATTCTGCTTACGTAATCGTCCGATTTCGGACCAGCTCGTCTCGATCCGTGCGAGCTTCGTTTCGCTTCGAGTAGCGAACGCTCGGCCGAGCTACATGGTAGGCGGAGTGGGGGGCGTTAGGTTTTATTTTCGTTACGGAATTTCTTGATTCTGTCGCCGCGCTCAAAGTCCGCGATAAAAGCTATGCAATAGCTTAAAAAGCAGGTGCACTTTTACTTTTATAAAATATAGTTGGTACCTGCTTTTTAAGCTATTGCATATCTTTTATAGTTTTAAAGTTATAGTTATAGCAACCTTTACATTAATTTTATGTAGGATAAAATAATTTTATGTAGAGTAAAAATTGATAAAAATTACTGGGGACATTTTTTTAATAAATTTTAATGCAAGATGTGTCAGCTTTGTAATCCTGTGAGTAATGGACTAAAACTCAGCAAAAACTAAGCTAACGTCATGGGATCTTAGCTAATGTACACGTCACGTAACTCAAAGACTAATGTCAGTTTCACTACTTTTTTTCCGCTTAAGTTAATATGCCTATACTTTAATATTTTTACTTTAATATCTTTAATAGTTTTGTACTTTAATATTTGTGTGTGTTGTTTGGAATGTTTTACACTGCTAAAAAGTATATTTGTATTCAACTATTCAAAAAATAAGTTCAATTAGTGAAAATGATATCTATGTACATTAGATTAATTTTGCTTTTCGTTTTTTGGATTCCTGTAGCTACCAGAAATATTAGTAATAGTTATTCGACGTTGAAGATAAATTCAAAAGTAAATTATCGTTTCTTTTTAATTTAACTTCAGCGTCGAATAACTTTTTTGTAGAGTATTAAATTTCCTTTAAAAATAAGTATTATGAACCGTAAAAATATTGATATTTCTGGTAGCTACAGGAATCCAAAATCGAAACGCAAAATTGAAAAATAAATCCACGTTTAAGGCACGATTACAAGGAAACGGTTTGTTTAACATTAATTTACTAAGAAAACTTTTTTCTATTGAATTTAATTTCCTATAAAAATACGCATCGCTAAAATTTTTCAGATTGATAATTGACGAGTTTTGAGTGAAAAATGCGATTACTTTCGAAAAATTTATAGTCGTAACGATACATTAATAATATTATTAAGGACTCAAACTTTCACAATTTTTTTTTCATCATAATGAATGAAATTTTCACAGTATCGTTAAAAATAGTCGTTTTTTTCGGCCCAGTCTAATGTACATATGTAGTTAGGTGTGATACTATATAAGTTAGTCAATCGATGGTGCAATTACGTTATATATCAATCACATTTAGCGAGCGAATACTTCGTTTGTAAAATGTATCATGTTACGACCGACAGATACTTGGTGAACTTCAACTTTGTAATATCTCCTGAGACCGGAATCAATCTTATTGGGTACCAACGGTACGTTACTAATAGGAAGTGACAATTTCTTCCGATATTTCTTTCGTGTGGATGTGTTCTGGAAGTATGGTCAAAAACGTGTTTCATGTATCGGATATAAAGGATTTTAGCTTTTTATTTCTAGGAACATTATAAGAGCACTTTAATATCTATATTTTATATCATACGTATTTGACTATTGTTTTAGTAGTATTGTTGTTTTAATGTGTCAAATTAATGTTTGGTTTCAAAATTTTTCGATGTAATGTACAATTTATGTATCATTTGTTATTTTTCGTGATATTAGGATATTTCTTCCCTTTCTTTCAAATAGGTGTTATTGTTAGGTAATGGCACCAGTGTGCCTTATACTACAATAGTAATTCCGATTAGTGATAAGCGTAATAAGCGGTCAATATGAAGTTGATCAGCAGCATCGATTTCGAAACCATTTTATTCACATCTATGTCAATTCACTGGGAATAACAGAATACAATTCCAAAACATAAATATTAACACCAAATTTTTGCAATTGAAGTGTATGTTTTAGATGTAAATAGATAAACAACGAGATAACGTAGAATGTGTAATAGAAAGTATAAAATAAAGCTATGAATATTATTACGAGCCTCATTAAAATTATTATGACGTCGTATACCGGCACGTAAACTATGACAAACAATAAAATATAGCACGTACTTTATTACGTTGTAAATGTTTCAAGACGTTAGTGGGTGTAGCCGTTATATTACCATTTTTCTTGTAGTTTTCTCATCTGATATACTTACATGTCATCTATTTATAATAGATTCCGACAAATGCGTGTTTAATTGGTTTACTCTGGGGTTTGTGTACTAAGTAAGTTGCCTGTGCCGCCCGATGTACGTTTTATGTGTAATGAAATTTGTTGTTGATATTTTTTATATGTCTATTTGGTGTGCAACAAAAAATACTAACTTCCCTATTAAGTATTTATTTAAGGAGTCATTTATTTGACGACAATCTTTATTATTTATACATATAAAACACCTCATTACGAGATTTAAAAAAATATGGAATTAAAATAAAAAAGGTCCTTACTTAACCGGTATTAAAAATCGATATCAAACCAATTTTTTTATTCAAAAGCAATGAATATAAATGTTGATTTACTTAAAAACCAAGTTTGGTACACATCATTTACAACATCAAATAATTGTTATGTACTGCTTAGTATGCATGTGTGTATAGCCTTAGATGACATATACTTATTACAATTTGAAATGAAAGAGTTCAATTCAGTACATAACAATTATTTGCTTAGGGGAAAGTCACTGGAAGCCATAGCACCACAGTATTTTTTATTTTTTATTTTTATTATAACTTCTATGATAAGAAGGATAAGAATAATAATCTATTACTTCTACTTAGGGATTAAGGTTTATCTTCATCCCTGGGACTAACCCGGGGATGAAGATTACAGTTTCTCGTAAGTAACAATCAAGCTGCTATTGGTGTTTGTTAAATTGTGTTTTTCTTAGGGTAATAGATTTGAAAACTTTAAAATCTAGACTACATTCTAATTATAAAATTTAATACAAATCATTACTAACGCCTGTACCCCTAAGGGGTAGGTAGAGGTGATTTTTGCCAATTAGAATTCGATCCCACTAACGTAATAGGGGCAAGCCTATTGCCGTCAACCGGGTACTGTATGACTGTATACAGACTGTCTGATAGATAACAGTCCGATCCCTTATTCGCCTTTAACACCATTGTGAAGAGATGGGATAGCCCTATTTTGTTCCGCAGAAGAGAAACCAAATTAATACCGATTGGATACGCAAAGTAAAGTCAAGAATTGTTAACTTAAAGTTGTTAGATTTTTCTGTACTGTATAGTCATAAGTATGATCACAGGTACATTGTACACCTACAAATAATTATTTAAGAAAAATGCTAATAAGTTACGTCACTAGTTCACATAGTTTTATTACCTTTTGATTGACCATAAATAACATATGACTTGATAAATATTGACATTCTACGACATTCATTTTATCATCAGTAATCGTTATTTAAAGAAGGACTAAATAACATACTATAACTGTAACTAACCTCTCCAATTCACAGCATTAGCAAGAGAGAACTCAGATACTGAATTCGTGGTGGGTGACTGTTCGTAGTGAGGGTTCGAGGGCGAGCTCTCCACGGAGGCGACCCCTTCCGCTTGCCGTAATGTCACTGGATCCTCGTAATCATGCTCTCTATCATAGTACTCATCGCCTAGTTTCACTCGTGGTTCTTCGCCTTCTGGGTTGTACTCTGCGTCGTAATCTGGTGACAAAAAAAGGCATGTTATTATCTGTAATGGTGTCTAATTAAGGTTCATTTCCCTTAACTGAACACTTCATTTGGAATGTTAAATACCTTTAAAAATTAAAAAGAAAACAAAATGTGCATGACCTTATAGGCTACCATATATGCATATGCGTAATATATATATTTATTTTTTATTTTTTATGCGATGGCGGGCAAATGAGCAGACGAGTCACCTGATGGTAAGTGACTACCGCCGCCCATGGACACCCACAACTCAAGAGTCACAAGTGCGTTGCCGGCCTTTTAGGTAGGAGAACGCTCTTTTCTTGAAGGTTTGAAGGTCGTATCGGTTCGGAAATACGGCAGGCGACAATTTGTTCCATAAGCTGGTGGTGCGAAGCAAAAAGCTTCTGGAGAAGCGCACAGTGGTGGAGTGCCAATCGTCCAGGTGATGGGGATGGATATTTTGTCGAAACCAGCAGCCGGTATAAGTCCGAACAATTCCTCTGAACACTCCTCATGATACAAGCGATAGAGGATGCAGAGTGAAGCTACACCTGTACGCAACGCCAAGGTTTCAAGTCGATCAGAAATATCTTGGCAGTCGATGATGCGAGTCGCTCTCCGTTGAATGCGGTCAAGAGGGAGAAGTTGGTATTGGGGTGCACCTGCATAGAGATGAGAACAGTATTCCATGTGCGGCCGAACCTGCGCCTTATAAAGTTGCAGGCGGTGGGCCGGAATAAAATATCGTCTCGATCTGTTTAGCACACCAAGCTTCTTCGAGGCTAATATGGCCTTACTCTCTAAGTGACCGCGAAACTGGACTTCGCTTGATATATCGACGCCAAGGATTGCGATACTGGCTGATGCAGTTAGGGAAGTGCTCTCAAATTGAGGTGATACGACCAATGGCATCTTTTTAGCGGTGAACGCGCTAACCTGTGTCTTCGTGGGGTTAAACTGGACTTTTTTTTTTTTTTTTTTTTTTTACGTGTGGAAACCCCCTCGGGCCGTCATCCCACCGGGGTTTTCGGTGGAACGGTGTGTCGGAATCGGACCGACTAAAACCACACGGTGTGCCATCCTGCGCCTCAAATAGGAGGAATCCGGGAACAGCTTTGGTAATGCAGCATGTCATTGATATGCAGAAGAAACAGCGTGGGTGATAGCACACAGCCTTGTGGGACACCAGAATTAACAGACTTGGAGTCGGAGCATGCACCGTCAACAACGACCTTGATGCTTCTGTCTGTAAGAAAACTGGTGAGCCAATTGCACAGTTTCTCGGGAAGCCCATAGGAAGGAAGCTTTGCGAGGAGTGCTTTGTGCGAGACCCGATCGAAGGCCTTCGCCACGTCCAAACTAACGGCCAACGCTTCCCCCTTGGTCTCGATCGCCTGTGCCCACCGGTGAGTCAAGTAAACAAGAAGATCACTAGCTGAACGACCCCGACGGAAGCCTTATTGTCGATCATTGAGGAGCTGGTGGTCTTCTAAGTACCGGAGGAGCTGGCAGTTAACAATGGATTCTATTATCTTGGAGAACAAGGAGGTGATGGCTATGGGTCTGTAGTTGGACGGATCCGAGTGATCTCCTTTTTAGGTTTGGGTGCACTAGAGCTGTCTTTCATGAGTTCGCGACTACGCCAAGAGAGTAGAAAAGCCCATAAAGGCGCGTTAAAACCGGTGCCAACTCTGGAGCACACGTCTTAAGCATGATAGGAGAGATTCTATCGGGCCCACTCGACTTAAGAACGTCGAGGGAAAGAAGCGCTTTACGCACTGCCCTATATGTAAAACAGACTTCCGGCATGCGGGTCTCGCACTGCGGTATGGTCGGCGGTGCGTTTCCCCCATCGTCCAGGGTCGAGTTGGACGCAAAGAGTTTGCCCAGAAGATTGGCTTTTTCTTTAGAGTCGTGGGCCAATGAATTATCTCCTATGTGCAGAGGTGGAAGGGATGGCTTACAAAAGTTCCCCTGGACAGCTTTGGCAAGAGACCAGAATGCATGAGTTCCGGAAGGGAGACTCACTAGTCTCTCGCCAATTCTGCCGATGAGAGCCGAATTCGCCCCAACAATTACTCTTTTGAGGGACCTGGAGCCAAAGTTTAATGTGCTGGTTTTTACATCCCGTGCTATCGCTCCTCGGCATCGACGGCCATCCTGGCCAAGGAGGCGGCGGAGAAGACAAGTACTCTCCCGACTCGCAGAACACGCACCAGGCACCAGAGAGCGTGAAAATATCTAAGGCCTCTATGAGCGCTGGCCTATGGGCAACGAGTGGGGCTGCCCGTTGCCCTAGCAAAAGCAGGCCTGCGACGGTGGCGAGACGAGTTCCGCGCTCGCCTCTTAAATTAAATTGAGAGGGGGGAAGGGTAAGTAAGGGCAAAAAAGGTAGGCCAATGTCTACAGGGTTTCCTGGAAGCATCCCTCCTAGGGTATACCCAGGTCCCTTGACCTAATTGTGTCGGAACACCGTGTGGTTTTAGTCGGTTCGAGTTCAACATACCACCCCACCACACGGGTTTCCACATGAAAAAAAAAGTTCTCTCATATTAAAATATATAAGTTGTTTATTAAATATGGATTTTATATATTTTTTTTTAAATTTTGCCCTTAGGTGTATCCTTATGAAACAATTATGTTAATTTTTTCTTAAATAGAAAAACTTTCATGAACAAATAAAAAATGGGTATTTTTATTTGTGTAAATAAAAGTATAATATAAATCTAAAAGTATTTTATGTTCAAACGTACCAATATTATTTATTACTAAATTCAAGCCAATTATATTGTTATATTTAATATACAAAAATACTCTCCCACAGCCATGCTTAGACACAATCTGGCCGGCTTGACCGGAGTAAAACCACGGTTTCAGAGAAAACTGGTTGTCGATGCTTGTGTTGTATTTACCGAGTAAGTGAGGGTACGTGAGGTACGTGAGTCATTTCTTTTCTCTCATCCTTCCTCTCCTCACAACCCTTCAGAGGGGGAAAGTGTACTTAAAACTCTTGAGTTGGAAGTATCCAATAAAAAATAAAAATCATTACAATTCACAAATTATGTGATTCCGCAAATACATATGTCCAGACTTACGCTCTGTTTAGAAGATGATTAACATAATAATAAAGCCTTATAAAGTCTTTTAATACAAAAAAAGTAATTATATATATAATTATATGTTACTTATATTTTGATCGCATAGGTAAGTGAAAATCCGTTGCTAATTTATGAAAATTACGTTTACATACGTTAATACGTACACGTATACGTGTAAATTTTTGCTTTTTAAGATTGATTGATCGGATATAAATAGTTTAAAAAAAATGGCATTTAATGTTCTTTCTATATGAGTTGAATAATTTATCTATACAATGAGGTTGCGTTTATATTGAAAGACCTTTTTTAAGATGAACCTAGCTTTACCGGCACTATATTGATTAATAAAAATGTTTACAAAATGGTTTACAAATTAATATTTTTTTAGGTATACAGCGTTAAAGTATTAACAGAATATTGAATTAGTATCGGTATATTATGGCAAATATTCTAACAGACATTCCGTATATAATATATTAGATCAAGTGAGGAGGTTGTTGAAATAAGATGAAAATTTAGTACAAATACCATGTTAAATTGTACTATGCATAGTTAAGTATGTATGTTAAAATACAGACTCAGACAACATACAGAATCCTTGATTGTTGCAAATGTGTAATAGTAACATGTAGCCAGATGTGTGATGATGATGATATGATGATGTGTGTGTGTGTGATGTAGCAAGATGAGCCTTTTCCAGATGAAACACAAACTTATAGGCTTCAATTTTGTAAAAGACTATTAACCATTTGGTTTTAAACTATGACGCGACCTTTACATAATTTACAATTTAAAGCTTAATTATTTTTTATAAAATCAATAAAATAATGTGCGTTACGCGGTATGGATCGCCCAGTTTACTTTTAGGACAAAGACAAATATGCTTTCGCCTAATGCTGAACAGGGTTGAAAACAACGGTTACAACTCATGGCTTATCGTCAAATCGCCTTGACTGCTACATTTGTTTTCTGTTAACAAATATACTTAATTTTAGAATTATGGTAGCAGAACTATAGTTGAAGTATTAACATTTTTTATTACAAAGAACTACCAAATAATAAATCTTACCAAATAATAAGAAAGACAGTAAGCTTACACTTCGAAGGCATTGGAAGATTTACGTGAAGTCAGTGTAACAGGTATCTGTATTTTATCTTGATAGACATACATTGATATGTAAAAATAAAAACATTAAATATTAATGTTTTAATAGTCTACACTTCATGTTTAATATTATATTTTGTGGTAGAGCCATGCTTAGGTACGAATGGGCCGGTTTGACCTATATTCAAGAACGCTATCGTGAAAAAAAAAATAAAATAAAATTGTTTATCAAAGAGAAAGAATCATTTAATTTGTATTCATTGCAATGTAACAGATACAGATTGTTACGTTTTACGGTGTGTTAATTACATTTAAAGGATTTCACTAACATTTTTTCAGCGAACAGATTAACAATTCATGCTTCAAACTTTTTATTATAATTAATTATTTTGCAGCTGTAAATAATTTTATAATAATAATATTGGATAAGTAACGATTGTTGGAGGAGGTCTTCATCCAGCAGTGTACGGTGATGGGCTGATAATAATGATGATCATAGTAAAATGAAATTATAAATTATTTATTTGCAATATTTTAATCAAATACTTTCATGATGTTACCTATTAATGATTTTAAAATAAACTAGTACATAGTAATGTCTCATAATTTCCGAAAAATAAACACAGGCAAAAGGCATTACTAATTTAATCCTTCTTCAGTCTATATACTGCATTTGATTGCGCTCTCTTTTATAAATCATGTACGCTAACCGGATTATGTTCTAGTGCTTTCACCGAACTAATATAATCTTCACCATGAAAACAATCAATACTTTAAAACTTCCTTATATACTTAGTCTGGCTATAAATATACTGTTACAATAATATATATATATATTTTAGTTGAATTTGGAATATGTTATCGTTATGAGAAAATTCATTGCTTTTTCATTTTTACGGTATTCGGTGTTAAATTTTTGTGATATTTAAATTTAGTTTGTGATAAAGAGAACCGATTTGATTTGAACCGACTAATAGCAAGCCGGTGGAGAGTTCCACCGGCTTGATATTAGTCGAATGTACCGGGCTTTTGATAGGTACAATGAAACCATCTCAGTTCTTCTCTGAAAAAGGCGTTCAAAGTATTGAAGGAAAGAATTCGAAGAAACAATGTCCGAAAACATAAGATTTTATTTCGGTAAACGAATATAGCACCTAAAACCATGTCCCTTATTTTAAAAGATGCTTTAGCACTTGCGCACTCAAAGTTTTATGAAAGCTTCTCAATTAGTCAGTAGAGTACAAAGTGGGCGTTATCCGACTTCAGTGAAGGTTTAGTGGGTGGTGGGTTTGTTAGCTATCAAGAAGTGACTAAGGCTTATTTTTGTTAAAAAGGTGTCAAAACATGAGCACAAGTGTATCAAGATACAAGATTCAAAGTGTTTAAGCTTTTTAACAACAACATGTTCCATAACCAAGAGTGGTCCTTCCATTTCCACTAAATCGTGGTTGGAAACGAACGTTTCTGACTTTATCAGACCTAAACGCCATTATAATTTGGAGCCTTTAAAACCTGAGATTTGCAGTGA
Organism: Tyria jacobaeae; assembly: GCA_947561695.1. Taxonomy (NCBI): domain Eukaryota; kingdom Metazoa; phylum Arthropoda; class Insecta; order Lepidoptera; family Erebidae; genus Tyria; species Tyria jacobaeae. The sequence continues at coordinate 11,231,709 of OX387223.1, read as the reverse complement.
AGAATTTTCTCGTGGTTCTATTGACCTTTAATAATTAATAACTATTCTATAACCTTTAAAAGACTATTAAAACCAATGGAGATCATTTTGAATGAGCTTCATCTATTTTTAATGCTATTATATTATACAGTATGTATTTTCGCTCATTTGCTGATTATTATCGCTTTTAACAATTACAACAATTCCACACATGTGAGTGTTTGAAACTGACGTCACGTCTCTTAGGCTTAATATATAATGTAACCAGGGCTCTTTTAGCAACACATTACCCTTACGAGTCTGTCACAGTCCCGTGGTTTACTTCATTAAAGTCAATGGTTTAGATATTGTGTTGCCACATAGATACGAGTACGTAGACACAAAGATATATTTCGACGACTTTTTCAATTCCAATGCTGTTCTGCTATTGAATTTTGTAAGGATTATTGTTAGCTCGCAAAGCAATGAAAGGTAATATATGGTAATTTGTCATCTGCACACAGATTTGGTGTATTTTTATATAATTATATCACAGAGGTAGATACCATAGTGGCAGTAAGGTATTTTTTAAAATAGTCCTTGAAGGTTTATGAATAAAGGCTCTTTAGTACGCAGCAGTTGGTCTACGCACGCTTGAATCGTCAGAGGAGTCACCAGAACTTTTAGCGATTATTATATACTTTACCTTTATGCACTATGACAGATGTAAGTCTTCATTACGATCATAGTGTTAGTGCCGTAGAAGGACTAAACTTTAAAATTGAATAATATAACTATAAGTTTTAGATATGTCTTAATGTTCAAATTTCAGTTTTAGGTGAAAAGTAAAAGTTCTTTTAAAAGAAAGCCATGATTCCAACAATGGATAAATACATAAGAAGCATGACGTTTCCGATTCTAAATAGTCTATTTGAATATTTACATAATCATTTGAAAAGTATATCACTTATATAATATATCAGAACTTTTAAAAACTTGGACTGAATTTTGTATTTCTTATCCTCGAATCTCTTCCTATTTAAAACATAAAAATAAAATGACAAAGTGCTGAGAAGCATTGAAAACGAATATAAACATAGAAAAATAAGCCTTAACAGCCTATCTGTCAAACTAGTAAAAAATCACTTTATTATAAAATGATAAACTTATGATAGCTTTCACTTTTTTTATGAAAGTCCCTGACTCAATATAAACTATAAAGTATTAATAAATAAATTGTTCTTCAAAAACCCTTACCTTGCGTGTTATATCTTTGCCTCAATATCTCGGCCTGGGTTAATGCTGGTGCATACCAAGGCCTACGCGAGTAGACCTTTTTCCTATTGACCGTCCGTTCGCTGTCATCAACGTCGCGATAACCTGCTGGTGACAGGTTTAACATCTCTAAACATCTGATGATACCTGCAAAAGAAAAATATTGTTTGAATGACCTAATTTTACTTTATGTACCTACTCTGAATACAGACAATCATACGACATTCTGTATTGAAAACTTTCACACAAGTTGAACAAAATAACCTATAAAATATTAAAATTCGACCGACCGGTGCGATATCACGGCCTCACAGGAAACCAGTTGTGAAGTAACACTTCCATTTCATTTCCCCAAAATTAGTGAGGTTACCATCATATAACCCGTCTGTTCGTCTGTCCCCCTGTAGTATAAAATATAAAAATTCCATCCTGTGTTAAAGTAACATATAAGCAGTGATTGACGGTTTTGCATTGAGGCAAAAGCTCAGAATAAACGATGCCCTATCAATCCATCATACACACAGCATCCCTTATTATTCCCCATAATTCGGGTTTCGCTAAAGTCTGAGAAGCTTGACAACCCTTTTACCATGACCTTTTTTGAACGTTGTTTTCGTATGTGATCCACTTTTCATTACCAGTGATCAATATTTTCAAAAATAGTTCGGTTTCAAATTAAGAGATTTTTTTTGTATTGCATGAAATATGTCTAATATTTTTGTTAGATTTATTGTTTGTATGTGAAACAATTTGTAACGACTAAGTTTAATATTATTTATTATCATACCATATTATATTTAATGTAAAGAACAATTAAAAAGTATTGTCTGGTGTCGGGAAATCTGCTTGTATACTACAAGCAGATTTTCCTTTAAAATTGTTTATGACATTATATTTTCAGACAATGCCAAACAAAATTTCAATCCAGTAATATTACGCTTCTTTACAAAATTCGAATTACTTTCTTCATAAGGACATCGAAGTAAACTTTTAAATTCTAAAAACTATTCATTTATTTTAGGCTTGGCAATTTTCATTTTTTGTAAAATATGCATAGCCATGAAACATAATCTTATTCAGAATCTAAGTGAAATAAACTTTAATAAAATTGTCTTCTTTTACACAAATATACATTTCTTTTTTCGTTATACTTTTTTATTATAAAACTAAATAGTCTTAGTAGGAACATCTTTACTGTAAAATTATATTTATTATTCAAAGACAATTATAAACAGACCTGTATTGTATAATTGAATCTCAGAACACCCAGACTCAGGACAACAATTTGAGGATTACACAAAGAGTTGTCCCGTGCGGGATTTGACCCACAATACTCGGTGCGTCATCGTGGTGGCGATCTGTCAGAATGTTATTGTTTATAGAAGATGATACAATTACTAATGTGTCTTTCTTTAATTCCTTACTCTAAAAGTATAAGCGGTACACCCTCAGAGACCGATAACAGTTAAACCTTAATGTCTACTCTACAGCGAGATGCTACTATAATGAGCGCTGTTCACCACAATTTAGCTTAGAATCACTTTTTTAATCGTACGTCCGTCGTCACGTTAAAGTTATCAATTATTAATAAAACACCTGAGTACCTGGTAGTGAGAATTCTTAGATATGAATATCTAAGAATTCTCACTTCCAGCCGTACTGGGCAAAAGTATATTAAATGGTTTGTGAAGTGTATCTAACTGTAGTCAGGTAGAGTAGTCAGGTACGACCTATATAATTCTTCTTATTCTTCTATTTTTAATCTGATTCATTAACACAACCGAAAATTCCTTGAGCCTTTGTCTGAGCTGAAGCTTAAATATATTCGTTTTTCATTATTTATTCTCATAACCTTTCAGAGCTACAATAACTCTTTTCTAAATAATTACATTTGTTAATGTTTTTCTTAGCAAATAAAATTCAAAAATAAAGCAAGATATTTATTTTACTCGGGGCAAAAGAAATACTTTGCCTTATTTTACTTTAGATAGGTGCCGAGTAATAAACAACAATTAACTTTACTAACACCTTCACAAACTTTACTTTTTATTATTACTCGTTTGCAAATTCTTGTTGTAGTTATAAAGCTAGAGGAATAATGGAATTATTAATAATTCCAGTTGCGTGTGTTATACGTAAAATATACAGATAAACATACATTCATGCCTGTGTTACTGAATTGGTAGGCAGATGTGTAATTAAAGCCCACATTTTGCGAAACAATAATATAGTTTCATTTACTTAATAATAACGGGCAAGCCTACTGCCGCGAACTGGGCACTTTTGTGAATAAGAAATGCATATTCGGTATATATTGACATTGAAAGGGAGGATGGAGATTGGTATGGATGGATTGGGGAGTATAAGTAATAGATCAAGCAATATCAAGGTGGTGGTAAGTGGTCTATATCGATGGTCAACGATGACCTTCAAGGAGTCCATGCAAATATAAAAAACGCGGGGTACGTGAAACGTAAGTCATTCGGGGCACTTTGGAAATAAAATGAGAAAATTAGGAATATATTGAATGAGAAAGAGGGAATAGAAAAGGAGGGAAAGACACATGGCTTATACAGATGGATTATAGAAAATTAAAAATAACTCAAGCAGGTCAGGGTCGCGTACCTATAACTCTTACTTTATTTTTAGTATATTTTTAGTTAAAATTATTGTTATTTTTTAAACTAGATTTAGTTAAACACAAGCTACCAAACATCTAAAACATGTTTAGTGATATACGACATAAAATAGTTGAGGTTTCCGGAGGCCCAATTCCCCCTCCCCCCTTTTCTCTCCCCTTTTTTCCATCTCCTCATCCCTCCTCTCTTCTTTCCGCTCCCTGCATCCCCCATCCCTCATCACCCTCAAAGGCGGGCAGCGCACTTGCGACTCTTGAATTGCAAGTGTCCATGGACGGCGGTGTCACTTACCATCAGGTGACCTCTGCACCCCTATAGTATAAAAAAAAATATATAATTCAATATTAAGCTCTTAAATAGTCGTGGAAGCAACTTCTATTGACATAACACAGCATATACTGACGGTATAACATTACGCGTCAAACCTAAGGAACTACTATCCTAAACCAGGTGACTTCAACAGTCAATGGACTGTCGAAGTCAGACTATTATGATTATCAAGCTAAATTTGTATGGTTATAGCTTGAAAACCTAACAAAACTACGTACACATGATCCGTCAAACATTACGTCCATAATTAGACGAAAACATTTCACTTAAAAATGGTGCTAAACAGTTCTAAGGCTTTTTAGCAAAGATGTAATTTTAAGAAAAGGAAAGGTGAGATAGACATTGAGTACATCTCAGTGGTAATTAAAAGTTTATGGTCCGTGGGAATGACTCTCTTGAGAAATAATTAAGCACGATTGGTGAGACGAGTCCTATTCAGTTAAATTGCATAATTAGACGATAAGATGATCTTAGATCGTAGATTTTTGCTTATAAACAACAAGATTAATATAGTTCATACATAAATCCTCCATCTTCTCTTATGTGTTTGCAAAAATTAAAAAAAAAGCAACTTACTCAAAATATTTAGGTTAAAAATTTCACTGCAAATGTCTGTGTGGACTGTGGAGGCTGTTGAGAGGACACTGCACTCCATTTAGAGGAGTCTACAGCATTGGAGCACCAACGCTACTACCTCGCGACGGCGAAGTCTCTCGCTCAAGGCAACCTGTTCCGTGTTCTGTCCGTGGTCCAAAGTGAGAGTGCATGGGATTGTGCCGCCTCATTTTGTCATGCTAGCCAAAGAGGCGGTGAAGAGGGCACGGTAAAGGACACGTACTCTTCCGTCCCACTGAAGATGCACCAGGCGCAGGAGAGCGCTGGCCTGAGACGGTGGCATGACGTGTTCCGCGCGTGCCTTTTAAATTGGAATGGTTAAAATTTATGAAATACATTAGAATTCTTATACGCCGAGTAACACAAGCTACAATTTTTCAGAAGAAGTGGTTTTAATGTTAAAATTAATCACATGTTGTATTTTACTATACGACTATGAAGGCCACGTCTAATCATTTTTTATTTATTTAAATAAGTCATATAGTTAAACCTGACTTAACGTTAGTTAGGTTTTCTGACTAAACATAGTATTTTAAGTCATAGAGAAGCTTTTGGAAATACAGAAAAATAGAAAAGCGAGTAAACAGTTCAACTATGCAAATAGGTTAAGGCGTTTCCTGCGAATATGTGCAGTACAAAAGTAGCAGCTATTAAAAATGACGTAGGCAACATCTATTTTTGTCTTATCCATACAGTTATATATATGTTAAAATATAAATCCCTGAGGGTGTCAGCAGTTTGTGATACAAAACGATAGTAATTAATTTATTACTTATATAAAACTACGATAATTGGAGTTAGGTTAAGCGTAAGCCTCATAAAACGACCCCAATCATAGTTATTTTTATTTTATGAGATAGGATTCTAAGCGGAGAAACCGTTAAGCATCATAGTGTCAGATACGTTTCATAAGCAGTAAAGGCAAGAAGTCTGGAGAAGAGATATTTTTTTTTTTGGGTTTTCTTTGGTCTACAGGCTTGATGTTTTTTTTATGAAATTCAGATTGCATGTTTATTCAGCATTAGTTTTCTGTTTTTCGAGAAAACCTCTCTTAGTTTTTCGAGTTATATTGTTTAATAAGGTCAGCGACTGTCATTTGTACAAGACTTGCATATTCGATTCGATCGATCGATTTTTCACTGTTGAAGCTGTACGCTTGTGGAATGCGTTGCCAAAGAACAATTTAGTTCTGTTATCTAGTATCTATTATTTTCATATTAATGGTATGTATGTATGTATTGTTGTATGTATTTATATGCGTATGTATGTATTTTGATCTGTTTGTGTGTTTTTTTTTATGCGATAGGGGGCAAACCAGCAGACGGGTCACCTGATGGTAAGTGACTACCGCCGCCCATGGACACCCGCAACTCAAGAGTCACAAGTGCGTTGCCGGCCTTTTAGGTAGAGGTACGCTCTCTTCTTGAAGGTTTGAAGGTCGTATCGGTTCGGAAATACGGCAGGCGACAATTTGTTCCATAAGCTGGTAGTGCGAAGCAAAAAGCTTCTGGAGAAGCGCACAGTGGTGGAGTGCCAATCGTCCAGGTGATGGGGATGGATATTTTGTCAGGTAGGACGATGGCGGAAACCAGCAGCCAGTATAAGTCCGAACATTTCCTCTGAACACTCCTCATGATACAAGCGATAGAGGATGCAGAGTGAAGCTACATCTCTACGCAACGCCAAGGTGTCAAGACGATCAGAAATATCTTGGCAGTCGATGATGCGAGTCGCTCTCCGTTGAATGCGGTCAAGAGGGAGAAGTTGGTACTGGGGTGCACCTGCGTAGAGATGAGAACAGTATTCCATGTGCGGCCGAACCTGCGCCTTATAAAGTTGCAGGCGGTGGGCCGGAGTAAAATACGATCTGTTTAGCACACCAAGCTTCTTCGAGGCTAATATGGCCTTACTCTCTAAGTGACCGCGAAACTGGACTTCGCTTGATACATCGACGCCAAGGATTCCGATAGTGGCTGATGCAGTTAGGGAAGTCCTCTCAAATTGAGGTGATACGACCAATCGCAACTTTTTAGCGGTGAACGCGCAAACATGTGTCTTCTTGGGGTTAAACTGGACTAGGTTAAGTCGACCCCAATCTGAAACTTTTGATAAAGAAGTTTCGATTTCAGACACAAGTTTGGATCGGCTTTCGATGACGTTTACCCGAGAACTTTTAGCGCGGCCGGTGTAAAGGGCATCACTCGTGCTATCGTCCGCATAGCAATGGATGCTGCTAATCTGCAGCATGTCGTTGATATGCAGAAGAAACAGCGTGGGTGATAGCACACAGGCTTGTGGGACACCAGAATTAACAGACTTTGAGTCGGAGCATGCACCGTCTACAACGACCTTGATGCTTCTCTCTGTAAGAAAACTGGTGAGCCAATTGCACAGTTTCTCGGGAAGCCCATAGGAAGGAAGCTTCGTAAGGAGCGCTTTGTGCCAGACCCGATCGAAGGCCTTCGCCACGTCCAAACTAACGGCCAACGCTTCCCCCTTGGTCTCGATCGCCTGTGTCCACCGGTGAGTCAAATATACGAGAAGATCACCAGCTGAACGACCCTGACGGTAGCCGTATTGTCGATCATTGAGGAGCTGGTGGTCTTCTAAGTGTTAGTATGTATGTATGTTTATCTGTATTTCTATTAGTATGTATGTTATATGTTGTACATAAATATGTTTAGTTTTTTATATTAGTTTTATATTTGAACATAAGTTAGTATAGTTTTCATAAAAATGTTGAAGTGATCCTCCAATTACCTCTGTTTCTCCGAATGATTATTATCCATCCTAAGGTTGCCTGGAAGAGATTGCATATAGCAATAAGGCCGCCATTTGTACATTATATAGTTGACACTTGTACTACTGTACACTGTACTGTACTGTATGTATTGTATTTAACTGTAAGAATGGTCTACAAATAAAGAGTATTCTATCTATTTATCTATCGATTGTTATTAACGCGTAACAACGCATGTCGAAACTTGCAAAGCGCAGCGCGTTCTCTCGTAACGCTTGTTTGGACTTCCAAAAGGACGCAATGCGCAAGCTTGCCTTGCATGAACTTGTTTGACTCTTTACCGATATGCTAAGGACAAACTTTACTCTCTTTTCTTCCGGACTTTTGACAAGGAAAGTGTTAGTGCATCGATGTCAGTGTTTGCCAGTGCCGGAAAAGTAAGTGCCTGCCTATTTTTTATACACACTTTTAATATGTATTGAAATAATATTATATTTGTTATGTTGGCGTGTAGTAAAAATTACATACTCAACATGGCCTAATGGCCATGTATACAAGTAGCAAATAATTTCGACATTTGTCCCGAGTCTAGTTATTCTTTGTGTACGTTGATGGAATGTTTGTAAAGCCTCCAGCAATACAATAATTATTCCTACTGTGGGAGTTATCTTTTACAAAACAGGGAAAACGCAAGAAAGAAAAGTCTTTATGTACCACTCGTAACGTACATACATCTAAATAAATATCTATATGTCGGAGCGTAGGCACGATCCAGCGGCGGTCAATTCACAATCCAATCATTCGGTTTGTCAGAATTGCCATCCATCGTCACACTCCAAAAATATACGCACAAGCAGATAGAACTCAGGTGTTTCACCCCGAATCACAAATCACCTTTACAAAATGCAACGCGATACAACGTGATTAGGTTTACAGCGAAACGTGGTGATCCCTGCGGAAGGCACACGTCCGACCTCGTTGGCAGCTGTCTCTAGAATGCCGGCCCGTCGCCATGACTAGTGGTGGTGGTGATCTACCACTGTATTCGGGGTTACCCACTCTTATTATAGTAACATTAATATTGCTTACAGAATAGACTAAAACTATTATTAAATCAAGCTATGATTAAACTGAGACGCTATTCAACAATAATGTAATTTAGGATACATAATCACGTCATTAACAAATAATCAGTAAGCCGTCATTTACATGCACCGTCCACAGATTCCACTTATTAAAATCGCCTTACGCTTGCTGAAACAAACATTTCTGGTAAAGATTTCCAGTATTTTCACAAATGGAATAAAAAAATATAAAAAGAGACCCACCATGCGCAGTGTGTATGTATGTATGTCTTCAACATCTCAAATTAATGGTGATGGCTTGGCATCTCGCAATATTTCATTGCTTTTAGCGAAATCTGGAATATGCGCATTTACAGCTAAGGTATCTCCCTTCTTTAACTTTCTACTCTTCGGGACACACCAGTACAACTTCTGGACAATCTCAATATACTTCGTACATATGTCCACTGAAAACTGAGCAGTAAAAACTACATCGAGGACGACATAAAAGTGCTCGCTTCTGCTTGGAATCTTAAATAGGGTGAGGTGATTTTTCTGAGTGGAGTACTGTTATCAGCTCTAGGATGGCTCTAACCTATATAGTTGGGAGACCTAAAATCTAACACCCTCCTCCTTTCCTTCTCAGAATAACACGAGATGCTCTAAGGTATCACCCCTATACAGTATCTACATACTATCTCATCAAGAACCAAAAGGTTTAGCACCATTAAAATATGGAACTCATTACCGACACTGACTTAGGACCCCGGGTCCTTTAAGCAAGACTTGAAAAGGCATTTCGCTGGGCCGTCAAATTGAGGACCACCGTTGTGGTATTATCAGTATCTATAACGTTGGCCCTCAATCCTTGGACCTCAACTTAGCTTAATATCAAGCAAGTTGAAGTCATACTTAAGTACATGTTTAAAAACAATCTGTAAACAACTTATTTTTCTATTCAACTGGACGAATCAACTTTAACTGATAATGATGAACCATGGCACATGTTCCATAAAGAGCTACTTACTACTCGCGAAAACTTTGGAGACGGACACTAAAGGCGAATTATAATGTAATGTCGTAAATGATTTATTGTAAAGAAAAATCGATTCCATTTATAAACATTATTTTGGCAGCAGCAGATGAAACTCCTGCCAATTTATTGTATCATCCACCACACCTTATAGCGAAAACTTTGAGTGACAGATTGCACCCATCTCTTCAATATGTAAGAATCAATGCGTTTATGAACACAATTTTGCCAATAACTTGATGGAGACTTCCAATGATTGCTCTTACATCCAGTCTTTTTCCATGTTTAACAAGATTTTACATATTTATAATTGTAGATTTTTTCAAATAATTTAAGAGCATTGATTTGCAGTTGTTAGGGGAAGCCTAAATTAAATAAAAACAAAGAGTGTACTTTCGGCTTTTCTTGGAAAATTTTTATTTATGAAGAAATTATTAATCAGCACCAATTCCCCCAGTTTCAAAACTTGTCACAGGCAGAATATACTAATGAAGATATTCAGACATACGTTTAACTTTTAAACGCGCTGCATGATGACTCATAAAATATATTTAAATATATTTTTCAACAATACAACCGGACCGGACAATATAACCAGAACTGGGAATAACAAATTGGATCATAAATCAAGTGGTATTATAAGGGGAGCTACTTGAGCTTAGCGCCAGTGAGGAGCTGAAGGTGAAATTTAGAAAAGGCTATCAAACCTTTTTGAATATTAATAAAAAGTATGTGTTGGGCTAAGAAAAATTGCGACAAAACTTTTGATAGTGTTTACCTCGTTACCTTATCGTTTTCAGAGATTTGCGTTTAATCCTTACAAAACTGAAGCATAATAGAGATAATTTGTTGTGAAAGCATCAAGTACATTAAAATTTAATACGTTGTTATTGTTTAATTCTATTAATTCTGTAACTCAATAAATAGCGCACAAGTTTGTTTTTTCTGAACCTCTTATTTAGTTGATCCTAACTTAATATTATAATGCGAATTTGAGTTTGATCTGCGTATACGTCTTTTCTACAGAATTAATAATGAAAGAAAAAGGAAAATGCCAGACACAATTAACATGACAGGTGTACATGGCATGACCCTTTCAAACAAAAAATAAAGCAGTGTACTATTTGCTCTTTTGAACTTGCGAGGTATCAATGTTTGTTCACTCACTCACTGGCACATCTAAGTTGGTATGTTACATTACTTGTGCAAAATACACATTATTATCTAAATTAATACTTATGCAAACATACATAGCATTTCCGAGTAAGGTTAACATAGAATATCTATATATAATGAAAAGACTAAGAAAATGTTTTCAAAAACAATATTGTAAAAATATTTTCTCTAAAAGATTCCTTCATTAAATATATTGTATTGTTTCAAAAGTACTTTTATAAGCTTTGCAAATAATTTATTCAGTCCCTTTGTTGTCATGGCTAATTAAATTGGATGAGAATTTATGTTTTCCTTTTTATATTAGGGTCATCGTGTCTCCTGAAATAAGGGAGGAGGAGGTTTCAAAAAATAGGTAGCGTAAGGCCTATGGCGTCAGTTATGTGATTATATGTTCGAACAAACTCAGAGCACTATCGACCACGGGTATTTTAGCTTACCTTCAGGATTCTGAATATTAATACATGTAAATGGTTACATGGTAACTGATAGCATTGATAGTATTACTAGTATTATTGAAAAAGAGCAAAGATTTTATTAGTATTAAGCATAACTGCAAATTCAAAATGCAAATTCCTATTAAACTGCTTAACATATGTATTAAGAAAATCGACGCTACATCGTTCGGCAATTTTTGGCAGGGTGCTATTTCATTTAGGCGTACATTGACGACAATTGCGTAGGAGAATATATAATAATATATATTAATACACCTCTGCCTACCGCTTAGGGAACCCCGTGAACGTATGTATATAATCTATAATATCCGATAGTAATATCATGCTCAGGCAAAAGTTATCAGATACGTTGTTATTTTTCGTTCGTAAAAGTCAAATTTCAACTAAGTACTCCAACAACAAACACACAGCACCCTTAAATGTG